>JANFAF010000015.1:600000-937954 GCA_024663475.1 Pisolithus thermaeus | reverse complement strand
GCAGTGGCCCAGCGCATCCAAAGGTATCACGGTTCTTAGGCCAGCAGGCAGTACTGTACCATTTGGCAAATATCTCGGGATTGGGTGCGCCATTTCTCGTGTTTCCTCGTTCTCCCAACTTTCCTCGGGCCTCTCTATCACCTCCCGAAGTTTCGTAGAATTCCGCCCAGTGGTTGCTCCCCGACGCGATACTGTCCTCCCTCCTCCAACCCCGTTTAGGTCCTAACTCGCGCAGTTCTCGCCCGAATCACTCGCTTTTCTCAGACGTGAATCTACTAGACGATACCTACCAGACGATATACAAGACGACGCGCGTGCTTTCGTGGTTCCGAACTTGTTCGGTTTTTTGTATTTGGACGGGGTAGTGAGGTCGGGTTCGTGTATCTCGCTCATTTTCGCGTCGAACCTCTCGCTTTCTTACATGGTGGTTCTACTGGCTTATGGCTACCCGGTGATACCTTTTTCGTGAGGAGGTGCTCATTAGTTGTGGAGATATGGGTTTTCTCAGTGTACGGTGGGGTATGAGACGGTTTAGCAGATATCTCGGGAACGGGTGCGCGTTTTTCCCCAGTTCCTCGTTCTCCCGACTCTCGTAGAGCATCTCTATCACCTCCCGGAGTTTTGTAGGATTCCACCTAGCAGTTCCTCGCCAACGCGATGCTGCCCTCCTAGCCCGTACCTCGCTTTGGCCGTAACTCATGCAATTCCGCGCCGAATCGCTCGCTACTTGCAGACGTGCATCCCCTAGACGACATCTACCAGACGATATTCGAGACGTCGCGCACGCATTCGTAGTTGCGGAGTTATGTGAGTTTTTGTGTCTGAGCAGGGTGACGAGGTCAGGATCGCGGGTCTCACTCACTTTCGCGTCGGGCCTCTCGCTTTTTGGCATGGTGGTACTACTTTCTTATGGCTACCCGGTGATACCCTTTTCGTCCCTACGCGCTCGACGGTTGTGGAGATATGAGAGTTTCTGTGTGTGGAAGGGGTACGAGGCGACTTTGCGGATATCTCGGGACCAGGCAGGTCAATCGGTCTAGTTCCTTTTTCACCGTCTCTTCCTAGGTGCCCTCTACAACTATCCGCGGTTTCATATCGATTGCCTCAGCGGTCGTTGCTCGGCAGTCTCCTCTTCCCATCTCTCATGCTGCCCTACACACTGTTCACGTCGCATCTCCCTCAGTTCTTCGCCCTGCCTTTCGCCTTTTTGGGACATGATACTTCTCGACCAGCGCTTTCGAATGGTATACCTCTTGTCGCGATTCGTGCAGCCCTTGTCGAGAAATTTGGATTTTCGTGTGGCGAGGTGTCTTTGGCCGGTTTTGCTGATATCTCGGGATGGGGTGCGCGTATTCATTCGATTTCTTTTCCTATGTCCTCCCTACACTCCCCTTCGCCATCTCCTCGAGTCTCGTAAGGTTTCGCGCAGCCATTGTCCTTCAGCGAGTTTTCCCTGCTACTCCCACCTGCCAGCACCTTCGAGCTCGCACTGCCAGTTTACAACCGAGGACGGTTGAATTCTCAAGTGACCCGCGGATGTAGGGAGTGAGTACTCCCCACTATGATATTCTTTTGGTTTTATAGCTTTTGGTTTCACTTTTACTTTACTCTTTTATTTTCTTTTCTTTTGTTTTTGTTCTTTTACCTTAGACTTCTCTTAGCTTCGAGTTTAGGCACGTGAGGTAGCTTACATAAGCCCGCGCGCACCTACACTCCTCTGTAACTACTTACAGAATAATAATCGAAGTACGGAGTTTCGAGTTCGAGTTCGAGTTAGTGAAGGCCATTGCAAGTAGCCTTCAGTATT
Source organism: Pisolithus thermaeus (assembly GCA_024663475.1). NCBI lineage: Eukaryota > Fungi > Basidiomycota > Agaricomycetes > Boletales > Pisolithaceae > Pisolithus > Pisolithus thermaeus. Next base: position 936,147 of record JANFAF010000015.1, on the reverse strand, counting down.
CAGACAGACTTCAGACTGCCTCAGATGTCCTCTTCTCTCAGACAGAACTCTCTCTTACAGGCTATAGAAGCCCCTTTGGAAGATCTCACCCCCTTCAGATCTCCTTTGCCCATCTTCGCCTGCACTTTATCAGTCTCTTCAGCGTGTCCGTCCATAATATCAAATCACACAGTACAAAACATGGACAGGCCAGCCAAAGAAATGAGATTGCCTAGCAAAACTTGTGGGCTGGCCTGTCTGCGATATGGATGGAGATGGTGCAACCCACGGATGGTCCAGGAGGTCAAATGATACAGGCATGCACATCAGATGGCCAAGGCCAGCCATGATGAGAAATGATGCATTGTAACTCAGATGTGAGATAGCACATGAAGGTCGAAAGCACTCTAAAACATGGAAGGCCAGGCATCGCGGGCGAGGCCCCTAACTCGCGGTTCCCACAATGGGGAGAGGAGGCAGCCGTCGCCTCCCCCCAACAACATGAAATGGTTCACATGATATGGACACCATGTGCTGCCGTATAATGTGCAATATCGGTGATCTGGCCTAACATTCAACTGAATGGGCGGCGTTGATGATTCCAGCAGGAATTGCCCAGAAATACCAATTACTCATCAGGATATGCCATCATTTCATTGCAAAAACGAGCTTGATAAATTATCTGATCTTACATCATTAGTGTATCCACCTGTATGAAACATCTTCATGGTTAACTAATGATAAACATCCCAACAGCTGTAGTACACTCAAACCTACTGTATACATATAGCCAGAAGTGTTTGGGGCACAAGGCAACCTACATTATAGACAGAAGAATATTCTAATTTGAATAAGGAGCCTGTAAGGTGTTCCATAAATGCTAACTTCGAGAAGTAGAAATCATGACACCATCAATCCGTGGGAAATGTACATTAAGTCGCGTCGAGCCATACCTGTCATACAAAACATGTCGTCTTTCGCGTTTCCACTCGTATTATCATACCTGTTATCCATCTGCCACTACCCTTACCATCCATCCACCACAATGTTTGTCAAGAACTCACTGGCACTCCAGGACGCTGTCGACCGCATCCTCACCATTTTCGAAACATTGATCGTCAACTCGGGCGGGTTGGAAGAGGCGGAAAAGCTTGAACAGTGGAGGAATGCAGTGAGAGATATCAGGCAGGAATTGGTGCGTCATAATTGAATCACGAAAAGCTCACACCGTTCATTCATGCCTACTATTACAGGAGTCTGTCAGGTCCATCGCCAACAGGACTGACAACGTCCCGCACCTGCTCATTGGCGTGGACAAGTACATCCGTTGGACGGAAAACCTAGGCATGCCTGGAATTCCATTCCCTGATTGGCATCACGCCCTCTTCCCCCCCCTCGAATCCATTGCCGGCCATCCATGGTTACTAACCGTCGAGCGGCGATACGATGCGGGACTGCTGGTGCAACCACCGGCACCCGCCACTGAGGCAGAAGCTTCCACGTCGTCCACCACGCCTTCAAGACCCCAATCGACCTCGACCATGTCCACGGTGCCACGCATGGCTCCCAAGGGGTCAATAGGCCATATACCGACACGAAGCACTCCATCGGGTAAAGGTAAAGGCGTAGACCCCTCAGAACAAAAGGGGGCCAAGGTGGCCATGGCGGAAGCGGTTCTGATACCTCTGGAGGACGACAACGGGGACACGAGCGAAGTCGTCGAGGAGGATATCGAAATGGACGACATCGAGCCTGCGCGTGGACGATCCCAAAAACGAGGACGGCCAACATCCAAATCGCGGCAACCCTCGAGAACGCCGCGTTCTCGATCACGAACGGCACAAAGGGTCAGAAAGAGCGTTAGCAGCGAGGGGGAAGGTAGGTCCAGGCATTCAGATAGTCCTGTCGCCAGTTCTTCGAAGTATGGCCGTGCACAACTCGCGGATCGTACGACCCCACCTCCGAATCCTCAATCATGTCAGACGTGCATCAATCGCAAAGTCGTTTGCATTCGTAGTTCGGGTAGCGGGGTCTGTGATCCCTGCAGAAAGCGCAAGATAGGTTGCACGCCCGTGACATCCCGCCGCCCTTCAACCGCTCGTACCACCAAAGTTCCGCGCAAGGCCACCCCTAAAACTACCCCCAGCAACCCCACCACACCTCGCCGCCGAAATAAATCTCGTCCCCCCAAGCCTGCACGTGAGATGACTCCAGCAGAGGAGGAAGATAGCCCGTCACCCCCGCCTAACAAAAAGCCATGGCTATCGAAGGGTGGCCAGGCTGAAGCCTCGTCGTCCTCAGTGCAGCCGCGACGAATAAGTGAGTACTTTCAGCAGTATTATTGTGAACTGCTGATCTCAGAACATAGCTCTTGTCTTACGTCCTCCAACAGATACCCGCATAAATTATCCCGTCCCTCCCCCACTTCGGCCCGACAGTTCTGCCTATGTCCCCCTCCCCGCGCCACCCATGCCACCAACCAGCTCTCGCTCATCACCAGTCGAAATTTCCCCTCCACGACCTGCACCATTCGATAACACCCTGCTCTCCGTCCACCAACGATTAGACGACATCATCCGCCGCCAAGATCAAATGATGGGGCGAATTGACGAGGGAGAGCGGCAGACAGCAGAAGTCTTCCGCCGAATCACGGTACAGACTCCTGGTACAGTTGAAGACCGCATATGAATGTTGGAGACCGAGTTGGTGGAACACAGGCACACCGTTGCAACACTGACACGCGAGCTAGAAGCCTTTGCGTCAATCTCCAACATCCTCGACAACTCCAGGACAACTCCATGCAGACACCCCAGGCGGATACTGACACGACCGGGACCACCTCAAATATTATCGAGCCGCAAGATGAAAATGTCGGAAGTCCCAGTTCCAAGTCAGATTCAAGAGAGGTCATGCCAACTCGTGGAGAGCCACCAGCCATCGACCAGGGAGTGGAGTTGTTGGCAACAGAGTCAAGTGATAACGGCGGGCAGGCTGATCAAGGTGAGGCAGCCAATATTGTGGAGGCAACAGCGGTGGCAGGCGAGGCTCAGCCAGTAGTCGCGGCAGAAGGTGGAATTGGCGGTGAGCACCATCAGATGACGGAGGAAAATTCTGGAGAGTGTCCGACTGAAGGTGATGGTGCTACCACAATCCTGGCCAGCGAACAGCAAGTTGGAGACGTGAGTGCCGTCATTTCAGAAGAGGAGCTGGGTTCCGCAGGGGGCAAATTGGCGGAGGACTAATTTTTTTTTAATTACAATTCATGTACTGAGGTAACCACATACATCCACATGCATAACATGTGGAAAATTCACCGTGATCATTTCCGCCCGCGAGATCTGAGTGCGATAGGGCTATTGTGTGTAAAATTGATTGGGGAATTTATCTTTAGGCGGATTGGGGATTACATGATAGAACATCCTAGGTCGATGAGTGAACCCATCTGTACCAGGGTTGGGGACTACGTCGTGCTCTTACCGCGATATAAATCGACTGATAGCTCACACCGCGATTAATGAAGGATGTGGGCATCCTGTACTGAAAACGATGTGCAAATTCCAGGGATTTCTACAGATCATTTCCCAATTACGAAAGCGGTCATATTAGACCTGTAATTCCATTCATGGTACATTCTGCAATGGCGGGTAACACGGTTGAGCCCATCCCGCGATAGAGAAAGAATGATAGCTATTGCCATGATTGATGACTCAGATGATGAAGTCTCCTACATATCATATGACATGTATTAAAGCCGATATTGTGAACTGCGATTCTATGCAAGGTACATTATGCGATGGTGGCCACCGCGATTGCGCTCTCACTGCGAGAGGGAATGAATGACAGCTATTGCTGTGATTGATGAAGGATCCAACTATGTTCAAATGCTGAAGACTGGTACATATCATTTGAAATTTACAACAGCTGATATTTTTCCTAAACCTCTATGCAAGGTACATTCTGAGATGGGGGTCACCGCGATTGTGCCCTTACCGCCAAACAGAACGAAAGATAGCTATCACCGTCATTGATGATGGATATGGGATTTCCGCACTGACAGATAGGTCCAAATCCGGAATATTCCTCCATATCATTTGACACTTCCAAACGCTGATATTTTGCCTATAAGTCGATGCAAGGTGCATTCTGCAATGGTGGTTACCGCGATAGAGACAAAATGATAGCCATCGCCGTGATTCATGAAGGACCTAGAAAATCTGTACTGACAAACATGTCCAAATGCTGAAGACTCCTACATATCATTTGTTATTTACAAAAGCTGATATTTGACCTATAGATCTATGCGAGGTACATTCTACCAGGGCAGTCACCGCGATTCCCCTCTTACCATGAGAGGAAAAGAATGATAGTTATGACCGCGATTGATGCATGGATGTGGGAGTTGATTGGAGAATTCTACAGGTTCATCTGCTGCCATTTCAATTCCCCTTGTTCTGCCAGTTGATTATATATTTCCCGCTGCCTGGCCGCATAACAGGCAGCTCCATGTGCATTTGCAGTTGTGTGTTCCTTATACTTCTCCTGCCAACATTTCGAACGGTGTCGGAAATAGTTGATGACCCATTGAAATTCTGAGGTTAACAAAGATTCCTCCTCTTCCCAACGATCTTTTCCTGCTTTAGCACGGAGCCAGTGGATTCTGTAAACTTTTGCAGATGTATGGTCGAAACTATTGTATAAATGAATCAAAGCATTACTCACATTCTGTGAGCCAACTCTTTGAACTTGTGTCCCTGGGAATATCAATAGACCAAAACCATGGCAGTTGGGAAGCTCGGTGGTCATGTGCTCCCTGGGTGAAGGCTGCTGTACTTGTCGTTAGGTGTGATTTTTGGAGCTCCTGATACCTGCGCAAGCAGCTCGGGCTTTGCTCCCAGGGCGATCATGGCGGTCCTACAACGACGGTAAATCGCGGAATATTGTTTGATGGACCCATCAATGGAATGGACCATGTTCCAGGCCCGTGTCCTCATTGAATAGTTGGTGGCAGACCTCACAACTCCCCTGAATATAACTGCTTTGTCGGCCAATGCAAGACGTAGGCCATGCAATGCATCGTTTGCTTGTGCAATCCGCAGCTCCAGCTCCATTTCTGCCAGCCGATGGATTCCAATGGCGCGACACCTATCGACCCCAAGATTGGATGGCAGAGGCAAGGTTGGTGAGGTGGGATCCGCCAATGTATCGGTGTCCTGCATATCATCTGCACTGCAATCGCTGTTACCGCCATTGGAGGATATGTCATCCTCCACTAATATATTTTGGCAGGCTTCCTCATGGTTTCTGTCACATTCTTCGCTATCATCCAAGGTAGTGTCCATTTGCAAGTAAATTCTGCCATCCGCGATAAAGGTCTTGCGCTCTGCTGCCACCCTATCTGCACGGTGAGCGATCACAAGTCGTTTAAGGTCAGAGGGGTTTGGACCAATGGCCTTCTGACTGATGGCCAATGTGACTTCTGCCTCTTCAATGACCAGCCCGCGAGTTAGCCAACTAGCGGCTCCGTGGTGCATCCCACTGGCGGTGGACGTCTGCAATAAATGCAGTTCCACGCCATGTACTGTAGGAGCTGAATAATTGTTAGGTACCGTAGATGGTCATCAATTTGAAATAATCATACCCTTCGTCAATTGGATTTCAAAAATATCCATCACAGAGGGATCATGGACGCGGTCCTTCAGGGCAGCCTCCTCTTGTCTCCACCAATTCTCCTGTTGGGAGGATGGTACTGCTTCATTCAACCTGTCAAATGCTTCTCGAGCCAATGTCACCGCTGCCCGAGCTACCTTTAGCTTCCGCGATAAACTGGAAACTGAAAAGTAGCAAGTGCGTTAGCGAATCCGCGATTTCCACCCATCCTGAACTTACTCATCCGAATCATCTTCATGAAATTTGAGTCATTCATTTGGAAGTCCAATAGCTCTTGACGATGCGGCGATGTCATTCCGCGAGTTGAGGCGGAAACTATGTTCAGTGTGGACCACAAGGTCTCGATAATTTCACCATCGACCCAACCTGAACCTCTGATAAACAAGGGAGAATATCTTGCATAGCATTCCTTTTTGTGTCCGTGAACGTGCCACATCCCGATTCCCGCCACGATCCTCAATGAGGGTGCAATCTCCAGAAATGTGCTGTTATCCACCCGCCTCTGTAAATTCTTCATATATGTGCAGTTGATGTCATAGAAACAAATGACATTTCGTATGCCATTCATGTTGTAACTCAATGCATTGCACAGGGAATAGTCCATGTTTAGCTGCCTAAACATACATCAGTGGGTGTAACTTGAAATAGTCAACCTCACCTTTCGCCCTTTTGAAAGTCCACAACAGAATGTGGGTAAAAGCATCCATGCCGCGCACAGGCGGTAGCACCCACTCCAGTAGAGTTGAGTTTTCCATGGCTTGCACTGGCCTGACTGATCGCCTTATGATTGTTGCAAGTTGATTTCTGGTGGACAGTCAAGCTATGAGCCCCACGGGGTATCATTACTTACTTCCGTGATATGTGGAGTGGCGGCTATATATTGCCGATATCGCGGATTAGTGACCATAAAGCCACGCCCATCCATCAACCAAACCTGATCGTGAGGTCTCCGCTCATGCATGTGTTCTGCCTTGAAATTTCCGTCCATGACAACAGTCCTGGTGTACCTCCAGCTAGGCAACATTAGACACGCGGTATTCCTCTGTTCGGATACTTACTCATCCAAATTATCCTGGGGACTGAGGTTGATTCCTGGCTGAGGACATGCCGCGCAAAATAGTGCAAGGTCCCCCTTGGTTGAATGATTTGAATTACCCTGATATCCGCTCCACTTAAGCAGCTTCAAGAGGCGCCATTGCCGTGCTACCCGCAGCAGTTCCCTATATCGGTCCTGAGTACATAAATGAGCCCAATCAGCTGTCTGATAGATTGAGAGGAGTGACTCCTTACTGGAACTAGGTGCGGGAACACACTGGAGGTCACCCGACGAAGCTTGCTGTAATAATTCATGCCAGAGGTCCCGCATTCTACATTGTCTCTCAAGAAATCATCCAAAACCAAAAATGTGAATACCGTGCTTGGCTTGTCAAAGGTTGAGGGATATAACTTTGCACGGAGTAGCTGCTTGTGATAGCTTTCTGCATTCACGCATTGGCAGGGCCGCGATAGCACGAAATGCACCCCTGTCACGTCGATGACTGTCAGGTACTTTGATCCCACTGGTGGACGAAGGTGGAGGGGGATGTAGTCAATGTCTTCCCATTCATCTTCATCAAATCCTGCCGGCTGTGAGGGTGTGCCCACGGTGGCTTGCACACTCGCGGATGCGGATGGACAGGGCGCTCCATCATGGCCGAGGTGTAGTTGTAGGCCGGTCTGTTTCAATCATGTGAATCCATACATCCTGCATGATGACTGTACTTACCATATGGAGGGCTGAATCCTCGAAGAAGTCCCCAGTCCATTGCTGGACCCTATGGAGAGGGTGGGCTGCATGCATTGAGCGGCAGCAATCTGTGCATAGAAGGGGCTGATGCATACAGTCGGGGCACCTGTAGACCCCATCCTTTCCACAGATCTTGCATGTACGTGGCAATGGAGGGGCTTCCAAGTCCAGTAGGATTCGTAAAAAGTCCTCCTTCTGGGGTAGCCATTCGCGGATATAATCATTCTGCAGTCTGAAATGGCGATATGATGCCAGATGTCCAATCACTGATTACCAACGTACCTTTGTCCTTGGTAGTCTCATTGGTTCCACGGGAGGATAGTTCATATCGAAGACATTGTCTACTCCATCTGCAGACAGAAACTGGCGCTTGGATGGTGATCTTGATTGCTTTGTCGGCGAAGATGACGGAGAGGGATTCAATGGCGTTTCCAGGACTGGTTCCTTAATTGGAACTTCAACCAGTCGCGATCTTTGCCGCCCATTGGCTTTCCATGTCCTTATTTCCAGCTGCTTAACCCGTTGACCAGGGGTGGAACCAATCATCATCATCCCCTTTCTGGTGCTTCCTTTGGCCATCTTGGATGGAGTCGATGATGATGTTTCTTGAGCTGGCCGTTATCACTTAGTGGGTGGGTTGCATTTCCAGGGGCCCATCAATAATGATTGCGCCACTCAACTGTCAATCAGTGAATCCTAACCAAATGAGGCCAACAAAAAGTCCCAGAATAGGTGTGGCCGGATGGCCAAACCAAAATCCTGGGCCAGAAGATCCGATCGGGAACCATATCTGGGTGGCCAGAGCTTGCGATCACCCCATCAAATCAGGAAGATCTGATCGGGGATTATTTTCGAAATATTTGGCATAGACGATGAATAGAAATCGGCTTAGACTAACGTGGGCCGCAGTTAAGCCGAGAAACATTCACAATCCTGTGAACACCTTGTTTTCCCTCCACCTGCCCATGGATTCCCAACCGAAGACAGCTACGGATACCCAACCGACACAGATGCTGGACAACCCATGGATGATGCAGGGGACGAGCTATTGGAAGGGCCAGATGGAATTTTTGACGTATTAGAATTGGAGGTACTAGCCCGGAGGAGGAGAGAGTGGACTCAAGCGGGGAAAAAAGAGAAGCCTAGCATCATGCGCGAAATCTGTAAGGAGTTTGCAAAAATGGAGAAGCACCGCGATTTGCGGCTTGTCGAATGGCAGCAAAAGGAGGAGGTATGGGCCTCCGTTGCTTAACATTTGATTCTGACATAGAATACATCCTCCTAGCAAATCACCGCATGGCTCAAAAAGCCAATGAGGTCAAGGAAGCCGCTGAATAACTGTCCGTTCAGCTTACAAGTACTCTATGCGATCCGTTGTGCGGGAACTATACCATGACCAGGTCCAATTAAAGCATTCGAATATGAAGATTGAAGGGGGGACTCAGGCAACCAAACGAATCGACCTTTACCAGCAGGCATTGAGTGCCTTCATACAGGAAGACCTCACTGATGAGCAGCGGCAGGCAGCCCACGATATCGCGGAAAAATGGAATGGACCAGACGGACCAACCCCAGAAGTCCAAGTGCGGTAAGGAAGTCAGGCACACAGCACCAGATTTAAACTCACTTCTTTCAACAGGAATGCAAAGAAGTATGGTCTGAAGTACATGCGGAATTTCGCGGAGGAGATGTGGCGGTATTGCGGGATGAGGATCGTTTCTTTGGCCGGTTGGAAGAATGAAGAAGGGATCATTCAGGCATGCAGGTAGGTCTCATATGTCTTATCACAATGGCAAAATAATGTCATCCACTAACAGCATGGACTTCAACAATGATATCGGGGGCGGTCATATGTTTGACGACATCCACACCATTAGTGCCTCCTGGAGGGAGTACCTGGGCAATGCATACGAGAATCCGGATGCTGCTGCTGGGGAAGAGGTGCAGAATATCACGGCCAATCGACCAAGGGCCAAAACGGGCGATCCAGTGAAGTTAGTAACCAATGATGAGGGCGACATTTGGATCGGTGATCTCAATGGTCACAACCGCGACTCCATCCTTCAAATGGTTCGGGGTTATCTGACAGCGCACTACCGTGAGTACATGGATATTCTAACCATTTGCACCGCACATATTCTTCGAATAGGAAGGGCTTGTGGAAAATGGCTTGCCAAAGTCCCCTTCAAGAAACTGGGAAAATACCAAGCTGATATGATTTCTTCCCGCCATTTGCCGCCAAACTTCATGTTTAATGTAGACCCCAGTCACATGCACATTTCCGCGGCAATGGAGTTGCTCAATTTCTGGAAAGAACGCCAGGTATCCCATCCGAACGATGTATTTGCATTTCAAAGATGGTTGGATCAAGGCGGAAATTTACAGGTGCCCAGAGATGGAAGCACGCTCCCTCTCCAGGTTGCCCGAAAACGCAATTCCAAATCGCGGCAATCCCCTACCTCAGCAGATGACAGCACTGACACTGATGATTATAATATCAATACTGAGGAGGAGGCTGCCAACAATATGACCATTGCTAAAATCTCTTCCAGGGGAAAATCTAGTGATGCCAGACACCGTCGCAAAAATACTCCAATGCCTTTCATGCGCCCCACCCAACTACATACAGATGATGAAGACCAGCACGAGTTGATGTCTACCGAAGATGAAAGGGCTGGAAACGAAGCATTGCCAGTAGTCATGCGTCCTTCCACATCCAAGCAGTCCGCGATTCCACTCAAAGGTCATCTTCAGCCGTTCTTCAGTCATCAGTGCTAACTATTCATGATTTACAGGGTCACGGGTCACTGCTGAACTGCAGGACACAAGTGATTATATGGATGACGACGAGTTCGACAGCGTGCCATTTGCAGATGTCCGCACTACGCAAAGTGGGCTGTCCAGGCAACATGGGCAGGGCGGAAAATTGAAATCAGCAATGAAGAACCATGTTGGACGCAAGCAGACCCACATGGAAGGACAATCCAAGCTCAAAACTACCAGCCATCCTCAGCAGTCCACAGTTAAACCAACTAAAAGGCGTAGAGAAACAAATGATCACTCCAGTGCCCCAGGACCTTCCACCGAAGCAGGTATGATGAATCTCGAGTTATCCGCCAAAAATACTAATCACCGAATCGGTCCCAAATGAAGTGCAACCATGGAAATCTCCCCGAGCCCGCCGGGCCCCTGTGCCAGCCGATGCCAATGCACCTTCTCCACCGCCAAAGAAAATTCGGAAGAACAAACCCACCAAGAGGCATGTAAATCTTTGAATGCTTAGAATAGATATGGATGCTGGCGCCGTGATTAATTTGTCCATGCGAGGGGACAGGGTATTAGATGTGAGATGCTGATGGGTCCGCGATTATTGAGCGGATGTTAATGTGTACATTGTCCAGGAGGAATTTGATCTCTATCCACCGTGTTCTGATGGTGGCTCCATTATTAGGGCGTAATGCCGGAAGGCTCATGATTTAGCCATCATATACTGACGGGACCGCGAATACTTGTCAGACAATAACAGGCCGGTAACCAACGGCCACAATGAGTGCTTTCCAAACCTTGGATAAATCCAAATTTTGTACATATAACAGGATGTACCGTCCATATTCGTCCATGGCACCGTGCAAATAAGCATTCCGCGCATACGTAGAAATACATTGCCTCAAGGCTTGCATTACCTATTGTGGCATTGATTATATTCTCACGGTTGGATCATCCACGTTCCACGTCGTAGCCGAGAGGCACATTGTACTGCAATACAACGATTTTCTACCATCCATCCAGCATGTCTGAACAGCAGCAGCGCAGAGTTCGTTTCTACCGTCAAGGTAGGAGCTAAACCTTCCGTTCTTTACATTTCCTAATTCCAGATAGTCGATATTGTACCCTATTTCTCCTCGAAAACCATCGAGGCCCTACTTGCCTTCACCCACAGACGATGGCAGTTCGAGTTCAGAGAGCAGATTGGAGGCAACCCACTGCCCCAGTATGGAAGGTACTGCCGGTGTGGATCAGACCATTAACATACCCACACCACCTGGGGGAGGTAGTTTGGATCGAATGGCAGCCATGCGCAATGCGCTAATCCCCACACCCCCTGGCACTGCAACCGCCCCTCATATGGACAGAATGGAGGCAATGCACAGAGCAACCATCCCCACCCCGCCAGCTGACAGCCCTGCACCTCGTATGGATAGACTGGTGGCCATGTGCAATGCAACCATTCCCCCCCCACCTGCTTGCACACCTCCCGCCCAAACTGACAGAATAGCGGCCATGCGCAATGTGGCCATCCCTTACCACCTGTTGTCTCCACTGCATTGCCATCACAACCACCGCCCATCAATAATTTGGAGAGGATGAGAATGGCAGCAATTCCAATTCCACCCTCCATGGTCCCAGGTGAGTAGTCATATATGCTTGGTTTTGCAAAGTCTCATCCCCCTACCCTGTGTGATTATTAGCTCCAAACATGGATCGGTTGGAACGAATGCGCAATGCCGCAATTCCTCATCCACCATTGTCGCCCATCAATAATTTGGAGAGGATGAGAATGGTGGCAATTCCAACTCCTCCCTCCACGGTCCCAGGTGAGTAGTCATATATGTTCAGGTTTGCAAAGTCCCATCTCCCTACCCTGTGTGATCATTAGCCCCAAACATGGATCGGTTGGAACGAATGCGCAATGCCGCAATTCCTCTTCCACCATCATCAAGCATGGAAATGGTGGATGCACGGCCCCAGCCTTCATCAAATATAGGTGCGCGATCATGCAATAAAATATGATCTTGGGCTGATTAGATTTGATATCTCCATGGAGGCAATATAGGTTATCCCCAGCAATCCACAAGCACCGAGGTCGCCGACAGTCAGAGGCAGCCCTGCACGATTACAGGTGAGCATTCATGATGTGATTTTATCCACACAATCTAAGATCGATACTTTGCCTAACAGGGGAGGACATAAACCAGGGGGAGGAGCCAGATCGCGGTCGTACATTGGATTTTGGTACTCCAGATCGTGGGCAGATACGAGACCTGCTCTTAAATGCTGTGGCAGGTTCGTGCTATTGCATATTTGACTATGTGCATGCTGACCACAGACATCATGCAGGAGATATGCCTACACCAGATGAGCGTCAAGCTTTGGAACAGGCGGGATTGGCTACATCAGATGCGGATGACAATTGTACGTACTGCTAGCTTAGTGGTTTTGTTGCTGATACTGGCCATTAGTTTTGCGTGTGCTTCACACGTTCAAATCGCGGCATGGTGCGGGCTTCCCCTCCTCAAATATCCCCTACGACATGGACCTCGACAGGCACATTGTGCGGGCGATGCGTCGGATTTCTGCCGACATTCGCCAGCTTGTCAGGTCTCGGGTGCAGCATGTAGAAGCCGGCCAGTACACAGTAGACATGATCGACTTACTGGAGGTATCACGGCATCCACATGTTGGGTACAGTCTTGAGCCATATACTGGAGGTCCACCCTACCCATCTCGACAGTCCGCGATAGAGATGGCCATTGTATACTTGGGGTGTCGCATTGAGTGCGCGGTGATTCATTTGTTGGGGATGCCACGACCATCCGACTGGCCAGCAGAGTGGTATGGAAATCTGCGCTTGGATATGGTGAGTTTTCAATTTATGTTGACTTGGATTGATTTGACGATGTCTGGCACAGGAGGAGCTGGATCACCTCATACTGGTGACCATATCACGGGAAAGCTTCAGTCCATTGTTGCCAGCATGTTACCATGCCTACCTGCGATGCAAAGAGGACCAGGCGCGATTTCAGGATGAGGTTCAACAGATTCCGCTCGGCGCCTTTCGGATGATCGACCAGATATCCCACTTCATTCCAAACTGGACTCCAAGGTCACCCAACAAATATGCAGGCTTTGTGTTTCCATGGTGGGTGGACAGATCTCCCCAATACCATTCAGACTTCCAGCAAATGAGGGGCGCCAGAATTTTCCCCATCACGCACGAGTATTTCCAGGTAATATCCATCCCCTTTCAAAGGCATAATATGTTGACCTTCCTACAGCATACTTGGCCCTTGCAGCGGTTGTCAATGGGTGATCGGATTGATGAGTGGATGGAGGAGAAGGTCAGTGCATACATGATCGTGGCGAGGAGTGCAGCAGGTGAGATTGAGCGGAACTCGCGGCAAATTGATCATTTGTTTTCGCGGTGGTTTGCCTTGTCAAGACTGCTTGGCTTTCAGGATGCATAATTTACAGATACAGACTTTGTGGTCTATATATTGTACATACTTGCTATGAAATGTCCAGGTGAACTGTGCCATGCAGCAATTCTAGGATCATGACCAGCACATCCTATCTATGTATTGTGCATTTACCTCTAAATTACAATGCACTACAATTGTAGGTCGGACATATGGGGTGAAGTACATAATGGAATTCCAACTGACTGATGTACGTTTTGCCGCATGTAGTATGCAAGGCATGCGCGATTACCATCAGCATAACCCACCCCATGTTCCAACGCTGACCCTGGCATAGCGATTATAGTCCCGGGGTTATATCGAAACCGTAGATTGAGGGTAGGTACGACGAAATCCAATGGTGCATAGTGACCAACCGTGATTAGCATGTCCAACCACTGCTGCCGCCCATTGACATCTCTGTGGTATGGAGTTGCGCGATTAGCCATTATGGATACGCTGTTATATACCGAATTCCATATCAGGTAATATGGAAGACATATCTGTATCTCCCCGCTGCTGTGCATCTGCCCCCAGTCGGATCAGAACCTCCCGGCCAGAAGCATACATATGAGGGTGGATCACCGCGAGTGTTCCCGAGAGAAGCGCATGAAATTCGGACATTTCATCCACCCATTCCCATGTTCCATTTTGTTCTCGGCCAGATTTTAACAGCCGCAATACCTCAGGGTGGAAGTTCGGGGGCTGTCCCCATGTCACCGACACATAGATTGCGAAAGGATGAATCTCTTACCCCTCGCCCTTGCTGATACCACCCTGGTGACAGGTCTATACTACCTTTTAGATCCGCCTATTTCCTGGAATAATGCTTTGTCCTTCTGCCATCCTGCCCGTTCCTGAAGGTTTTATGCTGTCCTTCAGTGGAACCGCCATTCTGCTGAGTGAATTCCAAATTTGTCTCTGGAATGAAGGTGAATTTCCTGCTACCCAGGAATTTCAGGCTTCGCACCTGATGCCCACCGTCTAAGGCGCCTGGAAGATACCAAAGTTTGACATTGCCGCTTCCATCTACAATTACAGTCGGTGCCGTGATTTCTGGGTATTGCAGAGATTCCGCGGTTTCCTTAGTCTGTCGACGCTTCGTTGCATGGGCTACCACTTTCTCACAATGAGCTGATGGTCCTGCATAGATTGTTTGAGATCACCTGGATTCTGATATGCTTGTGCGATTATTCGAATCATGCGATCGGCCTGACATACCAGCAGCAGAGGAATGGATATGTCAGGCAGTGCACGTTGTCCAGTCAGCACCTCCTCCCGAAAGCGGCTTTTCATATAGTCTGCGATTTTGTCTGTTAACTGCATTCGCCAGCCAGTAGGCACTGAGGACATTTGTTCCAGTTGAGACATGTTGACAAATAAAAAGAACTGATTTGAGGTACTACTTCACGGTATCCCAGTGGCTGGGACAATGAGCGAAAATGTGTCATTGTCCATCATATTACGTCACAATATTTCGTCATGGCTGAGAACTACAAACTGAAAGGTGCCCAAGCTAATTAGGTCGTCCCGTTGAGGACTTGTGCCAGCAATGTCTTATTGCAGGTCAGGTCAATCCGTGAGTTGTGCAGTCCTACTCATCTGTTAGGCTCTCCGCCCCTCAGTTGCACAGTATTTGTCGATATCGCGGGGCTGTCCAGCCCCTGAGTGTTGGCAGCCTACCATACCCGTCATACTGTGCCATCCATGAGTACCTCATTTCAGATATTATGGCAGCAAGGATAGCCAACGAGTTGTGACTGCATATCGCGGCTGAGCCAGTGCATGAGTTGTACCTCTGATGTTTTACTCTAGGTGGATAACCCATTCATTCTGCCATCCGCCCTCACCTGCCGCACTGGCCCCTCCATCAATTGTGAGGATGCCGATGCAGCTTGGGCTGGTGCCTGGACAGCTGCTAGAACTAAGGCTGATCAAGCTAAGGCAGAAAATCTCCCACTCACTCCATATCATGGCTGCGCCAGTGCATGAGTTGTATCTTCTGATGGTTTGCCATGGACGGACAAGCCCATGAGTTCTGCCATCCACCCCCACCTGCCGCACCGGCCCCTCCATCAACTGCGGGGATGCCAAAGCACATTTGGCTGGTGACTGGAAAGCTGCTAGAGCTAAGGCTGATCAAGCTAAGGCAGAAAATCTCCCTCCCACTCCATATTGCAGCCATGCCAGTGCATGAGTTGTATCTTAGGATGGTTTATCATGGACAGGCCAGCCCATGAGCTCTGCCCTCTGCCCTCATCTGCTGCACAGGCCCCTCCATCAACTGCAGGGATGCCGAAGCACATTTGGCTGGTCACTGGAAAGCTGCTAGAATTAAGGCTGATCAAGCTAAGGCAGAAAATCTCCCTCTCACTCCATATCACGGCCACGCCTGTGTAT
Source organism: Pisolithus thermaeus (assembly GCA_024663475.1). Taxonomy (NCBI): domain Eukaryota; kingdom Fungi; phylum Basidiomycota; class Agaricomycetes; order Boletales; family Pisolithaceae; genus Pisolithus; species Pisolithus thermaeus. Next base: position 920,079 of record JANFAF010000015.1, on the reverse strand, counting down.
GAGTTGTATCTTCAGATGGTTTACTATGGATGGGCCAACCCATGAGCTCTGCCATCCACCACCACCTGCCGCACTGGCCCCTCCATCAACTTCGGGGATGCCGAAGCACATTTAGCTGGTGACTGGAAAGCTGCTAGAGCTAAGGCTGATCATGCTAAGGCAGAAAATCTCCCTCCCACTCCATATCGCAGCCATGCCAGTACATGAGTTGTATCTTCAGATGGTTTACCATGGATGTGCCAGCCCATGAGCTCTGCCCTCCACCCTCATCTGCCGCACCGGCCCCTCCATCAACTGCGGGGATGCCAAAGCACATTTGGCTGGTGACTGGAAAGCTGCTAGAACTAAGGCTGATCAAGCTAAGGCAGAAAATCTCCCTCTCACTCCATATCACGGCCATGCCAGTGCATGAGTTGTATCTTCTGATGGTTTGCCATGGACAGAGAAGCCGATGAGCTCTGCCCTCTGCCCTCACCTTCTGCACTGGCCCCCCCATGATCTGCAGGGATGCTGATGCAGATTTGGCTGGTGACTGGAAAGCTGCTAGAACTAAGGCTGATCAAGCTAAGGCAGAAAATCTCCCTCTCACTCCATGTCATGACAGGGCCACTGCATGAGTTGTACCATCTGATCTTTTACTATGGACAGGCCACCCCATGAGTTGTGCCGTCCATCCTCACATGCCACACTGGCCCCTCCATGAGCTGCACCGTCTCACTCCATATCGCAGCCAGGCCAGTCCATGAGTTGTACTCTCAGACGGTTTACTATGGACAGGCCAGCCCATGAGTTATGACATCCTCCCTCACCTGCTGCACTGGCCTCTCCATGACCTGCGCCGTCTCACTCCATATCATGGCCGTGCCAGTGCATGAGTTGTACTATCAGATGGTTTGCTATGGACGGGCCAGCCCCACCTGCTGAACTGGCCCTTCCATGAGCTGCACCATCTCATTCCATATCACAGCTGGGCCAGTGCATGAGTTTTGCTGTCAGATGTTTTACTATGGACAGGCCAGCCCATGAGATATGCCGTCCTTTCTAACCTGCTGCACTGGCCCCTCCATGAGCTGTGCCATCTGATTCCCCATCATGGCCGGGCCAGAGCATGAGTTCTATTGTCTGATGTTTTACTATGCATGGGCCAGCCCATGAACTGTGCCATCCTTCCTCACCTGCTGCACTGGCCCCTCCATTAGTTGTGCCATCTGATTCCATATCGTGGCCAGGCCAGTGCATGAGTTGTACTGTCTGATGTTTTACTATGGACAGGCCAGCCCATGAGCTGTGCCATCCTTTCCCACCTGCCACACTGGCCCCTCCATGAGTTGCACCATCTGATTCCACATCGTGGCCAGGCCAGTGCATGAATAGTACTGTCTGAGGTTTTACTATGGATGGGCCAGCCCATGAGCTGTGCCATCCCTCCTCACCTGCCACAGTGGCCCCTCCATGAGCTGTGCCGTCTCACTCCATATTGTGGCCAGGCCAGTGCATGAGTTGTACATCTGATATTTTACTATGGACAGGCCAGCCCATGTGTTGTGACATCCTTCTTCACATGCTGCCTGGCCCTTCCATGAGCTGTGCTGTCTCACTACATATCATGGCCGGGCCAGTGCATGAGTTGTACTGTCTGATGTTTTGCTATGGATGGGCCATCCCATGAGCTGTGCCATTCTTCCTCACTTGCTGCACTGGCTCTTCCATGAGCCATTCCGTCTCACTCCATATCGTGGAATGGCCAGTGCATGAGTTGTCTTTTCTGATATTTTACTATGGACAGGCCTGCCCATGAGCTGTGCCATCCCATCTCATTTGCTGCACTGGCCCATCCATGAGTTGTGCCATCTCACTCCATATCGCAGACCGGCCAGTCCATACATTGTGATGGCTGCCCTTATCTCTTTGACCGGCCCGTCCATGAGCTGTGCCATCTCACTCCATATCGCAGATGGGCCAGCCCACAAGTTTCACTGGCAGAAGCCATTTCCTTAGCCAGCCTGTCCATGGGCTGTAGATGAATTCCGTGCTATCTGCCATGTCACCGACTGGCCAGCCTCTAACTTGAGACTCCCTATTTATTAGTGAGACGGGCCTGCCCACTTGTTTAGACGTTATATGAAGTTGGCAGGCCTGTTCATGTGTTATGCATATTCAGTTCACTCCTTAATAACGGGCCCACTCATATGTTACTGTCACTCCTGGTACTCAGGCCAGCTTATTTGTCATGTCAATATTAGTTCAGCGGGCCCACCGCAGGCTGTCCATGAGTGTTGGCATTTTGGCACGCGGGCTACCCATGAGTTGTGACTAATGTGACTACATGGGGTCGGCGTTGAGACAATGACGCACGCCAGCGTAGGAACGGGACAGCTGACCATGCCCACAACAAGGGTACCGTACGAGCACAGAGTGCGTACTACGGACACGCGGGAGGAGCAAAACCAAAAGTGGCGGAAAACAAACAAACGTCCACAGATACGTGTCGTATGGATAATATAGTGGTGATAGTACGATCGAATTCGGTAGTGATCCCGAGTAGTGGGAGAACATTGGAATGCTGAAGTTTGGACCAGATATTGACTTCTCGTAAGACAATCTAGCAAAATAGTCAGTAAGACGATCTAATCGTGACAAGATGCGAGGAACCTTGAGCGCCGCGACATTATACTTGTCGCCGAAACGCAACGTTTTCACGGCCACAGATGTACCCTCAGGCTGCAGCATCCCCCTGTAGATAATGGCTTGTGCACCTGTGACATGTTGCATTGTGTCTCGTTCCACGCGTCGACCCAGATTGATAGCAAAGTTGGCTACCCGCTCTGAAAGCAGCCGGATGTTATCCTGTAGGGAGTCCAATACGGTCTGACAAAACTATATAACAGTGCCAAGGCGTACATCCTCCTGTCCGTCATTGTTGTTACATGGACTCGTTGATCCTTGAGGTTGGTCTTGGTAGGTAGAATCCATTACAGCTACTCGAAGGAATCAGCAAAAAGCTAGGCAAAGTTCAAATAGGATGAATCAACTGTCGTTGTCTTCCAAGACTTGATACACGGCGATCAAACAATTCACCGGAGCCAGTACAACGATGATACCAAGCAACTCATATATAATGACTATCTCTCATCCATTTCTACATCTTCAACAACACTAACGTCTTGGAGAAGACTTTGTGCAGCTTCTCGAATCGTCCGAATTTTCGACCGCATCACTTGAATCGCCTCCAGGAGGAGTCGCTCAGGGGGATAGAACCCCTCTGATTCAATATTGACTACAGTGAGAAATATGCATCAGAACGAAGGACATAGGAAACCACGCTCGTGCTCGATTTAAGGAGACTCACAAAGAAAGTGATTCCTAACCCGCGCGAGTTGTACGCACCCCTCGAATTCGGGGTGCCTGTACACCTCTCTACTCATGGTTTCTCGCCTCGCCTGACTTTCATCTACGCTGACTTGCTTAGTGCGCGGGTCCACTTTGATTACACCCTTGGTGAAACAGTTTTGGAATTTTTCCGCTAGGTGAGGAGGGATTTCTTTCTTGAGGATTATTTTTGGCAGAAGACGATACGACGCCGTCGCTGCGTTTGATCATCAGAGTATTAGCACATACACGCTTCTCAAAAAAGATATCGTGGAGTATCAAGTAGTCGACGTACCAACAGGTGAAAACTTGGCGTGATCCTTCCCGAGACCCTTAACAGCATGTAACTCTATCTCAATTTCCTGCCCCGGACGCAATTTTGCCAGCACGATGTTTGGATTGCTCGGTGCCGGTGGATTGGCACCCATGACGGTAGCCTGCTCGCCCTGTGGAACCCATTCCAGCTGAGAAGAAAGTACTTCGTGGTTGATGTAGAGTTGGGCAGGGTCTTTTGCATCCCTCGGAGCATTGCGTCGGCGCTCGCACTTGGTACAAAGTTTGAAAACGATGGTGTCACGATCAGTGGGCTGGCCCCCCGGATCTGTCAAAGGAGGTGTTAAAGACTGGAGAACGAGAAATTGATGGTGTACACACAATCCACAAATCTTGGGTCAACATTGAGAGGAATCAAACCTAGTCGATGCGCGAGGACTTCGTCCACAATGATGGAAGTATTGTTATGTACATACACCCGCTCTATACAGACCGTCGGGACCTACTCAAGTCAAGTTAGCTTACCCCACTCGTTCACGATGTGAAAGAATACGAACTTCAGCTAGCAGTATCCGCCGGAACGCGTTTGCAATGGACGCATCAACACCAACGAGATCAAATTCTATCGACCTATTCGAAAGCCGTTCTATCCTTACGGCGAGTCTCTGTCCTTGTCTCACATCAAAATTGGAACGTGTAGAAATGGGTCGGTAAAGGGACAGACCTTTTTGAATTTTGCGGAATTCCAGGAGTGGTCTTCGTCTGCAAAATGTCCAGGATAATCCGTGTTCGAGGTATGCGAGACCCGCTCTGGATTCACAGCAACGTGTTTCCTTGGGTCAAAGCCCTGGCTCATTTTTCTTGGTTTATTTCTAGTTCGATGACAGTTTGCAGTTTGGCAGGAGCGTCGGCGAGGTCGTCAGATGAAAAAGGCAATACATACCCGCCTGTACTCAGCTTGCATTCCCTTCACTAACAATGAAACTCATCGTCGCCTTTCCGATGGTACATCGGTAGAACCCAAAGGAGTCATGGCATTGAACCCTTCGTCTGCTGAAACCAATGGTTTGACGCAACGGTGGTTCTAACGGAGCAAACCAGCGCTTTGGCAACTCTACCCAGAGATCGGCGTCCTTGTTCATTTGACACGTTCGCACCAATGGTTCGAGGTGAGGTACTACCCGTCCGTCAAGTTACTAAGGCATCATGCAAGCAACGAGTTGGAACAGGGCAGCGTTTTATATCATTCATGTCGTTGTTATCGACTCCAGGGTCAAGTATTCCATCCAACGATGGATGTTGACAGGATGGCAGATACGTTAATGACTCGTGTCTAGTATGGAATCCAGCAACCAAACGGCCTGTCCCTTCCAAACACCATCGATATGTTTTTTTGCCGCCTAAAATTCTGTCTTCTCGCTTGGTGACGACAGTCGTATGTGATACCAACGCTCAGGATGTCAAGCAACTTGTATATACATCCAAAAGGCGAACTCGGACAATCAAGCAGGGAGGGAATACCTTTCGTGAGGACCATGTCAAGTGCACGCCATTGCGTCCAGCAATGTTGCAATGACTCCCTTTGTATACTATCAAGGTACGTTGGTGTTATGACGTGGCAGGTATTTTATTCCCCAACTCTTCGGAGAGATTTCCATGTGGTACGTCTGCGGTCAAAGCGTCAGATGTGTTCGTACCCCTCACTGGTCATTCATCTGGCGTGTGCAGTACAAAGCCTCACAAGCAAGAAATTCGGTAACTCCTCTCCAGATCCACAGTATTGAGTGTGCCCGCTACACTAATAATACGTCATGTGATGCCGCTCACTGCTCGGATTATGAGGCCAGAGCATAGCGGGCTGTATTCGCAAAGAACCGCACCCATTTCGGCCTCGAAGTTTTCAGTAGACCTTCAGCTCTCTCTGTGGTTGGCAAAGGAGCTGGTATCCGTTTGGCACCCTGTGGTGGCCGCACCCGGGTGGTACGGAGTGGGTGCCACTCGGCGACTCGGCGATCCTACCTTCATTGATGGCCTCCCTCAACCGAACCCCTTTAAAAGAGCTCGCGAGCGCGCCGATACTTCGTCAGTACAGACCCTAACCTGGTCTATATCACTCTTATCGGTTACGTCCCACTATCGAGTTGATCCAGGGTTCCGTTGTCTATCGCCCACTCATTAACCGCGAGTCATAAGGAATGTCATATAGAATCTTATCCCTGTTGTAAGGAAATCCGCTGTCCTTCCTAGCGGAATCCAGAAGGAACCGAAATGCATTGTCTCAGGAGAAATATAAGATCAACATCATGGTCTTCGAAAGTCTGTGAATCTGGAACCCGAATCTTGCAAAAGAGAAAAGGGTCGAGCATAGGGTGGCCTCGGATAACCAGATCGGTTTCATCCAAGTCGCACGGCAAGGAACTTGAAGAGGAGGATGCCACACCACTCACGAATTTCGGGAGTCTGACGGTACGTGATGATACGACATAGCTACAAAATACACAGGGTACTCTCATAAAAACTTGAGTCTACAATACCCGTCCTGTTACCAAGTACGTTTACTACTCGTGACCTAGTCTTGCTTCTCCACTTTTGCCACGTGGGGTCTTGCAAAGTGGATAGGGGGTGTCTTATCCACTACCGTGTAATAGAAACTAGTGATGCGTCTGCCATCATCGGTACCGTCCCGCTGAGGTTCAACTCTGTCACAAGAACGAAAAAAAGGCGGTTACCGTACGATTCAGGTCGCATTCATGGAGTCTTGCATCGGGCACCGGGGGAGAGGAAAGAGCTTACTTCGCACTGAATTGCACGTATGCTACCCTCTGTGCCAGAGAGGCGCGTATGCGGAACGGCATGACACGGGTGACGGTGAACGCGCCAGCAATGATAGTTGACTGTGGACGCACACAAATATATTGTCACCGAAGTACGGACCCAAAACACTCAGATACTCACGTCGCCTGGCCCGTCGACGTTCGTTGAAATAATCTGCTCCCATTTCACATCGGCCCTCTGACTGCCGGCTGCCTGAGACGTGACATCTCCCTTCAGTGTCGAGAGATCCAGGGTTTCATGGTTTCTCCTAATCTCACAATTGGGAGAGAAGATCTGGTCGAAGGAAGGTTCCACTTCCACTTTCCCTGCAGTACCGGTGGACTGGAACAGGGTAGTCAGGTTTGACTGTATCCAGGATGCCACGCTGGTATCGCTCGTGGACTCTGCCGAGGACATGGTCAGGCGTTGGTACTGGTGGGCTCTGCGTGCTGTCGGCGTATTTATGCTAACTGATGACAGCGTAGCGTCTCTACTGCGTCGGAAGCATATGGGAGGCTCGACTAGTTGACTCATGACATCATGACAATATTTGTAATCTCCTACACAACGGAATCCACCATCGCGGGAGAGGAATAGGAGTTGAATGTACTACAGACTCGAAAGTGAATAATGAATGCATGTACAAAAGAAAGCAGATGCATTAGTTTGTGAATCTTGATCTCCCGCGTGGCTTAACCAGCGGTTCCTCCAACCTTGCGAACGAATTGTTATACTTATCATACATCCAAGAAGTAAGACTTCCTTCCGCAATGCAAGACGACCGATGAATGAACTCGATTAGATTTCACTCATCTCCTTCTCTTGTCGGCAACACGACAGCCATGCAAACCACATCATGGTACGCAGCTGTAGGACATCTTCTTTCCACGCCATCGACTGATTCTGCTCTCGGAACTCTTTGGTGAGCTGTTCACATCGAGTAATGTTCTCCGGGCTGACGAAGTCGATTGCGACTTTGACACAGTCAGCCAGATTACAGACCTTGCAGTAGCCCTAGATGAACGTCCGACAAAACCGCGATATGACATGTACTCACCTGGTGGGCGCACCCCGCGGGTATAAAGACCGCCTCTCCTGGTCTTTGATACACTCTATAACTCTTTACTCCATACGTGTCAAACAGTTCCTTCCTCGATTGACTATCCAGATAAAACTGCTGCGAGTGTATTGGATCGTGTTGGTAGTTGTTGGCCTTAAATTTCCGCCGCAAGAAATGGCGTAGTTTATCGGAGTCACTGGCACGGAACAAGTCCCACGCCGCGCAGCCCGGTTTTCCGTCTGGGGTTGGTGCAGCGTGGGTCATGACGTTCAGGGCATCTGCCATATCCATGTGCAGGCGCGTCGAGCCTTTGCTCCCAGGAGACTCGGATGACGCCATCGCATTGTACATCTTAGGTCCTGATGGCAAGTCAATTCCAATGGTCCCTACTTGACGATTCACATACCAAGGTCTGGAGCTACTGTGTTGCTTGGGAAATGCGAGGCAATGTTAAGTGCTCCATCACGTCTGGAATAACTAGGCACAGGGACAGCTCTACTAAAATCTTCGTAGAGTTCGGGAAATGCCGACTTGAAATCAGTCGACGGAGGCCAATCCTAGTTTCATTCAGTATCACGGATTCACCTGCATCAAGGTAAAGGACTTGCCTTCAACTTCCAACATTCCGATCTACCCTCGTACTTCCCAAACTGCGAGAAAAATTCGCCCACAGTAACCCTTTTGTTGACATCGCTTTGACACTCGAGGATCAGGCAACTCTGTGAGTGGTACTTCTGCACGAAGTACTCAGGCGTCCACTGAATCTGGAACTTGGGGAGGACTCCAGTAACTACAAGCGGTTCTCCCTTCGTCCAGAGCGATCGGAAGACGTCCTCAGTCAGTTCAGAATCGGGCATGATAACAATTGGGTGGGAGGGTATCTCGGCAGAAGCGTCAGGGCCATCCTGTCGCAAGGCTGTATCCGGGGAGGCATCTGACTGGCCTGCATTGGCACCGGTCGGCATCGTCTCCTCCGCTCTCTGGGCACTTCCATTGAGAGAGCCTACCTGAGGCGAACTTGTCACACTGTGTGCTTCAATGCCAGATACATTGGCGGACTGTCCTGTATCGGTACTCTTGGTAGCTTCGTCTGCGCCGTTCTCCAGGGTTGGATCAATAGCTCCCACATTAGGCAGTGCATCAACATCTGGCCGCTCCAGTAACTCTTCCATCTCCTTTATCGCTTCCACGAGTTCCGTCTGGCAGAACCGTGTCATAGGAGAGAAATCCCTAGCAACGTGTTCGTTCCTTCTTGTGCAGGACAAGAAGAACGGATTCGTATGTGCATGCTTTTCTCGTCGTGCTTGGAGGGCAGCGATCTCCGCCTGTGTGGCACCTGGTCGGTCTTCGGTCAACTCCCTGACCTGCTCAAAGCATTCCGCGCACGCTTCGCGACCGCATAATCTGCACATCCAACTACACGAAAAAATTGATGTCATGCAAGTATCTGTGGATATATGCAGCGTAAATCACACAACCCACAGCTGTCGCTCCCATGCTTACCACATGTGGCCCGGACCTCACTTTCTCGCGTCCGCCGTATTAAAGGGGTGACCGAAAGATGTTCCAGCTCCTTACGGAGAGTTGGCAACAAAGCCTGCGCAACAGTCCTCTACCATTGTCATAAAATAAGGTTAGCAACTGCAGGGCGGTGGACCGCAACTAATTTACCTTTATCCGCCGTATATGCGTAGCAGTTAACGGAACGTTCCATTGACCAGGGAAATTCATATTCGGTGCATCTGGTTTGAGGGTATCCACAAAGCTAACAGCCTGAATATTCCGTTGCTCATCCCTGAGGAAATATCGGATACCCTGGAATCTGCATGTATCTCCGGCCCAGCGCCGTGTGCAAGATACGCAGCGCGGGAATTGCTCCGATCTATACCGATTTGACATGCACCGTGCAAACTGAAGCTCTGTTGCTAGTTCCGATGGGTCAACCTGCCCGCTATTGGTCGCCGTAACGAAAAGCATTCCAGCTATTTCTGAATCAGCCAAAGTATCTTGAAATGAGCAGTCAGAACGGTCTACCTCCCACCCTCTCCTTTCCCTTATCTCCAGGAGCGACAACATAGGGGATGGTTGGCATGAGTTGTGCTGTAGCAGATTCAATGTCAGCGCATTCCAAAGAGGGATGTACTCACCATTTTGGGCAGCGATCTGAGCTGCCTCACTCCTCTTTTTGGCATTGTATCCACGTTTCGAAGGCACTTCAGTGGCATGAGCAAATTCTGTATCGGCGTGTCGAGTCTGCACGCCTTACCATTCCCATCACCAACTCTTGATTTTGTTCTTGCTTTTTTAGATTTGGAAGGAGGCTCGTCGGCTTCAGTAGATGAGCGCTTTTGAACCTGGGCTGGAGGAGGATGATGCGAGTACAACATGGCAGAAAACATTGTAGGCGGCGCGTGCATCAGTGCGCCCATTTCGAATATGGGCTGTGCAGGCATTGGCGCGGCATATCGTGCAGCTGCTAGACGAACGGAGGCCCTTTCAGCATTCTGCAAAGCTTGTTGCCAGGATGACTTAGAGATAAAGTAGTGGGTATGTGTGACAGAAATGATAATTACATGCATGAGGATGAGAACTCATGGGATGCATTTGTTGCTGCTGAGAGGATTGTGGATAATGATCTAGTTATATTTGGCAATTGCGAGTCAGCGGGAGTCGTATGTGAGGGTAACAGGAATCGAACTATTTGGGGGATAATCTCCGGATATTGCTGTGTGGAACGCCTAGGAGTCAGGGTTCAGGTAAAGGGATAGGTGCAGGTTGTTTTACCTGTTCGTTCATCCGAATACATCGGAGTCATAGCAGGAGAAGCATAGTGGACGTTTGACATATCTGGCTGAGGATGTGGCCACGGGTTCCCGGACATGGGGTAAGGCCCATTATCCTCCATTCGCGGACGAACCTGTCTACTTTGCATGTCACCATTCATCTCAGGATAGATGTGCGGCTGCATGGGATATGGACGGGTAGGAGACAGTCCGGTTTCGGGCCTGCGTTTCGTTCCAGACTGATCATCGTTGACGGGCCCCCAGTTCGCCGCGCGTAGGTGAAAGGAGGAAGCAGTACTAGGGTGTTGGGGGTACTGGGAGTGGTGAGGATGCTGAGGATGTTGATATGGAGCCACGCCGGGGCCAGACGAGAGACTTGGAAGATGAGGAGCATGGGAATAAGCAGAAGAGTCGGAGGACGGGTTAAGAAGTTGGCTGATGGACGTGCGCTTGTGGTTGTCATGCATGCCGTTCATCGCCACCGCTACGAACTACGACGAGCGTCGGCACGGGAGCGTGGAGGGTGTGCAAGTTCGGTAGAGACAAGGACCACGAGCTGTGTCAAGGAGGAGGCGCAAGTCGCGGAGTCGGAGTAGGGAGTGCGTGCATCGACTCCGACTCGACACGCGCACTCGGCCGTCCCGGCAACTGCTCCCGGCGCGGTCTCGGCATCGCTGGGCCGCGAACCTCTCAATCACCCCTCTGCTCCTATTCTCTTGCGGTGGACAGCCCCTCAAAGCCTCATGAGTAAAGAATCACGCCGTAGTCATCATTTTACGGGGCATAATGGGAATTTAGTCTGTTGCTCGCCCTCGTGTCCTGGCCAACGCCACTATGGTTGCCAAGTATGTCATAGACCCACCAGGCATGTCCCAATTGATCACCACATGTACGACCACGACCGTGTCCTACGTAAAACTACCACATCCATTCTACACTAGAGTGTCTTCATGTATACCAGTGACGTGAGGTAATTCATTGACCCAACGGTGTCACGAATAACGATGTGTGCCATACGTCGACCATAGTAACCCATAATCAGCTGATCACAAAAACCCACCAAGAAGCCCAAATGAAGAACGCGGTGAACAATGTACATACGGGCCTAGATGTATTTGCGGAAGAACGCGGCGACCTTCAGATGTAAAGGGAAGATGTACGGCGCGATGAGCGTTATGAGAAGTCTTCCGAAGGTCGCCCACCACCGTCAGGGCGTATCCTGTGGCGTTGGTAGCTCGGGCGTGCCATCACTACCAGACGGTAGCATCAAACAAGTTTCGCTACTCGAACTCGAAGGCTCGCTTGCTGTAGAAACGTTTTTGCACATGCTCGTAAGATATCAATCAATAAGAACACTCACTTGGTAACGAGGGTAATGCGCTAGAGGCTGCTTCCTTTTCCGTGATCACAGCCGATTTCCTCATATTGTCTGCAACCTGTGTCAGCCTGTGAACGTAGCTTGAGCCCCTCCATGTGCACCTGAACGAAGTGTAGTTTGAGCAACTGGAACATGTATTAGTGAAAAACCAAAACTTTGAAAAAAAAAAAAAAAAATTCACCCGCAACTGCTTTCCTATCCTGCTGTTCACCTTCGGTGTCCCGGGATGGAGTCGTGCTTGTGGGATCATCTGCGTCATCAACATTTTTCTCTGTGGGTGTGGGCAAGATTGTGGAGTTTAATGTGGTGGTAGGTATTGCCTCCGAGCCTTCCACCCAACCCTTTGACGAGGACCGGCTGGCGCTGTCACCCACCGGCGTGGCCCGGCCATCCGGCACGTGCAACCGCTGCGCAACGACTTGGGCTTGCGCGGACTGCTCGGAAGAGAGGGTTTTTTCTTCATCCGGAGACATATCTGCCCACATCTGCAACGTCTTGATTGCGCCCCATTCGATGATCTTGTTGTTGAGCCACTGAAGAGAGACGGGCTTTGTCAAGAAATCGTTGCACCCCGCCGCAAGAGCCGCAACTCGATCACTCTCGAGAGAGGACGCTGTAAGTGCAACGATGATGACCGAGAAGTTATAAGAAGTCGTGTGCAGGCCGTCAGGGGGCGTACGCGGACCTCCGTCGGACTGGGGAGTTATCGGTACATAGGCAGCGTTCTGGCTTTCGAGGTTTCGTATCTCCTTTGTGGCTTCAATACCATCCATTACCGGCATTTGTATGTCCATCTATCCAAATCATCATGCTACACGACTTCCTCGAGCGTGAATATGTACTCACGAGAATAAGCTGGAAATTGCCATTTCGCCATTTTTCCACCGCTTCTTGTCCATTTTTTGCAACATCGTACTTGACCTTCTTTTTCTTCATGAATGTGGAAAGAATAGTGCGATTGATGGGGTTATCTGGACATCAATGTCAGAAAACAGCTGTTCACGCTCGTCTCTGATGGGCACTTACCGTCAACGATGAGCACACTGATGGGTGGGACGATCATGGTTTCCGCTGTGCCTTTGCCATTTTTGTTTGAAGCAGACCCTTGCATGGCCAGCTTTCGGCTCAGTGCAGCACGCTTGGCCTTCCTCCTCGCAAACCAACTGGTTGGAGACTCCACGCCATTCGGCGACCCCGGTTGGGACGCTGTCTTCCTCGATTCCATGGTGCTCGATCTCCGAGGAAGAGCGGCAGCAGCAGACTGCGCCGACGGCTCGTCGTCAGTAAGGACGGAAGACCTCCTAGTCTTCGTGTTCTCGCCCACATGTGTTGATGTTGGCGTTTGCGTAGGACTGGGCGTTTCCTGTTGGCTAAGAGTGGAAGGAAATACCGTGGCAAAAGGAAGAGAGGGATGCGGTGGACTCCTTGAGCGCAATCTCTCTTGATTCGGTGACAGAAGATGCATCTTGTTCACCCTGTCACCAAGAGCACTTGCCGACGATTGTCGTACGACTTTTGCCCGAGGGTTGAATAAAATACCGGCGAGTTGCCCGTCCGGACTGGCAATCACGCGCCCAGTAGCCGGGGTTGAACCACTAGGAAAGTAATCGGCGGTTTCTGCAATAGAGAGAGGCGAAGGCGGATGCAAAACTTGGGCGGTACCTTCTCGCGGCGACTTTACCGACCTGTCAGATGCCGAACGAGCAGAACTCCAGGGCCGCGTCAACGGTGACTTGGGACAGGGTTGCGGTACCTGACTGAAGAATGGAGACCCATGAATAGCGGGACTTACTGGGGAAGTGGCAATAGGAGCGAAAGAAGGGTCAACCGTTGGTTTGGTCAAGGCAGTGTGAAGTGCCGTGAGGAACCTGCGAGGACCAGCCGGTTTGGGGATAATCATAACATCCAGTGGGGGCTGGAATGAGGCGGCATTGGCGGCCAGATCGCACTGCACAACATCCCTGACCACTTTGTAATTGGTAAGACTGGTGAAATGGACGACGACACTTGCAGCGCCGGATGAAGGGATCGACGAGGAAGGACCGTAGCCCGCTGCTCGGGCTACTTGAGAGGTGGATTTAGGTCGGTGGTTTAACAACGGTCGCTTGCGAGAGAACGCCGATTGTGACGAAGAGTGCTGCTCTGCACGAAATTTCTGTATCTGCTCGCGCAAAACAGAGACATCGTCATCGATAAAAACGAACGACAGCGAGGGGCTGCGGGCACCGCTGCTTGGCACGCCGACGTTCTCATGCGTATCATAGGACTCGGTCGTGTTCCACTGCCGACTCTTTGCTTTGGCGTAAGGGGTGTTCGACGGCTGGGCACTTTCAGGAGAAGCAGGGGCCACAACTTCACCAGCGCCAGAGTTTTCGCCTCCTTGGTCAGGCGACACGTGGCTGACATCCAATCCCCAGGCGGTGAGGTAACTAGTCAAGTGATGAGCAAAAGAACTGCTGCCGCATGCGTACAGGGTCGCTTTCTTTCCACGCAACGATTCCGAGAACTGCGTTAATTCTTCTAGGGTCGGCTCCCTGGCAATGCGGGTTCCCGATAAGAGGGGCGACGCGCTATCTGACACAGGGGCAGTCCTGGCATTAATGGCGCTCAGGGACCCACGCTCCAAACGGAGAGCAATTTCACAGACCCGCCCAGGGAGGTTGTTTCGTCTGGGCAAGTCACAAGTGAAGGATGCCTTCGTGCGTAAAAATAGTCGCTGAACTAGGGCACTTGTAAAGTTTGGCCTGGGCCGAAGAGGGCGCGGATCGGGAGTCGTTGGCGTGGCCATATCATCGCCCATATTTGATTCTCCAAAATTGTGCGTTATTTCAAAAACACAGACAACGTGTCCGTCGCTCGCATACGAGGGAAGCGAGCCATCATCCCTCCTTTCGGTCGTTCCCTCGGTTGTAGGCGATTCGAGGGAATCATCTGATGGAGATTTGATAGATAGGCCAACGTCGACCGAATCTTCTTGGCGTGCAGTGCTAATCACTTGTCGGATAACCTTGCATATCGAGTCAGAAAGACGAAGGAAAATTCTTGCAGGACGTGCTCACGTGTGTCAGAGTAGTGGATAAAGCAAACTCTTCTCCTCGGACGGCAACATGTCTCAAGCCCACATCTCCATGAAAGAGGACCAGGTCCACTCCTACTTGTGCTGCACACCCACTGAGGACGTCGCCGACACCTTGCAACGTTTCTGCGATATCGAAGTCTGAAACGGCGGACGGCGCGCTAGGTACGGAGGGCTCTTGTGTTGACTCTTGGGATGGCTCGGGATTCAAAAATAAATCTGACATATTCGCAGAGACGAAGTTGAGACTCTTCATGGTCGTCAGCATAGCAGACATGCAGGTTGTGGGCACCAGCAACGAACATGCTGCGTACTGCTCTTTGGCTGGGTCCAAGATTTGAGCGGGAGATATCTGTAAGAGTGTCTGGACAACCATTTGAACGGAGTCTGCGAGTTCCAGGGAGAGCTCTTGGAAGTGTGCGACATTTGGCTGCGGATCGCGCTGAAGCGACGACACCTCGGACACTGGAGATGTGAGACCGTGGTGTCTACGTGGGTTTTGCAGGTGCTCCAGCTGGGATGGTAATGGCGCCGAGAATGGGCGCGATAGTTTGTGAACGGGAGGGGTCCCATCAGGCGGGGGTTGATGCTGAGCTTTGAAACGATAGCTCGCAACACCATCAGAATCCGAAGAGACATCGTCCTGAGAGTACCGTCTCTTAAGCGAAGAGTGATCCTTTTCCGAGTGATCCGACTCCCCGTCCGATGTTGAACTGCCAGTGCCAGATCGCTCGAGCGCATATCCATGGAAAGACAATGGCGACTCGACTGCCCAAGTCAAAGTGAACCTGTTTGTTTGGCCAGCGAACTCAGAGGGCGGTGTACAGTCGTCACCGTGAAGGGACGCGAGACTGCGAGGATAAGCAGCCTGTTTGACCCCGCTCATGAGCAACTCGGCAGGACGGTGAGGAGGAGGGGGAGAGTGCAAGGTGGAAAGTACCGGACAATGTGGGCTGGCAACTAATGATGATAGACGAGTTTAAAGGCAGATCCTCACCAACAAGATACGTGGAGGGTGTGTTGTGGAAAGGAGTGAGGGTAACCCGGTTGACCCCCTCTGCTCGGCAACGGCAGTGACCTATTTTATTTTTCTTTTCAGACCCTGCCTTTTTGAGTGATGGTGACCGGTCACGCGCAGCACTTGGCGGGTCCCAAAACACACCTCAACCAGGTGGTTCCCTCACGATCGGACACGGTGCCTCGAACGATTCCAGCGGTTAGTGCATTTCAAAACGAGGGAGGCGATATATGAAATAACAAAAGACTCGTAAGGTAAAATTAATAAGTCAGCTCGACGTCTCCCTCAGCAACCAAGTCCATGTCGTGATAACTGACTTTCTTGCCCGCAGCAGCTCGAGGATCCTCCTTGGCATCGGGCGGCGGTGGGGGTGGTGGCCCACCGCTCACACCTTGACGCCGACTACCCTTTCTGTGACTGCTGTCTAGTGGCGCATCCATTGTCACAACAGGCTTGGGTGGTAGACCGGCACCGGTAGGCAACGTGATCTCCGGAGTCTGCTGGTCGAATCCCACTGCATAGCCGCTAATACGGTCACTCAGACGACGGGCCGTCATGACTTCTTCCCTGCGGGGAAGTGCGGGAGGGAAAGCAGCTGGTCCGTACTGGTAGCCATAATGGTCCCAATAACCGGCATTTACATAAGGAGGCGGGGGAACGTAGGCCGGAGGATGAACCCCATAATATGAATTGGGTCGTCCATAATCCGGGGGGTACATAGTGGGTCCCTGGATGCCATAAGCCTGTGGAGGAGCTTGATTGTTCCCAGTCGCGGGAGGAGGATGTGCAAAAGGCTGGATGCGGTGAGGGTCGAGGGCGAAGTTGTTGAAGTACGGAATCTGACAACATGTCAATCCATACGATTATATAGGTCAGCCGCCTTACCTCATCCAACTGTCTGACAAGTTCGGGGTGCTTATTCGCGATGTGCTTCTCGACGAATGAAGTTGCCTTGAAAAGCTTTTGGCAAGTCTTGCACCGGAAGCGGCCTTCGTCTTCCTGTTTAATGTAAGGCTCCACAGCTTTCGAAAGTTCACTGTGAACAGGAGTCAGAGAAAGGGGAATCACATGGGACCTAGCAACACACTCATCATAGCTCTTGCCACCGTAGTCGCGCGGATCGATACCAGCCCTGTTGATCAGAAGAGCAATCTTCGAGTCGAACCATTCTAGCCAGCGTTCGTCTATGACACCGCTGGCGTGAAGTAACCAATAGCACAAGTTTGGAACCACACATACCATTCCTCTTCCAATCCCTATTCTCAGGCGGTTTGTTATTGGCGGTATCAGTTTCTTTCTCTTCCTCTTTCTTTTCTTTCTCAGCCTTCTCCGCTTCAACTGCTTTAACCTCCTCAAGCATGGACTTCGACAGGGGTTTCCTCACGTGCTTCAGGCACTTACGTTGTAATTCTTCAGCATGATCGGTAACAACGGCGCAATAATAGCACGCGTGGAATGCCGCGCGGAGATAGGCAAGATACAAGTCCAAAGAAATTACCGGCTGCCCACAAGGTAAGTGCCCCGCGACACAAACAAGTGGCAGTGATCTTACCCTCCTCGCCTCTATGGTCTTCTCATCGACGCCCTGTTCGTGCAACTCCGTCAATATTTTCTCAATCCTCCGTTCCACAGCCTGAGATCCACCCTCATTGGGCTCTGGATCGTCCTCATTGCCTGCGTGCGTGTCCCCTATGGTGACCTGTTCTGACACACCGTCCCCATTTGTGTCCATGCCGTCACCGCCTGCAGAAGGCGGTAAAGACTTCCGTAAAGCAGAAGCCTCGTCTTCCAGTATGGACGCCAGAACCTTTGCGTTCGCAAGGTCCTTTTCGATCCGATCCGGCTTGCTGGCGACTTCTGGCACATAACGGACACGATTGACAAAGGGTTTCGTGTTGTGTGTGACGTGTAGCTTAAACCCCTCGATCTGCAAAGTGATTTTTTAATAATTGAACCAGTGTTTCCGATATGGACCCACTTTCTTATCTGTCAACTCATTCATGACGGCCGTCATGTCTGCATCGTCACGGAACCTGATCCAGCCCGCGCGATAGAAATTTCGTTTCTGAAGGGGGTCACCCAAAGCTAAATACATATAACCTGGAATTTTGTTACAAGCCTGTGCAACGCTATAAGAAAGGAGTGGCTCCTCGAAAAACCAACAGGACACATACCTCCTCAAGCTTAAATCGTCCAATGTCGGGTGGAATAGTACGGATCATGACTTGATTTCCCTCAGGTAGCACAGATATTTCTTCACCGCGATTTCCCCGCTTGTTGTCGACGAATACTCTGCCGTTCACCTCGGCACGGCTAGGCTCGTGGTCAGCACCATCCTCTTCGGCATCCATATTGAACTGCATATCATCGTCCGCTGCATTCTTGGCATCCTCCGGGGCTGTGCCATCACCAGGGCCGCCAGAGGTGTTACTCTCTTTGGTTACAGGCAACTCGGATTCAGATTCATTCAGGTCAGGGTCATATTTTCCAGCCTCCAGGTCATGAAGGAATGCGTCTAGCTTGCCCCTCCAGCCCTCCTTCCTAACGCGGCGACGCAGTGCAACAAACTCGGGTGAAGGGTCGTACTTCTCTGCGAACCAGGGAGACTTCCTGTGATGATCGAACATAGTTTGCAACTACAGTACAAACAGGGCGGTTCAGCCTCATGGAGAGTAAAACCATTGTTGCAGGAAACAACACCGGTATCGACGGCAATGTGCAAAAACTACTGACCTGGTTAGCGAAAAACTCTTTCTTGTACTTTTCCCAACGCGAACGTATACCATTCCGTGGCTTAGAACCGTCGCCAGCCTCTTGTTCGGCAGCCTTGTCCAAATTATCTTCCTCCTGGGCCTGCTGAGGAAAGTAGTACCTAAACCACTCCGCATATTGTTTCAGAGTGGCAGGGTGATCCATGGAACGAGGGTCCGGAGGTGCTCTCCTCGATGGGGGGTAAGGTGCAGAAGGAAATTGTGCACGGGGGGGCGACCTGTAACTATAGGAACGACTATGAGCATCTACAGAGTCAATATTAGGGCCCGTATCGGAAGACACAGTTATTGAAGTACCGTAGTCGTCTCCGTAACGAGGCCGAGGGTCATAGCGCTCACGGTCATACGGGGACATTGAACGACGACGTTTTCGGACTGAAGGGAGTGAAGCGAAGACATAGGAGGACGAAAGACCACGCACCTTCGTCGGGTGGAGGGCTGCGACTACGACCTCGCCGAGCATATTCGTAAACGGCGCGGTCCCTGTCATACTCGGGCCAAGCTCTGTCCCTCTCGAAGGAATCCCATGCACCTCCGCGGTGGTCCTGAATATGGGCAGGGTCTGGATATGGAGGACGCGACACGTAGGCCCCCCTGGTGGGCGAACGAGAGCGGGAACGCCGAGGCTGGGGTGGATAAGTGGGTGCAGACCAAGAGGACATGAACGGCTCTCTAGGTCAGAGACGAATGAAGAACTGAGAGAGAAATCAGAGACGATATTCCATGGGATGTGAGAACAGAGATAAGAGGGAGAATATAATATCGAAGAGTGCTGAGCATGATGGGAGAACAAACAGACCTCTTGGATCGTCGCGCACGCAGCTACGTTTTCAGGTTGGCCAGATGTTCTGACCCACCGTTGCTAGAACAAATGGCGCGCGCAGGCTGCAACCACTGCTTTGTCCCGCTTTCGCGCTCCGCTTCAATCGTCCGACGGAACACGTGACCCGACAACCCCCCCGCAGGACGATGGCCCGTGCACTCACCCCGCGCTGTCAACCGCTTCAGAGAGTTCTGGACTCCGGCTTACGTGTAGCCCACGCACGACCTGCCTGTCATAGTATTAGATCCAAATGGGCATCATAATCCTCCTCACACCCCATGCAGCGTAGTCATTTCGCTTCAATTGAAAGCTGTGGGTAATTCACCAGACTTGCCGATTGCCCAGGCCAAAAAAAAGTATCTTTCCGTGCAGCACTCTGATCGAGACAGGCATTCCTGCACCGAACGCCCATGAAATGAGTATCGACACGAAACCAACTGCGCAAGAAATCCGAGTAGCATGGCACCGCAGCGAGAAATGAATTTGAGGGTCAAGGGCTCTTCGAACGGACCCCCGTCGGCTGCAGGTTCTAGCAGGCATTCTAGTTGGCTCTGGCTTGCACCACTTTCCGCCAGGAATCGTTTCACACAAGTATCTGTGGCACTGGCCCCATTGGCATTGCCCGACCCGTGAGTAGAGGCCTCCGAGACTCTTTCACGATGCAGTCTTTAGCATAGAAACGCCTCTTAGACTACCGAAGCGTGCGTTCATCGACTCTCGTCAGTTACTCCATCCAGCATTATGGAGTGATATTTCGTGGGATACCACGGTACGTTTCGTTCATTCCCTGTGGCAGGAAGCTTTTTACAGGAGTAGCGTACGGCAACAAGCTCAGCCCCAGGTACGTTTCATGACATACATTCTCCCGTTCTTCTCTCAGGATGGTTGTGAATATGTATAGTGCCGTGGGATAGGTTCGTCTGCCTTATCTTGCCTCGCATTTCCAACGAGACGGTGACACTCGCTCGGTGTCCTAAATACGCCTTTCCGGACTGCCACAGATCACCCAAAGGCGAAAACTACCTCTCCATATCGATGGGCAGTGCCGACACCATGAGGGTTTGGTACCGAAATAGTATCCACTAACTTATTATTCCCATGTGAGCCACGCTCTGAGCAGCACGCCCGTGAAATTCTGCCAAGAGTTTCTCGTGAAAGCATTCAAGCCTCAATGCTTCCCAAGGTGCACATTACGAGCGGTAGATGATAGTGGCGTCGAAAAAAAATACACAACCCACAAGTTGCACCGTTCTTGACACCCCTGAAGACTCGTGGATTATCGATAAGTGGTGCTGCAAGTTCACCGAAGACGCCGACAGCAACGGGGAGCCACTCAGGGCTGGAGGTTCTGCTCCCAAGCACAGACCAAGGGGGACTGGCACAGGTATCTCAGAGGGTCCGCACGACTCCAAATGAGGGCGGGAAACTTGAGCAAAAGATCAACGGCCCGAGGAACCTGTGGTTCACTGCGGATACTTGCACACTTGAACACGCTCATCCCCGGACGGAAAGCGGAGGATTGGAAGAGAGGTCTAGTCCCCCCACATACGCGGAAAAGAAGGAAAGAACTCTTCCCTCCGCCTTATGAAGTCGATGGACGACTGGTGCAACGGGATTACTTATCTTTGTTTTCCTTCGATCGATTTGGCAGTGTCGACGACTTACTGAGGCTGGGTTGGATTAAATAGCTGGTTCGGATGTCCTCTTGTGCTTCTGCTTCATAGACGCGATCACGTCTTGGAAACGGCGGATTAACAGAAGACCAGCCTTGCGATGCCGTATGCTGGTAGATCAGTAGCTTTCACCTGGAAGTATGTAAACAGTTGCTTGGATGTTTATGGGCATTTGAGTACCATGTCTTCTCGCTCGAACTGCGCGGGATCTCGATCTATTAATAGGGGAGTGTGGTATGCGGTCATCTACAAGACGAGCTGGGTGGCCAGTCTCTTCCACCGCGACGCCTCGAATCGTAGCATGGATCTCCCGCAGCTACTTGTTGACATCGATCGAGGATGCTGGATATGTGGGTGTCGGGTCTGCCTGAGTGTGGCGCATCATTTATCAGAATGAAGGCGCAAGAGGCCGTGGCTTAACCACTTCAAGCTTCAACACTCTGTCGGCCTCCCACTCATCACGATCCCGTGCATTTGGTTTGGGAATGTATTGCCCGGTCCCCACCGGCAAAGGGCTGACCATGTGGTCCATGTGCATGCCATCGTTCCGTCGCAAGGTCATCGGCCGTACACTACCCATTCATCGGGACATCGCTCTGAGTCGCGTGCTTGCATGTCGATGCACATAATTGATCGGCCGCGGTCGGCAATGTCAGAACAGGCGCTCATCGATTACAACACAAGAAAAGTGACAACCCATCAAACTGAGTGGAGCCATCCATCGATCAGTAACTGCTACTGGTTAGCAAACGATGATGGTAGAAATGAAGTCTCGAAAACATAACAATACAGTAGATTATCACGGCGCTCTGCACGACTAACGAATCCAGCGTCAACTTCGCAAAACGAGGAAGAGCAAGCCGTGCACACCTCTAGTCCTTCTCGTTAAGGAAGGCGTCGAGCTCATCGTCAAGATCTTGGCGCGTTTTACGAGGTCGGTTGTCTCTCCGACCTCTCTCTCTTGGTTCTCTCCGTTCCTCCCCAACATGTGTCCACCTGTCGCCTGGACTAAGTCTACCACCTGAGCCACCGTCCCAACGGCGACGATGTTTTGCGGAAATACGATCTCTGAGGTCTCCATTCTGACCCGCATGTCCGACCAGAGAGCCGTTCTTCTCGTCAATATAATCGGATCGCATCTTCGAGGGTGGCGGAGAACGTGACAAGCGCCTATCCTTTCCGAGGTACTCATCCAGTTCAGCATCGAGCCTTGATTCATCCGCCTCCGTATCTCCTCGCCTTTTCTTGAGAGGTCCAT
Source organism: Pisolithus thermaeus (assembly GCA_024663475.1). NCBI lineage: Eukaryota > Fungi > Basidiomycota > Agaricomycetes > Boletales > Pisolithaceae > Pisolithus > Pisolithus thermaeus. The sequence continues at coordinate 897,783 of JANFAF010000015.1, read as the reverse complement.
CACCTTCCTTCCCTGCTGTCGGACCATACTTCCTGTAGAACTGGCTCTCCTTCTTAGCACCCCTCTTCTTGACGTCATCATTCCTTGCCCATCTCATCCTAATGACACCCTTCAATCCCTCCCCCTTACCAAGACTACGGTTTATCCTCTCCTCTGGCGGCCACATTGTTATTGGAATTGGCTTGGCAGTCACGAAACCATCCAAGTCAATATCTTCTGCAAGTAGTTTCCGCAACTGTCGATGAGCAGATTGTGCCTGCGACTTAGATTCGAACACTAGGATACAACTGTTGTCGTTTATCCACTCGAGGGCCAAGGGTTGCGCATCAAAATGCGTTGCATATGCGAATATACGGGCAGTGGGGAGGTGAGATATTGGAGTTCCAGTGAGGAAAAGCGCATTCCCTCTCAAATCCTGCGTATCTGCTCACAATAAGAAGGATGAAAGAGGAAAACATACACGTCTACGACGTACCTTCATCCATGTCAATGTCATCATCATCCTGCAGTCCAGAACGTTTCCTCTTCGGTGAACAAGACCTGCAGCATCAGGCTGCCATCCTCCAAGGCCACATTGACATGTTATCAGCGCACCTTCGCCGTTCTTGTAGGAACTGAATCGGAAATGAGGTAGACCTTGGCGGTCCCAATACGGTTCAGTAACGCCGTCTGCCCCAGCACAGGTTCGGCGGGTAGTTCTTGTGAGACCAGTTCCTCATAAGGAACAGAGTCGTCGTAGGATAATGTAACAGTGTCTTCGTAGGAGACTCCTTCTGGGATATTGTCCATCTTGTGTCTTATGGTAGTGGTTAACGAGTGGTTTTGGTGGTCAAAGAAACAGTGTCACGCCATTTATAGAGTGCACGTGACACCCTCTGGCAAGGTCTTATTTTTGTATCGATTTGGAGTTCAGTATATCCCGGTGGCTACAACATGTCTGGACAACCTGATAAGCCTGTCCCAAAGTCCAAGAAGCACCGTAAAGACAAGCGTAAGTTTATCTCACACAGAGTCGTAACTGCCAGGTAATCTTTGGACTAGCTTGGGACACCGATGACATCGACCAGTGAGTTTGGTTTACGCGTGCTTCAATCCCTGGAGTCAGCTCACCCCCACGCTCCAGCGTAAGCTCCCTTGAAAGCCAACTATCTGCTCCACTGATAGCAAGTATGCGTAGTGGAAAGTCGAGCCTTTCACACAGACTGACAATGCGGGCGGCGTATTCACCGAAGAGTCTTCGTTCGCAACGTTATTTCCGAAGTATAGAGAGAAATATCTAAGAGAGGTTTGGAGCGCCGTTACTAGAGCCTTGGATGCACACGTGAGTGAGCAGGTCGCGTTTCCTTCTGTCGCGGGCTGACGAAGGGGGATGCCCTTCAGGGGATCGCTTGTACGCTTGACCTCATCCACGGATCAATGTCCGTCCGCACAACACGCAAAACCTTTGACCCGTACATCTTACTGAAAGCGCGTGACATGTTGAAGCTCCTTGCTCGTGGCGTTGCTGTTACACAAGCGGTCAAAATCTTGCAAGACGATGTGGCTTGTGACATCATCAAAATCGGGGGTGCCGTGCGTAATAAGGAGCGTTTCGTGAAACGCAGACAGCGCATTATTGGACCAGACGGTAGCACCCTCAAGGTAACTTCGTCTGTTGTTTTTGACGCGGCGCTGCGGCTGATAAAATAAATCCATACACAAGGCCATTGAGCTTCTGACAAACTGTTATGTGCTAGTACAGGGAAGTACCGTTAGTGTGATGGGACCACACAAGTCGTTAAAGGAGGTTCGGCGTATCGTACTGGATTGCATGCGCAACATCCATCCTATATACCGAATAAAGGCAATTATGCATCTAACGCAACTGGTACTTGCTGACACTCTAGTCAGGAACTCATGATTAAACGAGAACTCGCAAAGGACCCGAAATTGGCCACCGAATCATGGGACCGTTTCTTACCGAAGTTCAGGAAACACCATCTCAAGACATCCGAAAAAACTGCCCGCAAGAACGAGAAGGTTGCTGCGCAGGCAGAGGCTCGGAAAGCAGCCGGCCTTGAACCCGAAGGGCCAAAGAAAGAGAAACCAGCCAAGAAAGTTTACACACCATTCCCTCCCCCTCAACAACCTCGCAAAGTAAGACAGCGATGTTTTGTCACTACCGCCTTATTCACTCGTTTTCAACTTCTAGGTGGATCTCCAACTAGAGTCAGGAGAGTACTTCCTCAAGCGGCACGAAAAACAGGCTAAGGAATTGCAAGAACGAAAGCAAAAGGTCAGTCGACCACTTATTTGCCCGGTGGCCGTTTCTAATGGGATGTATCCAGCAAGTGGAAGCAACGGCCAAACGGCAAGCGGAACGTGCAGAAGCCTTTGTCGCACCAGTTGAACGTGCCGAGCCTAGCGTTGAGGAAAAACGGAAAAAACGGAAGCGCGGGGAAGCTGAGGACACAGAACGCAAAGATAAGTCAAAGAAGAAACGGGCAGTTCGGTTCAATTTGCAGGACAGTCGATGATATTCCATCGGGAATAATGGAGTATATGTGTGCATGGGTACTTAGTGCCTTTTGTTTTATCACCGTATCACTTAATATGGAACCTGGTGGCACGAATATTTGTTTTCAGTATTGAAGAAACAAGACTAGCTATCCCTGTTCAACCTGCTCGATTACGCATCCAGGTCTTGCTGAGGAATCAAATTGGTTGTCCAGCGAGCCATCTCGACACCAGGGCTGAGGCTTCTGCGGGCTTGTCACGAGGGACGTACGCAAAATATTAGCACACCGGACTGAAGTAATAACAAAGAATCTACTCATCATATGACCAGCTCCAAACACACTGGCAAATGTCAGGTTCCCATGCGTCTTCGTTTTCCCCGCATGCTTGCTAAGGACCACCCAAGGTCTCCATGGCTCCTTCGCGTAGGCCTCGCGGCCCGACCAATCTAGTTTGTTGACCCACCGTTCATTGGACACCCAGTTGCACTGCCAGTCGTATGTGCCCGCATAGATCAAAATCCGGATGCCACGTTCCAGGAGTGCCGCGACATAGTCTTGGGTATGATGTGCCCATTTATCCAGATGAGAAGCGAAGTTTCGTCCGACTGCGCTAGAACACAGGCTAAACTTTCCTGGACTTTCTGCACCAAGCATCGTCCGAGTACTGGGTAAATCGAGGAATTGGCGGATCACTTCGTTCTCAGCATAGCAAAGGTCTTGGTTTTGGCACACCTAAAAATGTGTGTTAGCCATCCATTCCTGTATCGCCGGGTCTTCACCGTGCAATTGCACGAATACAACCTTCGAGACGTCATACACGTTCCGCCCTTTTGTCATTATCAGCCACCAACACCACGCAGTTTTCAATATGGTTCATACCGCTATCCCAGTACGATGTGCTTATGTGCCTATCACAAAAAGCAACCGCAGCTTCGCAGTCTATATGATCGAAGTGGTCGACACAGGCTCGGTGCAGTGCTTTGTTGCATCGTGGTAACTAAATGGGAATACTCAGTAGAGAATGATAGGTGTGATAAAGCACTCACTGCGGCCTTGATGCGGACACAGTTGCCGATAGACTGGAAAGGTACTTCCAAGGCTGCCGTACCACACTCTATTTCGTAGCGACCCTCATACAGCCTATACGTTTCCAGCTCAGTAGCAACTGGTCCTGCGAGCCAGACTTACGTCGAAATGTCAGTAACACCGTTGCCAATAAGGAGGCTTTTAAGGTTAATAACTCCACGCCCTTCGGCAATCGCAATGGGATTCCCGTCGTAAATTTCACTCGCAAAGACCGGTAGATAGCGTCCCTAAAACCGTATCATATCCTGAGTTGCATGACACGCTGGCATGGACTTACAGCATATGATTCACCGGCCAGATGCAAAGGACGGCCGGAGAATTCCTTGAAAGTCTCGAAAAAGATGGTCAAGAAAGCGTAGACATTGTGAGCGGCTTCCTCTGTCGTCTCTACAGTTTCACCGAAGTCGGCGTATGAGTACCCAACGCCGACGCTGTAACGCACTGAGACTCTCTTCGTTCATGTATTCCAGTGCATTGGACGTACGGCTGGTCGAGGAAGAATATGTTTGCCTCGTTGTTCCACGAGTACGGGTTCCAGTTCGTACTGTTTGAGGAATTTCCAGTCATATCAATACTACAAGGCCCTTCAAAAGAATACGGATTCGTCTTCCATCTAAACACTTTAGAAGCAATAATCACCTAGCTCGGACAATAGACCGATCGAGGATGTGCATCCGGGGCCTACAACACGTTCTCACGAACCAACCTTCTCGCACTACAATCATTGATATCTTACCTCCGTTGATCCACATGACAACATCATCTGTTATTTTTGTGCATCAGAACGAAATGGCAGGCTCTACAAGTAGTGACCAACCATTAGCAGGATCCCTCCTGCTTTCAAAGAAATAGAAAAACAAATGCTTAGCACCCCCGTCGATGTCTAAGTACCCAGTGTAAACCCTTGGCAGACCTCTTGAGTGAGGAAATCTTTTCGGAGACGCGTGGAGGGTTGACGTACGAAACAGTAGGATCACAAAAGGATGTCTTCTTGATGCGAACGGAATGCCTAGGAAAGACAGGAAAAGCGAAAGAAGCAAACGCGCTTTCAGAATTTATGGAGGATAGGCTGAGTGGTTCAGATGTTCCAAGGTCGGGCGAGCTCGATGTATCAAGGGGTATTTGGGCTAAACCATTAGCCACTGCACCAAAAAGTGACAGTAAGAGTATGTTGAACAATGGCAATAACATGACTGTAAAGACGATTCAAACGTCTGTCCTGCGTGAAGTTGTTGACACCGGATCATTGATATCGGTCGTGCACTTTATAGTTTCCTTTTTAGGTTACCACGTGGCTATCTGCTCGAGGATTACCACGGTCGAAAAATCTTTGGGAGGATATTCAAACGGTCAAAACAGTCCAGCGAGGGACATACGCCGCCAAAATGCTCGTCTTATACGAGACCCCGATGGGCTACTGCCTATTTAAACTAACAGACGCAGCCAAACTCGAGTCGGCTGATCTCTACAGGGAATTCGAGACACCAGAGCGAGCAAATAAACTGTGCGTACCAAATCTTCCTCGCATGTCGCGCGACGATGGCTGGGCCGAGGCACTTATCTGTTTCGTATTTGTGGACAGACTGAAATTGAAGGCGCTGCACCGATTTACATCGACGGCAACCGCTGTGGAGGATCTGACTGCTGTTCAGGAGGGCAAGCTCGGCAAGGGTCTCAAGAAGTTCTTGACTGAGGAGGTTGTGGAGAAGGGCAAGGGCAAGGAGTCTTTGGTGGTCGTAGATTCTCACCTGGGTATGACCTTACGTCCTCGTTGTATGCACAGCCTTAATTTTTCTGTAGCGCACTCGATATCGAAGAAACTCAGCATTAAAGTATCCGCACTCTCGCCCTTGGACGACCACGGCGAACTATGGAGAGGTATTCGAAGTCAGATGGCAGCCTTGCTTGATGGCCTAGACCCCAAGGACTTGGCTACTATGAGTCTAGGTCTCAGTCATTCACTATCACGGTGAGCGAGCTGTTGAAGCCTCGGCTCACATGACTGAACGCGGTACCAGGTTCAAGCTCAAATTCTCCCCGAACAAAGTAGACACGATGATCGTACAAGCCATTGCACTACTCGATGACCTCGACAAGGAAATAAATATCTATGCCATGCGTGTCAAGGTAGGTTATTTTTCGCCCATGTTTCTTTGCAACACACGAACTGGTTTTCGGCGGTCTCCTTAGGAATGGTATGGATGGCACTTCCCCGAACTTGCAAAAATAGTCAACGACAACGCCGCATACGCCAAGGTTGTAAGCGCAATGGGTAAGAACTCGCGAGCTTTCGCTCTATCCTCAACGCCCTCACGCACTTCTACTCCAGGTTTCCGCACGAATGCAGCTACTACTTCATTCGAAAAAATCCTTCCAGAAGATCTAGAAGCAGTCGTCAAAGCAGCCGCCGAAATTTCTATGGGTACCGAAATATCCGAGAGCGACATTCAACACATACACGCTCTATGTGACCAGATCATCGCCATATCTGCATACCGAGCCCAGTTGGCGGAGTACCTGCGAAATCGGATGAACGCTATCGCACCGAACCTGACTGCCATTGTCGGTGATCTTGTTGGAGCACGGTTAATAGCACACGCTGGCAGTCTCTTGAACCTTGCAAAGTTCCCTGCAAGTACTGTTCAGATCCTTGGTGCGGAAAAGGCTTTGTTCCGTGCGCTGAAAACCAAGCATGATACGCCGAAGTACGGTATCATATACCATGTACGTCTATATCTTCACGTGTAGTTTTCGTTATGGAAACTGAATACAACCTAGGCATCGCTAGTCGGACAAGCACCACCAAAGCTCAAGGGCAAGGTCTGTGAATCTGTGCCTCTTCCACTTTTACAAGTAACCCTCTTTCTCAGATGGCCCGCATGGTAGCAACTAAAACCGCACTTTCTATACGTGTCGACGCACTAACAGACGCAGATGGTAAATCCGAAGAGCAAGCACCCTCAGTCGGCCTTGAAAACCGGTCCAAGCTCGAATCTCGACTGCGTGCACTCGAACATCAGTTAGACGGGTCGGGCGTGCGACAATTCGCGGACGGCAGTATTAAGAACCAACGGCGGTTCTCTATGAAGGGCGAAACGCAGATTTATAATACAGCCACGGATGCGGTGGGTCTTGTTCCTTCGCAGCGGGAGCCACTGGAGGTGGCTATGAAGGCGGTATTAGATGTTAAGGAGGAGAAGCGAAAAGCGAAAGAGGAGAAGAAGGCAAAACGGAAAGCTGAGAAGGAGGAGCCATCTGCAGAGGTGGTGGTCACTGTCGACGGAATGGATGTAGATGAGGAGCTGAAAGAGAGCAAGAAGGAAAAGAAGCGTAAGCGGAGAGAGAGCGAGGTTAATGGGCAGGCTGATGCCGACCAGCCGAATGTACGTGTTTTCCATTGCATTCTCCAGCGATGTATCGACCCGTGGTCTGGTAGGGGGAAGTTGCTGAGACAGAGGAGGAGCGCAAGGCAAGAAAAAAGGCACGCAAGGCTGAGAAGAAGGCTGCAGAGGCTGCAGCTACTGCTTCTGCCGCCGCAGACGGTGAAGCTCCAAAAAAGAAAAAGAAAAAGAGCGAAACTTGAGCTCCGCCGACTTCTAATGTCGACATGTTCTCTTGCTCCGTGTATATCAGGTTGCATATGTTCCCAATACCACGTCGAACGTAGTTCCATACTTCCGTCATTTGAAGCTCTTTTGGCCGCGCACCTACTGGCTGTTGAAGGTTCGAAAATGTGCGTCGAACGAAATCACTAATGGTTATGTATGTACATTGGGAGTCCTATAATCACATACGAGGTATAAAACATTGGAATACACGCAAAATCATTGAAATCGTGCGGGGACCAGTGGGTCTACGAGACGCACGACTATTCGTCGTCGGTCTCCTCGCTCGACGATGAACTATCATCGCTATACTGACCATCAAAGTGGCTTCGGGCGAAGTCATTGAGCGACATCGGTTGTCGCTTGGTATCCGGTTCCGGAGAGGCATCGTCCTCCGTTCCTCCTAGTTGTTCCTCCATTTCCCGACCGAACTCGTCGGGGTCAATTTCCTCTGCGTCGTTGTCCTGGTAGGCTCCTGATTCCGCGCCCACAAGTACGGATTCCCAGTCATCTAGATCAGAGTCATCTTCCTGAGCTGACTGAGGTGGCCGTGAAGACGGCAGGTCGACCGAGGCAGAGGCACTGGGCAGAGCCAGACCCTCAGATGGAGTGGGTTTAGGCCGTTTGAGCGGGCGCGCAGGAAGGACTCCGGGATCTAGTTCTTCCACCATAACTGAATCTACCATTACCCGACCGTCGGGCTCCTTCTTGGATTTCGCTGGATCTTTTGGTATCATTTTGGGTTTGGGTATAGATTCCTGTTTTTTCGGCGCTGCGCGTGGTGCCTTTTGACGAGGTGACGGGTCTGGTGGGCGGACGGGTGGGGATGGATCCACCAATGTTGCCAGCAGATCGTCGTCTTCCTCTTCTTCCTCCTTGCGCATGTTCAACGTGTTTACTACTTCCTCGAATTCATCGTCGGGTTCTCCTTCTGCATCATCGGTGCCGAGTAGCTCTTCGAGCTCCTTATTAAGGTCAGCTTCATTTCTGGTTTGAGAGGTTGACACTTGTGCTACATAGACGTTGAAGAGCGTGAACTACCGCTCAAGGAGCGGCCAGCGCTTGCGAAGGTGATCGAGTGCTTACGAGAAGTGACGTTCCGTGCGCTTGACCCTGAACCTTGTACTTTTCTGTCGTAACTGAAGGTCATGAGACCATCTATCTTTTCGAGGGTGAAGGTCTGATATGACAAGGCACAAGTAAGCCAGTGGTTAGAGGTTCATAGACTACACGCTTACACCAAGTTCCTCGTCGTAGATTAGTACGCAGTCATAATCCTTGACCGAATGTTCGATCCCCTTGAACACATAGCTTTCTCCCTGTGAACCGCGTGGTTAACCACTGCGGAAAGTTGGAGAGGTAACAGTCGTGCCTGTGTACTTGGTCGTTCCAGATTAATAGACGCAGATTCCTTGCCGCGCTTGACTTCTACAGAGCCGGGCCTGTCTGGGTCAATAGACTCTGGGGTGAAGTTGTCTAGGAAAGTAGTAGTCAGTCGAGTGAAGAGCTGGTGAGAAGCATGAGACATACACCGGAACGAATAGAAGTCGCGATCGGGCAAGTTTGATCGTTTCGGCGGTGCCACACCTTTCCTTGCCTTGAGCGCTCTACCAAGAGACGTACCGACGGCAACTTTGTGTCTTCCAGGTGCAGGTACCCACTGGACTGCACTGGAAGCCATGGTGGGGGGAAGACAAGACAATGACGAGGGTTGCTAATTTAGGATATCCATGTACTCCACTAGTACATACGGGTAACCAGGCCGCCACGCTTTGATGCTTAATGGCCGTGTTTCAGACTGATGGTTCTGGACACTGGACCGTCTGAAATGGTCGTAATCTGAGCGGAAATGTGCGTGTGCCCAAAAAAAAAAGTGGTTCGACTTTGGGTCCACAGATAATTACTGTAATACATTACGGTCCTCTTGTTCTTCGACATGGACAGGCCAATCATCATCGTTACAGGCGCCAACAGGTGGGTCTCCCTGGACAGCGTGCTCGACCCGGCTCACTTGAAAGACGCTTCGCAGCGGCATAGGTTTCGGAATCTGTCACCGTTTGCTTGTCCAACTCTCGTCCAATCACTGCGAGGATGCGCGCCCGAAATATCCCTTTCACGACTTCTCGTCCTCCGCCGAGTTCCAGGTTCCCTGCGATGGTCTCACTCTCATCCTCGCATGCAGGAGCAGGCAACGTGCAGAAGAAGCAAAATCCCAGCTGTACCAGTTACTTGACAAGCATATCTCCCAACTTCGCAAGTCACCGCATTATGACGGTTGCGCTGACAGGTTTCGTCAAAACCTCGTCATTGCTGTACACCTCATAGACCTGGCAAGTGTTCGGAGTGTCTTCGATTTCGCGGACGACGTGACACAAACGTGAGTCCACCTCCTATGGACTCGGGCTTCTTTTCTGGACACGTACGCATTCCCAGATACCCCTACGTCTCGCACCTCATATGTAACGCTGGTGTCATCTGCTTTATGAAGATCGATTGGTTACTTTGCTTGAAGCAGGCCGCCAAGGACTTCATGGGCGCCATGACAGTCCCAAAGTTTTTCACTCAGAGCTCAGGTCGTGTCAGTGCAGATGGGCTGGGCTGGCTGTGGCAATGCAATGTCTTCGGACACTATGCCTTAGTGGGTATCCGTTTACAACGATGCGATGAATATTGACACCAGAAGCAGTTCCGAGCCCTTGAACCTCACCTAACCAAATACAAGGGGTCCATTGGCGCTCGTGTGATTTGGGTATCATCTCACGAGGCCACCTCTGAATTTTACAATCCAGATGATTGGCAGCTAATCAACGACAACCATTCGTACCAGTCCTCCAAATATCAAGTCAACCTTTTGGCTCTACGTCTGGACCGAGAGGCGACGAAACACAGTGTGCCCGGAATACCTGTTGTGAGACACTTCTCCGTATTGCCTGGCATAGTTGCAACAAGTATCGCCAGTGCCATGCTTGGGCCCATCATGTCCGTGTGCATGTTGATAACTTTTTACATAGTAAGTGGTGGTGTGCACCAATCTACTTTCATTACGAGCTCTGATGGCCGTAGGTTCGGCTTTTGGGATCACCATCCCATCTCAGAAGTGTCTTCGAGGCAGCCATCTCTACCGTGCATCTAGCGCTCGTTCCGCTCGTCTACTTGCCAGCGGTACAACCAGTTGAAAACCCAGATACCAAAACAAAGGCGTCAGAGCCTGCTCAAGTCGGGACCCTGTACGTGTCACAGACCGATCGCTGGGGAACCGAATACGTAGGAACGATGAAGTTCGTGGAGTCAAGGGCTGAGGATACCCATGCGAAGGAATTGTTGGCGCATTGCGACAACCTTTTTGAAACCTTCTGTATTGCGCAGGGGCGAAAATCAGCCTCGGGCTGACGCCATATTTTAGGGACCTATTGATACTCAAAGAGTATGCAAAATTCATCAACTTTATTGAGACGGCGACTGGATGGAGACAGCTGGTCGAGGCGATCGGAAGTGAGGTATCGTCCTCAAATTGTCCGGCGCGGGTCCCTCCGCATCCATCTTCTTGCGTGCACGGTCCGTCTGTGATAGATAGTGAGTGTCGGACTCCGGCGGGAAAAGGGTCAACACCTACTATCACTGAATTGGCCATACCACGTTCCAAGCCCTCTAATAGTGTGCAAGCCTTGCAGAGGTCATTGCTGGACATGTAACCACATCTTTTGCAGATTTCTGTGCAGAGGGATGAGTGTTTGCAGAATAATTCAAAAGCAAGGGTCGTACGTTGTTGCTTCTGCGTTGCCTTGATATCTTCCCTTAACTCAAACGCCTCTCCGGAATGGATAATGTCGATAATTGCGCTAGGTCGAGCAGCCTCTAAATCCTTGAGGAAAGCGCGTGCGTGACCGCGGTAGGCATCCGGGGAATATATGCACTCCGTGGAAAAGTAATCCAACTTTTTGAAGTAAGCGTACCTACGGAGTAACATTGGACAAGACCCGGCGGTCAAACGGCAACAAACTGACATGACGATCTCCTTCTCGTACGCATATTTAAAAGGTTTTGATCTTTTGATTGTATCTTCTCCCCGCGTACATATTTGTGTACATCGGCCAAGACGGGCGATGTCGCCACGCATAACTGCAATTCACGAATATCGCATCATCGCAACCGACCATTTGCAGCATCACTCACTATTCATTAACACTGTTTCCGCTATATCGTCTGCATTATGCCCAGTGACGATGTGATCGACTTGTAGTGCAGAAGCACCTCTATCAAGGGCCTGCCGTCGGAATACACCACAGAAAGTACAGTTGTTCTTTTTGCCGATCTCCGCAACGACGGCGTCCATCGTCCAGCCGTATAGCTCTTCGTAAGATAAGATCTTTAGAGGCATGTTGTATTGCTGTTGGTTCCGCTTAACTGTCTGTGCGTGTATCGTTAATGAGTTTCAACGGACGTTATGGGGATATAGCGTGCCTCAAGTGAATCATCGCGGTACCCTGTGATACCCTCGTCTATGGACAAGAGGAATAGTTCAAGACCGTAGTTATACCGTTCGTTCAGCGTTTTCATAACATATGCAAGAACGGTGGAGTCTATAGCGCGATAAAAATCTACATTCTGGTAAGAAGGTCCGGCGCGGATTACGCACCCTTTCCGCCCGAAGCACCGATAGCTACCCTGTCTCCTGGCTCGAACAAGTGGGCCTGGGTGATGGTATTGTGTACCTCCGTCTCGAAGACAAAGAAGAAACATTCTTTGCATATCTGTTGGCCAGTTTTTGGTCTCTTCAAAATTGCTTTGGCATTTTGACAGAGCGCACACGATGTCGGTGCCATGACGGTCGAGATGAGCTCAAATATCACACACACATCAAGTTAACTTACCGTAGTAGTGACCTCTTCCGGGGTCCTCACCTTTGTCTTCGGGTCCTCGTCTGTTACTTTTACGAGCCTATCTGCAGTCAAGTAACACCAATTAATCCTGTTAAGATGCCAAAAGAACTGCGAAAACGCGGGAAGAAACGCAAAAAGTCTCAGCAAGAGGATAGTTCAGCAAAGGAAGTCCAAGAACCCGAAGGACCCTCTGAAGGACCCTCCTGGATCATTTCGGCGCGTCAGCCAGAGGATGTGAACCCAGAAGTACCATTCGGATTCGTCGACCCAGATATCAAGGCCTACTTCCGAACCGTTGACGACCAGATGCAGGCGTGGCAAGACGAAGAACACACTCCAGACGAGAATGTTGACTTGGATCCGAATGAAGGTGGGCAGTTGTATGTCTTAGACTGGGTCACGGTATGAAGTACATACATTATTTGAAGCGAAGCGGCTGTTCTTCGTGGCTGCACTGAACGAGATGTCTGGGAAAGAAAAACAACTCGCTACGGATCCCGAGTGTTCCGTTGTGTTGGAGCGCGTCCTCTACTCCATGGATGACTTCGTGCGACGAGTGTTCATAGACAGTTTGTGCGGCTCGTGAGTTAGGACGTTTGTCGACTTCGTCTGTACCGGGTTGATCTATCTCCTAGGTTCGAGGTACTCATCAAACATCGTTTCGCTTCACATGTTTGTCAAACTTTTTTCTCAGTTGCAGTGGATACTGTCAGCCGAGAGGTCTGAATTTTCTCCGCTTTCCTGGATCAATTTTAACAGTTTCTTTACAGGCAAGAGGCATCGTAGCAGACGTCCCGGAGTCTGGTGACAAGGGTGAACTTCGTACCCTGGCGCAGCTTATCCTTGACATTTGTGACGTATGGGTGCTCTTGTATCTGCCCTGTGGCTTGCTCACATTAATTCTAGGAAATCAGGCCTACCTTCACATCCCTGATTATGGATCCCTTCGCATCTCATGTGCTGCGATCATTATTGCTGCTACTTTTTCCAATTGCCTTACCTGGTGATCCAATACCTCAGAAGTTCGTTCGCTCCAAAAAAAGTATGGCATGGAAGGCAAAACAAGGCACCATGAAGTCTGTTTTCTCCAACGAGAAAGGAAAGGGAAAGGAGACAAAAAATGTCACAGTACCTAGTCAATTCCGGGATTCCGCCGTGCGGTTCATGCGTGATTTAAGAGAACAATTGAGTGCTAACGAGATCAGAGCACTCGCCGCGAACAAAGTTGCCAGCCCCGTCCTACAGGTATGCCGTTTAATGAAACGTCTATCCCTGCAAATTTATTTATTATTCTGATGGCAGTTACTCCTGGAAATCGAGGCTGAGATTGGCGAAGAGGCATCTCCTGATTCGCTTATGGACCGAGTCTTGGTAGGGATGATAACCTCTTGTCGTGCGTGCATCACTACTGGACCTTTTCCACTCGTTGTTGATGACATTGTTGCAGAAATGGCCGCAGATACAGTGCTTGAGCCGTCTGATTTCCTAGTCACTTTATTACGGGACCCGACATCATCACATTTATTGGAGACTTTAGTATCACGGTGTCCAGACCATGTCTTCGTGCAACTGTGGTCAACATACTTTCAAGGCAAGCTACAGCGGTTGGCACTGCATCCCGTGGCGAATTTCGTCGTCTCCAGAGCCGTCGAACGTTTAAGCAGCAACCAGCTCAAGGACGCTTTGGGGGAGCTGAGCTCTTCGTGGAACAAAGCTATCCGTAAGTGTGAAATCTGATGGATATGGACAACTATTTGAGTTTCCCGGAAAGAATCTTCCAGAACAGGTGTTTTGCGTAGTCTCATAGACAGGTCTAAGGTACTGGGTCGTCATGAAAAAGACGTCTGCGAGGTAGCTTTCCCTGTTCTGACACTGATTTTGTTGATGAAATTCGTCGCTTAGGCTGTCTTCACTGGTTTCGGGCTTTTCGACCCAGAAACTCGCACCAGATTAGTACCTTGTGTATTGGTTTTGAAGGGCCTTAAGGTTTGCGCCCTAAAAGTTATGTGACTTGTCCTTCTGACCTGTTGGGTAGGAATACGAGGCGCTTCCCCCAGCTGAAGATGAATTACAGGATGTCAATGGTAGCAAAAAGTCACATCGCAACAAAGACGCACCGGATCCGCGCGAGCCAACCGTACAGGGTGCCCTTATTCTACAATCGCTTTTGAAGCTTCCCGACCCCCACTGTATAACCGTCGTGGATAGGTCCGTCAGTCATATTATATCTGTCATTCTCCTCATTCACTCCAAATGAGCAGCATTGCATCACTCCCAATACAGGACCTTCTGGCGCTGTCCCACCACGCAACAAGTTCACGAGTCCTAGACGCAGTATTGGAGTCACCTACAGTACCTTTCAAGGCTAAGCGGCGCCTTGTGATGTCCATGATTGGCCACTATCATGAGCTCGTCGACGACCGGATAGGCAGCCGAATCGGTGATCGCTTCTGGGCTTTCGCTGATCCGTATCTGAGGGTTAGTCATCACCGCGTCTCCAACTCTACAATGTTACAATGAAACCAGGAAAAGATTGTCCGCTCAATTATGCCTCAAGAACAAAATCTAGCCGCATCCTACTATGGAAAATTCTTCGCTCGTAATTTGAACATACATCTCCTGAAGCGACGCCCAGACGAATGGAGACAACTCCAATCTAATAGCAAGGCTACAACGAACGGAGGAATAGCTGAGCAGACCAGTGCACCTGTTCCAATGCCCTCTCAGTCGCCGTCAGTAGCATCGTTACCCGCTGTCGGCAAGGAGGCATTGTCTCCGACGAAGCGATCACGAAAAAAACGTGACCCTCCCGCAGATGAAATTGATGTTCTCTTCGACAATGCGCTTGGTAACAAGATAAAAAGAGCCGCAGTCGGTCATAAACCAGTTGCTCAGGGCAAGCAAGTTCCGACGGATCTACAAATTCAGGACATCTTGAAAGCAGTACGCGCAGCACCAAGCGGTGATGATGGTCACCCGGCAAAGCGGCGCAAGCGATGAGTACAGAGGCGTGGTGCCTGGGGTGCACTGCTGAGGCTGCAGTTCGACTTGGTGGACGCCACAGTTCTCGTTCCCCGGGAGCTTGAGGAATTCTGTTCAGTACTCGACTACGAGACGGCTTTATCGACGATATGATAGGTCGCTACCATTTTTGACTTCGTAGGTGTAGAGTACTTCTCTGCACTTGTTTGTAGAGGAGGATTTGGTGTTGGATCAACCATACAGTAGCATCAATCAACACGGGTGACGGGAACTCTAGCAGCTTCTATAGTGTGAAGAAAATTCCTGGAAAGATAGGTACGTACAAACAAGTGCACTTTCATCATCGTACCCTTCACAGGTTTGGATAAGCAATGGTTCTGGGCAAAAACTATTCCGCAATCTCTAGTAGCCTTCTGAATGACGATGGCATAATAAACTCAGCAACCAGATTGGCGGAGTCCGCACGTGTTCAACACTCGCCTCCAAGGAACTCGCGATCGGGCACTTGTTGGCAGGGCATTTGGCGAGGTCTGGCAACGTCACACACTAAGTACCGCAACAGAATTGATCACCACCTGGTGCACCCGTGGAAATCCCTCTAATTTCCTGCGAACGGTGGTGGGACGCGGGATCCAATTAGAGAATGGTCCGTTCGTGCGAGCTGTCTCTACCGCCAGGTTTACTGCGATATCAATTACGACGTGTTTTGTTGAAGGTAATGGAACGCGATCACCGAGTCTCGTGGTGTTGTTGCCTGAAGTTACTCCCCAGACAGTGGACACGGTTAGGATCTATGATGTCATGATGAGAAGGAACGCAATCATTATCCGGGTTTTTCGCACCACCGAGACATTCAATTTACCGCTTCTAATGGCTATCCCAAACTCAAGTTGAGTTTATTGTTGCTGGATTGTGTTGCATTTCTGAGTATCCTCTTTCACCCATTTCCTCCCCATACCTCATATCTCTGTACCTTGTTCAGCTTCGTGAGTCTCCTCATTTTTGCATTTCCTTTCACCCTTCTGTACCCCAGCGATGCAAAATGACGGTATAGTCCCTCACATCGATCGGGCATATCAGCTACACATACCGCAACATTAGGCCACGGTCGGGACGACGGAATTCTAGTTCACTCCCCCTCCCAAACTCAAACACGGATTCGCCCACGGACGGGGTTAACCGGTAAGTTCCCCCGCCTCACGTGAAATCCTATCCTCCGGTCCTGTCGTCGTTTCATTGTTGCCTGAGCTCCAAATAGCTCCTCTGGCCTCGAAGGACAAGTGTCCAAACCAGCCTCTCGGATACTCCTGAACATATGTGGTTGCCCAGGGATTCCCAGTACGAAGTTCTCCGCATGCAAGTGGCTACTTGTGTGAGTGAATATTTGACGAAGCTGAGGATCGTGCGAGACATGCGGACGGAGCTGCCGTCGAAGAACCCAACGGTGTCGTCGCTGGATGAATGGTTTTATATAGGAAACTCTAAGCAGTTGTAACATTTTACGTGCAAGAATCTGCGCGCCGTGGATGCAAACGCTCGTCACCATCCTTCGAAACAGACCTGTACCTTGGTCTAAACGCGACGTTGTGGGGCAAAGTCGAATACAGCATTCACGCATACCGACGACATTGAACAATTCAATGAAAGGGTGAGTGGCTACCGTAGCAATGGTACCTGCCGACGCAGCAGAGAGGCTGCATCTGGTGCTTGGATATACGCTAGGCGCGAGAAAAGTTGAACTTTTCCGGAGTAAATTTTGTCCGTAGGCAGGACTGTTGACCGTGATATTAAGCCTGTCTGAAGGAGCTCGACGAGGCGGTCATAGATTATGCCATGTTGTCGCATCACTGGCTCGACCACGATGAGGTGGACCAAAGGGAGTTGACGAAACTCGCAAACATAGAAGATCGAGACGTGACGAGAGGGCGCAGCGGCTACTAGAAGATTGTGGAAAGCTGCTAACAACCTACAAACGATGCAATTAGAGTGACTATGGATCGATAACGCGCCGTGGATAAAGCGTACTGGCTCAAAGTTATCGGAAATCTTGAACTCCGCGATTCGGTCCACAATGCTGTCATTGCCGTTTTCTCCCCTAACGACCCGAGAGTTAGCCAGACTGGCTCTCACGAGCTCGGTCGCTGCAGGAGTTGGTAGCGCCAGGACCGGCAACCCACTGGAGATGAAAGATACTCTTACATTTACACCAGCTAGAGAATATTGTGCGTATCCCATCTCAACTTTTGGAACACGGTCTGATCTCATACCGTCCCAGCGTTTCCCAAGTCACATCGTGAACCACGAACTGCAAGAAAACACGAGTCGAAGATCGAGCATACTCACTTGTGGGTTTGCTAAATATTAACATGGCTATGCTTTATGGGTAGGGGGAAGAAAAAATTCTGCATCTATAACGAGAGGCATTTGCAAGTCAGCCGACTGAAGTATGTTTGCTTGGAACCGGGCGGGAGAAGCTCCGCCGATTTGTAACGTGCTGGCGGACGATCCATGTTCTCTATGGGATTGCCATGATATCATCCGGATAGAGTCCTTGGTGGATTTCTAGTTGACATTACTTATCTTTTTTCTGGGGTGTTGCAAAAGGGTCACAGTGGCTGAACGCCTAGTGAAAGAGGACTACCCCCTTTCGAGTCTCCCGACTCCCGTGGTGTGGACCACCGGAATGCAAGTATTTGACGCATTCATCATCAACGTGGGAATCCAGGTACGGCTTCCCTTTAGACCCTATCAGGCTGTCGATATGTACACATGTCTTACAAGCGGTACTGGCCCGCAGCAGGGAAGGCAGTTCAAGGCCGGTTGCCATAGGCTTGGTCCCTGAAGACCCAGATACTACAAGTATGTTGGTGGGCACCGGCCGGATCCTTTGCCGGGTTCTAATCAGCACCCACAGATCGTTGTCGCTCATGGGGTCACCGGGCCACCTCTAAAATTGTCTTTAGCCGATGTGGTATTAGCTCTGGAAGGATGCGCAGCCGAGACTGGTATCAGGGTGGCAGACACGGATTACTCAACTTGCTGGTGTTACTACTATCGAGTTTCACCACATCCGGAAACAGCGACGGGTGTAATCGTCGAGCCCATATTAGGCTGCGCCATTGCCTACGAGAGTCCTGCCTCCGATCTGGGATCATCGGTTGGTTCGTACACGGGCATGGATGACTGTTTAAATGTCATAGGAGATATACCAATTTGTTAGCATTTGCACCTTGGGTAGCTCCGTCTCCTGGAGAGCGTAGAGTCCTCAATACCCACAGTGGAATTGTCTTACTGACAAGGGAAGGGTGTACAGTCTTCTCAACGGCTCGCCGCCAGATAACAATTCCGGTTTACGCCCGCCTGCATGCATACCTAGTGACAATACATGTACTTGCAGTCCTCGTTTTATTGGCCATACTTGCAGTGCGGTGTCCAACTACACCTTCCGCACCGCCTGTGTTTAATCCCTCGACAATAATCTCACGTGCTTCTCCCGCTGGTTCTACTGGCTGAGAAATGGGTATGTTTCCTGGCGAGATGTTCCCACGAACCAAAGCTGCATGCTTGGTACTCACCTTTCTTCTCTTGCGATCCGACAAGGCGGAAGAAGCTATGAACGAGCTTTACCTATTCCGAACACCGAGGTTTGGAGGAAGTGGAAAGCTATCGTCCTTGATGATATCAACCACACCGGAGATCTCAACTACTCCCAGTGAGAAGGACCGCGAAGACAAAATCGTAGAGCGTAGCTTTATGATCTGACAGCTGATGCCACTGATCGTCCGCAGGATTAGAGGTCACAAGATAACAGAGTAGCGCTGGCGGAGCGGACTTGATTCTCGATTTGCACGCGATCTCAGACCGAGAAGTGGATCGAAGAGAATTCACATACTTTGGGGACGTCGAAGGGGGTGGCTGGCTATTGCAGCGTTGACACCTGCGAGAGGCTGTGGATGATGGTTGGACATTCGCTACTAGGAGTTCTACAGTCTGGGACACCACGCGTCAATTCAGAGACCAGAGTGCAACACTGAAATGAGTGACTTCTATACGAGTAGAGCTCAAGGATTGGTTCACAGTACCTAGTTGTCTTCCGATATCCAGAGAAGCTCATACGGGGTTCGATCAGTTACAGAGGGGCAGTGTGGCCTGGAGAGTAGGACCTCATGAGACAAGAGTCAGAACTCAAGTTGCTGACCTGTTGAGACACGCATTAATTTGTGGCCGGAGAAGGAGACCCCGTCAAAAGCGCAAAGGTGGTCAAACTGTTTAGAATGCGGCTCCAACCCACAGCGTGTTGTACCTGATGCTTGTTGATTCAACTCGAGCAGGTTCAGCGAACTTGAATACACGTCGACCACTTTCCAAGTTTTCACCGACTTCCGGAGTTCCAACCGCATCTCGTTACCCGACACTCAGAAACAGAGACGACATTGCGAAACCAACTGTCCTTTGGTCCCGGATTCTCACCCCGCGAGATCAAACGCTATGAGTTTTACGAATATCAATGTAAGGGAGTTCTACGACGTTGCCTGCAATCAACAGAGGAAGTTGATAAACAGCTATTTCATCGATCTCTTCCTTACTCCCAGGATCCAGAAGGAATTAAGGCCCTCCTCGAACAGCTAAGAGCATCGCAAGTGTGGCAATCGACTGTGAATACCGCAGTGCCTCCAACCAGTCCCAGCGTTGGGGCACCGACACCGGACGTAGCGGCAAGTAATGAGAGTACCAGGGGTGAACGCTCTGAGCCGTCATTGGCGCCACTATCGTCACCCCGGTCTCAGTCCATCCCTCCACAGCCAGGAAGCGGACCCGCGGCTACGGGCTTCACTACGAAAGCGACTCCATCAGTCGCGTCACTACTCTCCCAGCTGAATGCGTCCGGGTGGTCACAACCATCATCGACTGCTGCCTCAGAAGGAGTACTTGCTCTCTCTTCGACTGGTACTGCGGGACCATCGCGCGTATCAAATCCACAATCCTCGTCTTTGGATCGCCAGTCTTTTCCTCCAGGGCCAAAGCAGCAGCAGATCCAACCTTTACGGTCGCCAAATCCACCTCAGCCGTCAATAGCGACAATACCACCGGAAGAGGACGTTCGGTTCATAACCTTCCAACAGGCATTGCCACATCTATCTCAGCTGGCTTCGAACTCCAAGTTCATTGCTGCCGTGGGCCGTGTACGCGATTTCGATCTCTTGGTTTTCCACTCGTTGACCGCAAGATTTATCCTTTTGCTGTCGTGTTATATCGTTCCTCCGCTAACGTAGCTCAGGGGTGAGCAGAAAGAACTTGAACAAAAATTATGGGAAGAACGAAGTGCGATACGCCGAAAACATGAAGAGAAAGTTAAGGTCGCCCGTACGAAGTACGTATCGTATGCCATCAGGCCTCCTTTCTGCCTAAGCCTGATCTGGCTCTCCATCATTTGGTCGTGCATGGGATATTACTATTACGCCCTTTTGTTCTAACTGTGTCTCCGTAGGGCAAGTATGACCGGTGCGGAGTTGTCCAAACACGAAGTGGATGTTCGTTTCGCTTCCGGGCCCCTCTCCGTGGTGCCAAGAATTTACTCTCCTGGACAGATGCTCAATGACGCATTCCGACGAGAAGTGCAAAAATTTGACGCCGAACGCGTTCTGATCGCGTGGGATGCATTAATCGAGAAGCAGCAAGTCGCATTGGAAACACTTGGGGTCCCAGCCATGTTTCGGACAGGCTCAAAAGAAAATCTCGAGGTGAGTGGCGATTCGTCGAATGTCATTCAGTTCTAGACCCGATTTGCGACATTGCCACGACTACCGCTACTTGCTATGGGTGGTACTGCTTTATCAGAAGCAAAAGAAGGTTATGCAGGTCCTGGAGGGATTAATACAATGATCGTGGGCAGGTATGCGGTGGCTGCTCCACGAGACTCAAATGCTCTGAAATATTGCAGCGAAGTGCAATTCCCAAGTTGCTCTCCGGTCTTAGAAAGTAGCCTCGGAATCAGCGTTGTACTATCTACATGGCCCACATGACATCAACTGACGTCGTAGTCATGATGCGGCCACTCGGCACTCGGCACATGTACGTAGCGCTGGCTGTTGCAAGCGTCGAGGGTCCTTGTTTAGATAGACTTGACCGTAACTCCGTGCTTTACTTTGATGACAATGAGTTCAGATCAAGCACGTCCAACTCCTCACACCCGAGACTATTTCTACGTCGGTGGCTCCTACACGACCGGGTCAGGAGGACTAGAGATTGCTCACGGGCAGCTATACGTCGAACACCTCGTGCCAATTAAAAAGATCTGTAGCATCCCGATCCTTTTCATCCACGGCAATGGAATGACGGCTTCGAATTTCCTGAACACGCCTGACGGGCGACCAGGATGGGCGGATTACTTC
This sequence comes from Pisolithus thermaeus, assembly GCA_024663475.1. Lineage (NCBI taxonomy): Eukaryota > Fungi > Basidiomycota > Agaricomycetes > Boletales > Pisolithaceae > Pisolithus > Pisolithus thermaeus. The sequence continues at coordinate 876,340 of JANFAF010000015.1, read as the reverse complement.
TTAGCTCAGGGGTACGAAGTAAAGTCGTCTTGCATCAGTGTGTTTACGCGATTCGTTTGCTCACTTAGGCGCGTTCTGCTGACACTAGGTCTACCTCATTGACCAACCTTGCCGCGGTCGATCCCCGTGGCATCAAGGTGTCGACGGAAGTCAGAGTGCAATGGGTGTCTACAAGGTCGAGTCCCGCTTCACGGCAACGGCTAAGTATAAGCACTGGCCGCAGGCCGTTCTGCACACCCAGTGGCCCGGTCCTGGAACCAAGGGCGATCCAGTGTTCGATGCGTTCTACAGATCGATTGTGCCGAGCCTGACGTCCCCGGTAGAAGTGTCGCGGCTCATGAAAGCTGCAGGGACACAGCTCTTGGATAGGATCGGGGTGGGTTTAGCTTAATCGATGCCGTCTTCGACTGTTGCATCTCTCACTACTACCACCCTTTGGGTGCGACGCGTAGCCCGTCATCCTAGTCACCCATTCACAATCTGGTTCTCTGGGCTGGATACTAGGAGACTCGCGCCCGCATCTAGTTAAAGCCATAGTCGCACTCGAGCCAATCGGACCACCATTTCGACAGGCGGTCTTCGCATCGACTCCGTCCCGCGCATATGGTATCGCCGATATACCTCTTACCTTCGATCCGCCTGTGTCGTCTCCATCAGACCTCGTAACGGTCATCTTGGAGCGGACAACATTTTACACCAATATCCAGCAGGCACCTCCGGCACGACGACTGACACACCTGGCCTGTGTACCCGTGCTTGTGGTGACATCCGAGTCCGGATATCATGCCATGTACGACCACTGTACAGTGCAGTTTCTGCGGGACGCTGGGGTAGACGTTACACACACACGCCTTGAAGCCCTTGGGATTCGCGGTAATGGTCATATGATGTTTATGGAGCGAAATTCTGCGGAGATCGCAGGTGTCATAGAGCACTGGGTCTCGAAGGCACTACCTATACCGAACGAGGGTCCATGATGCCACGCTTTCTGCCAAGTTTGGGGCATAAGACATACTGATAAGTGCAGGTACAGTGCCTATAGGACCCCAACTGAGTGCCTTCCACATTTCCCTTGGCACTGATATTCGGTTTGCCGTATTCATTTGACATCATGAGAGGACTGCGGATGATGGGGTTTACGATGGAGCGCCAAGCACAACTCTGGACCCTCCGATTCCTGGGTGATTCAGCACTGATACGTATTAGGGGATCATTCTAGCGCTCATCTCGACACTTCGACCGTCAGACACAGCGCTAACAATAGTCAGCGGGCTGCCTCCGATCCTTTCTCCATGTGTAAATAGTGGTGTGTGGTTCCAGGGTCTACACACGACTTGTGCTTCATGGGAAAACGATCAAACTCGGCCTTGTAGAACACAGGTACCGATCCCTTGCGACCTCTTTTTTTTTTGTTAAGGATTACTGTTCACAATCTCCACAACGCTTTCATCTCGAGGCAGAAAACGTGGAGGCAAACTTTGTATCGTGTTTGATGCATGTTTCGCAACTTATAGTGATATCTCGGCCTACGATCGTGCGGCGGAGTTCGAGATTACGTTTGTCGATGATAAGGCGTGCAATGCGATGCTCCTGATTCGTCGTAGCGGCTCAATCACTGGTTTACTGCGGATGATGACAAGAGAGCGGGGAGAAAGGGTCGCCGTCGGATTCAATCGTACGAGGTCACCGTGCACATATAGCGCTGAAGACGGCGCCTGACTTTAACCACGCACCAAGTCTTAAATCAGATGGATCGGAACACGCCAACACATCACTACCGCAGCTTAGGGGGACCCCGGGGACCCGTTCGTGGCCCGCACGAAAGAATGCTTACCATGTTATGTATATGCTTCATTAAACTGATGTCGTTGCTTCCCCAAACGAGTATGAAGTTGACACTTCAGTTGGGACAGAAAAAACATGGTGGAAAAGTAGATATTGTCATGACATCTCTACATCCAGGTCGGTACGTGGTTCGCCTCTCGCAACGGAATTGACTAGTTCTCTCCGTACTTCTGGACTGATTTGTGCATGAGGGTTCACCCGAACGACGTCCAACAGTGCGTCCTTCTGATCCGGTGTGAGATCAGGAGAGTACCTTCGCAACAAGATGAGACTGGTATACAGGCATGCAAATTCAAGGTTACCTCTGACAAAATGCAAGCAAACTCTGGTGCCATAAGACAGGAAGTTTTTCGCTATCGCCGCGAGACCGAGCTTTGTATGTATTCGATAATCTAATGAAATGGAAAACGAGCGCATCAACGACTTTGTAAGGCAATTGATATTTCTTGTCTACGAGCACTCGTATGAACAAGGAATTTGGACCTATAAACAAGTCGGAAAACGTTGCGGGGGTGGGTGTATCACTATACATACCCGCGTAGTCCATTTGGGCGATCCGTAGCAATGCTGCAGCTGAGTGAAGGACAGGCACCTTCTTTTTAGCGACAACAGATGCTATAACGGCAGCCTCTTTGAGCGTGCAGCCATTCTGGGGAAATTGAGATGAGTAGAGATACAGGATGTTAGTGCTAACCATTCACCTCGAGCATAGGGAAAACAATTCCCTTAAAGAAGGCACCAGGTTTGTACAGCGCACGCTTCAGTGCCTCATAATATTGTACGTTGAGTTTTTTGTTGCTCTGTATGTCCTCTCGTATGGCATCAAGTAAGACGACAGATAGGAATAACTGCGCCTGTGGAGGCTTCATGGTGGAGACGAAAATTCTTGTAGCAGCTCGACATGCATGGGGGCTCCAATCTTCTGGTTTGGTCAGAGCCAATATTCGAGCCCAAGCGGGGAGTGTGGGTATGACTTTGAAGAGTTTAGGAAGAGGACCAGATTTGTATCCGTGCAAGAATACGGCCAGCCTATTTGCAAGGTCGCGTGAACGTGGGTGTAGCAAGGGTACGGGACAACATACTTTGAATACGCCTCCACCAGCCTGGGATCAAGTCCGAGGGCAGGATCGGGACACTCCCCATCTGAATTTGGGATTGGTGTCAAAACAACCAACAAGCTGTAGCAAAATGAGCGAAACCTTGTTGTACTTTTTGCACGACAGCAACGCCGTCTGGTCGCTTCGCGCTTTCGAGTTTGGAGAAGATAACGTCTGCCAACGTCCGTCGTTCTCCTATGTTGGCAGGAAGAAGGGTATCCAGCGTTTGCATGTCCGTAGAATCCAATTGCTGGCGTTCGCCATGAGATGTTGTTACAGTTGGTATAGATGGAACATACAAATATGTCCTCCGCCTCGCCCATGTCGCTCATATCTTCCGTGCCTTCCTCTTCCTCACTGTCATCGGATAATGCATCATCTGGCCGTGATCTGGGCTGCAGTCTCGTGTCTGCGTGTGGCGGGGCTTCCTCCGCTTCATCATCCGGAACCTCGAGCTCGTCTTGCTGATCGCGAGCGAGTTCGAATATTTTACGAGATGTTTTTGGGTCGAGGATCACCTATAATAACGGGGGTCAAATGTCTTTATACTGCTATAGCTGCGGTGAGGCCATCAATAATCACCTCGTCGTCGTCGTCGTCCGCTCTGCTCTTGCGCGACTTGTTTCGTTTTCCTGGCTGGGACACGCGCCCGTACTTTGCAACGAGTTCATCCTCGTGAATCTGGGTGAGGAGAGGACCGTGTCGTGGTTTTGCAGACTTCTGTGTTTTGGGCATTGTACTAAGTGATTCAATTGATGATTGATTATTTTTTTCTTATCTTTTACAGCAATTAGGTTTGAATCCCGGGGAGTGTCCGGAGTCCTTCGTCGTGGACCTGGCCCTTACGATGGAAATGACAGAACCGTCGTCGTCCAACGGGACACTAATAAGACCCAAAATGAGCCTGTCTGCCCAGGTCGTCGATCCTGTGAGTTCGTCTTGTTCTTTACTTCCTCTCCTTCGCTTGTCTCCTCCTCCCTTCCCCGTCCTCTCGTCATGTCCCAAGTACTCCCAGCCGAGCTTGTACCCCTCCCGTATTCTTTCTTCGTCTGACAAGTCGATCTGACATACTCGATAGATTAAGACCCTCGACAAGAACGGTCAAGAAATCAAGACCGTCGGTTTTCAGCGCTTCGGATTCGACAGCGAAGTGCCCATCGACGTGTTACGTTCGCTCTACCTGCGATCACACTACGTCCTGTCCGCTCCAGTAGAGAAAGTCGAGGAGCTGGATGCCAAAGCGATTGCCGACCATGCTCGCTTCACCCAGGGCCTCAACGCTTACCAATCCAAGTCTATCTACCACCCAGACACCAACACCATCTCGTACACTACCCTATCCCGCTTCCCTCCCGTCAAGTTACTTCCTCCCTCGGAGAGGAAGCGCATCCTAGTCACCGGCGGCGCAGGTTTCGTCGGATCACACCTTGTTGACCGTCTCATGCTCCTCGGACATGAAGTCACCGTGCTAGACAACTTCTTCACGGGCTCAAAGACCACCGTCAGTCATTGGGTAGGACACCCCAACTTCGAAATGGTTCGCCACGACGTCGTCGAGCCTTTTATGATCGAGTGTGATCGTACGTTTCTTCTCACCGCCATACTTCGATCTTGCGTCACTTACGCGAGGACCACCACAGAGATCTACCACCTCGCATGCCCGGCATCCCCACCTCATTATCAGTTCAATGCCGTCAAAACCGTCAAGACTTCCTTTATGGGAACGCTTAACATGCTTGGTTTGGCAAAACGAACCAAGGCTCGCTTCTTGATCAGCAGCACCTCCGGTATGTCGATCCCCCTGCCGCTTAGCCTTGTACGGGAACGTCGTCTGACTCGTACTTCTTAGAGGTCTATGGTGATCCCGAAGTCCACCCTCAGCACGAAGACTAGTAAGTTAGGTTCATTCGCCTACTTCAGGCTGACGATAGGCATGTTTTTCCACCCCTTTCCAGCTGGGGCCACGTGAATCCTATTGGGCCACGCGCCTGCTACGACGAGGGCAAACGAGTTGCCGAGACCCTCACATACGGTTTCCATCGCCAGGATGGCGTCGACGTGCATGTGGCACGCATCTTCAACACGTATGGTACGTCCATCTCATTCCATCTCTGCGCTGCGGTGTGCTCATGCAAGCTGTAGGCCCGCGTAGTATGTACCTCACGTTGAATCTTGATATAGATGTATGCTTACCCCTTATAGTGAACCCCCATGATGGCCGCGTCGTGTCTAACTTCATCGTGCAAGCCCTCCGCGGGGAAGACCTCACCGTTTACGGGGACGGCAAACAAACTCGCTCTTTTCAATACATTCACGACTTAATTGATGGTCTCATCGCACTGATGAACTCGGATGAGACGCGTCCTGTTAACATTGGCAATGGCGACGAATTCACAATCGGCGAGTTCGCAGAATTGGTTCGCGAGATCGTTGAGAAAGTTCAGAGAGAGGACGGCGTCCTTCCTACAAGACGCGTCGAGATTGTATACAAGCCGATGCCCACTGACGATCCTCAGCGTAGACGCCCAGACACGACCAGGGCAAAAGAGTCCCTCGGATGGCAACCTCGCTGGACAGTCCGTATGGGCCTCGAAGAAATGGTTAGGTACTACAAAGCCAAGATGGCTGAAGGCAGCATCTAGATGGATGACACAGCTCCAAAGACATTTCATTTACAGTTTCACTGGACAGGGTGTTTCGTGCATGTACACATAGACGGTTCTGTTCACTAGGCGTTATGGACTCCCGATGTTCACTAAAATTTTAAAATTACCCCCGAGTACAAGTAGTTGGCCTAACTTCGATATGTAGTGCGTAGATAGTCAATGTGTATGAGACAGAAGTCAACTTCCCAGATATTGTTACCTGACGAAATAAAGTATGGAAACTATCAACGCTGCAGGTACGTTAGGTCTACAGATATTCCAAGGTGGGGGGGTAAGTCATTATACAACCATGTGCGTTAGTGATGTGCGACTGTGGTTCCGTATGGAACCTACGAGGAAACCTTATACGATGTGATATACAGGTGACAGGGAAAGACGGTGCAACCCGCGATCATGTGAAGCCGCCCACTTTTGGCAACGAATTTCCTTGGCTGTTCGTCTTGACGCCAGCACTCTGCGTGACGACCTTCGTCATCGAACCCTTGACGACCTGCTTCTCGACGGCGCTCGTGTTGAACGTTGTCCGCCGCATCCGACCATCTTGTGCAATATCCTCCGTAACGAGATCATTGCCGTTGGCAGTGAGTTGCCCTGCAAGTGGGCGCTCCGGTGAGTGCGACTTGGAATTTTTCTGTGCCATCGACAGCGATGCGGTATCTGGTCACGGACGGAGGAATGGTGAGAATCTCGACCCTGCGACGGAGAAATGGAGAGAATGTATTTACCGATATGGCTCATCCCACGATGATCTCCGTGGAACCAATGGGATTGCTGCCGTTCAGAATATCTAGGCACATGCCATCAGCCCCGACCGAGGGGAAATGAACAAAGGGAGTCGCTCACTTGCGCATGGGCCGTCCATCTCTTCCGAGGGGACAGTAAGCACTCTCGATGTCACGTGCGTAGAATCTGAGGTTCTCTAACTGACTCCGTGCCACCTCCGGCGCCACGCAGGAGAATGAAAGGATAGACCGTGGGTCTCGTTGAGCATAAGAAGGTTCCCCGACGAGATCGCTCAGCGTGCGCAAAGCCATCTTCGTACGCTCCAACACCGGAATCTTAGGGGGAACGAGGTCCGACCGCGCCTTTGGCAATGTGGCGAGGAACTTGGAGAAGGTTTGGTTGACGATGGACGCACTTCCGGGCATGATAGACATGCATGCCTTGGCGCCTACACGGAGTTGTCATAAGGGCCAGGATACTACCACCTTATACCGATACCGCTCACTCACCTCTTATTGGGAAAACACGTACGTCGCCTTTGGCATTGGTGAGTTGTTTTTGCAGGCCGTAAGCATGCGTGAGAGGCGCAACATCACTCTGCTCGTTCTGTCGGGGGTCAGTACAGAGGAGAAGTCGGTCCGAAATCCGGTTCACCTGTATAATTAAAACCGGACATCGTATGCAGGCTAGTTCCTTTTGGGTTAAAGGCGTCCGCTACCCACGAGGTGGAACGTTAGAACCACGCGGAACCAGCTATCCAGTCGCTCACGTTCATCATAATGTTTACAAGTTCCACGATTCGTAGCCGCTTCGTCGGTGGCGTCCATGCCTCCCAGTATGCGATCAGCTAGAATATGGTTTTTAGTTCAATACTGATGCTGGCGTGTGAGTTCACGTACGGCGTCTTGCAGATCCGTGTTGGATGTCTAGATAAGTTTATTCAGCGTGCGAACTCTGTCAAAGCAGTGCAAGAAAAAAAAAGGGAGCGCGGAGATGGCGCAAGACTTACCTCACCGGTCATGAAAGTCACAACCTCGCTAGCTGCGTGTTCGAATGCGTCGAGGTCGGCAGCGTAACACCAGAGTTGCAAGAGCTCGTCGTAGGCATTGAAGACCCATTTGAGCCTGTAGGGGGTGAAGTAAGTGTCTTGTACGAACGCTTCATTGCCAGGATACTGTACGCACTCCGTGGGAGGTGGGACATTGCATAAAGTTAGGCTCAGGACGAGCTCTGGCCACCTAAACGGCAGACGTGAAGGGATGATGTAAGGAAGGGAGGAAAAGCCCACACACAATGCGGTAAGCCTGAGAACAGAATTTACAGCTATACACTCGAAGGCGAGAAAGTGGCAAGCTGGGAGGAACAGGGCCTTGGGGTGTCGATTAGTGCCAGAGGACGACAGAAATCGCGAACGGCGACACATACCTGCATAGCTAAAGCGAGGTCTGCAGCATCGACATAGCAATCATGCAACTCGCTCGGCCTGCAACGCGAACGACCCATGGTACGCTGATCAAATGCGATGATATTGTACTGCAGGCCAAGTCGTGGGTCGTCGAAGTGTCTCTGTAGCCATGTAGAGTCGAGGAAGAGCGGGTGCAGCATGATGATAGTAGGCTTGGATGGGTCGAAGCTGCCCACGTTACCGTATACGGAGTTTGTCCTGTACCATAACGAAACGTAGTCTCCTCGAGAGGGTATGTCAACGTAGGGCATCGTTTGCTGTGGGGAGACGGTGACCGCGGACGTCGAGGACGCCCACAAATATGGCTGGACAGAGAAAAATTCAGTGGTCGTATTACAGTTTCTACTGCCATGACCCTGGATAGTAAAATGGCAGGTGCGCTTGTCCCTCCCTTAACCGACGCCAACCTTTTTAGTCGTCTCCGCCGGACCCGCTCCCCCCTGAAATTCGTCCAACTCTAGTATGTTACAGACGCTCTCTCCCCCGTCCTCTCGATCCTCTAGCTGCCTGCCTTGCCGACACGTCGGTGTTAATAATGTTGTATTGAACACGCTTCTTCAATACCAAGACCGGCGGTGGAGTGGCCCAGTCATTGAATCAGTCACTCTTCTCACGGAATCAAATTATTCTTGTTTACTGAAGCCGCCCTTTGAAAAAGGTCTTTTGATATTTGACATAGACCCCGAGTCGAGCAACCGCCTACGTAATTGGCAGCTGGAGATCTCCACCCCGGCTAAACTTCCTCTGACCCTGCAGAACAATTTGCCTCCCCCCACGCCGACCGCATCACGAGTGGTGTCACTAGGGCCCGGCGTCCGCCACCGAAGAGTTGACTCTCAAGGCGTCAAGTTCCACCACAGGTAAGGCACGTACGTGGTCGCAGTAACTTAGGACGGAGCGCCCGAATCCCCCGGAATACGGTCGCTCTATTCTGCAGTGGGCAGTTGTCAGCTGTCAGACTACAACCGATTTAATAAGACAGGCTTTTCATGGAAGTGCCAGGGCGGAGTTGCTTGCCACCCCCTGACACCTGGTTTACCCGTCATCATTCACCGTAAGTTGTCCCCTTCACGCTGGGTCGTTTTCGGAGGAGGCCATGACTCATTCCGTGTACTACTATATGAAATGAATCATGGCCCATGCGTGAGCTGTGCACAATGCCCACTCGGTACCTATCGACATTGCGTTCATTGTGACGTGCGCCACTGGAGGGCTTGAGCGCAGATGAAGCTCACGAAACAAAAAAGAGTACTGTCCTGTGTCTTGCACTGTACTTATCATTCTTATCATGTTCGACAGGTTAGGTGGATACGGCTCGCTATCACATCCAGGGGCCTCTACAAAGCCGATAAAAAGTTAAGGTGCGTAACAACCTACGCATCGGGGGTAGTGGGATGTACATAAGTCAAATCGAACACATATGTACTACCGTGGACATTAACGCCTTGGCAGAACAGTAAAGAAGTGTCAAAATACCATCAAAATCCCTGCCCCAATATGCCATCCTAACATGAGGGATTACAGGGTGAGTGCACATACATATAAACGCAAGTGTGAGAATTTGAGCTCTAACTGCATTGGATACTCACGGCACTACGTGACCTGAGAATAGCGCTCTTGTGCAATGAATGGTTGAAGATGCTCACGGTACTTGTAGTAGCAATAGCAACACTTACATCGGCGGTGGCAAGAAGTAGGGGCGGGGTCGTGAGGCCGTTGCCTTACAGATAAGCTACGAGCCATTCGATAGCCAAAGAACAGGCTCCGTTACCTGCGCTTTCACGAGTCACTCTCAACTGTCCCTGAAAGTCAGCCCGGACCGCAAATGGATTTCGACATATCCCTGGGAGTAGACACGGATGACAAAGGAAATTGTGCGCCAGTAGCCCCCATGTCCACGTCAATCCTGTACAGTCTTTGGGCGCCGCAGTTGAAACCATCTGAGATCAATGCTCCCATCACTCTAAACCTTCTTCGGCGGTACAGATGCTATTTCCGTGACGCTGAACCTGAAGATGTCATGTGTAGTTCAAACCTTCGCGCGACGACTCATATAGAAGACTGTTCGCAGGAAAGCCATCTTTGATTGGGAAAGATGTACTTACAAATTAACAGGCAGAAGGCCCAAAGGAACTAAAAGTAGTGTTCCTGGGCGCAAGGGCCACTGTTGCCGTCCTCCAAGGGGTAAGGTCGGTAGCGTGCAAGTACTTACTACAGTGACGATGAAGCCATTTGATCCGTTAGACCCAAAGGGCATCAATGAACATGGACCGAGTAGGGACCGACTCAAGATAGCTACATGTGGCTCCATACGCTATACCATACCGCATCATTCTAGTCTCGCGTGAGCTTTGTGTTCTAGTGAGGATATTCATACTCAGCGTCTGCCAATCGTCAACGATGCTCTTCCCCGTAAGGAATCATTTCATTTCCGTTGTCGAATCTTGTTTCCGACTACCAGCTCTACGTGTGTTCTCTTACTTACCACCGATCTTGCCATGATTTACAAAGGAGTGCGAGCTGTTTCGTGACCGGTTCAGGCCACCAGGTTAGTTTTGCCGAGGTCGCTGACCGCCGTCCTAAATGCTTATCCATGTATGGAGTGGTCGGTGTGCACTGTGCAGCTCTCCCAAAAACCATCTCTGGACTAGTTACCCAGACCAGGGACAACAAACATGATCTATGTTGTTGTCCACAAGTGATCCCACGGGTCCTATCAGCCCCGCATGGACTTACCCAGAGCTCTGCACATTAGCCCGATGTCGCTTGCTATGCACACAGCAGTCTTGCATTCCTCCGAGTGAAGTTATGAAATGGACCCACTGGCTCTCGAAGGAGGTATTTGACCGAATCAAGTGCTGGGCATCAGCCGGCAACACGGGCTTCGTTTCATTTTCGAAGTAGGGCGCACGGGATCCATACACGAACCGCGACGGAAGGCAAGTAAACCCTTTCACGGTACCTTGAGTGAAGGTTTGGTTCAGGTACGTTTTTCGGGGTAGGGTTGACATGATGTCTAGCCTCGTACATGGCAAGCACCCGTAAACGGGGCTCGCGCTACAAACAAGTGTGAGTGAGGCACAAATTTCCTGCACTTACCATCGCACGGGTACATCACTGGTATACCGAAAGGTTGGGGCACATAGGTCGACTTGGGGGGAGACGGCCCAGAGTCATACCCCCCAGAAAGAGTTGAACGTCGAAACTTATCGTGCGCTCACCTTGATCATTATCTCTACGGATGCATGTTTCCGCTAGTTTCTTGGCACATGTGGCATATACGTAGGACAGATTGACATAGGTTGGCACCCATGATTCTCCCGTTTAGTTTGTACATGGGTGCCTATATCACCGACGGTTTCAGGGCCCGTCGCCGCCACTGATTCACAACTGACCTAGTATGAGCTGCCAACCTTGCGAAGATTGATATGTACACCATGTTTGGTGTATGCTCGATTGTTACCATCAATCTTCTCATACTTAGAACAATAAGATGGAAGACAATGGGTGTCATTATGTCAAACTACATTCTGTGGGATGAAAGCCTCGCGACCTCAGCCATGTGATAAGTTCGCAATACACCGCGCATCGCGGCGCGTTTAGGCTCGAGTAGCTGTATGTGCGCAGGTACACGTGCCAAATGCAATTGGTCCAAGGCGGAGCGCTGGAGCTCTATAGCTGGCCGCCTGCGATTGGCTAACGCCGACTGCAGATAATAATCACAATGTGATATGAAGGTCTGTAAATGGCTCAATGAAAGTAATTTTATCTTACAGGTTGGGACTCCTACTCAAGATCGGGGATGGCGAGGGAGCGACGTCACGGCCCCGATTAGTACACGCAGACGGACCGGATCCCGAGTCGCTCGTACAGGCACCGCAGGCGATAATAATTGATGACGTCGCCATAAGATAGAGTCAAAACTTAGCTACCGGCACGATATGAGCCGTCTGGAAGTAGACGTGCACTCCCGAATAATGAACTGATACACAATCTAACTCCCGAAAGTCAAAGGAAAAAAAGAATTCCGAGGGCCGCGCAGTACCCGGGTTCCGTTAGTGCGAACCGGTCCGTAGAAGTCTCCATCTGTGTAGTTCGCAGGAATGTTGCCTTGTGCTCAGCCGTAAAGCACACAGCTTCATCAAAACTCCAATGATAAGGGCCCGATGTCCCAGGGGCGTGGGGTGGCGTCTGCACAACAATCGCCAGTTCACCAGATAAACCGACGCAGAACCCACTGAAGGAAATTTCGTATCCAAGGCAGACGTCGAAACCATAGTGGATGATCGTTCGGAATGCCAGTAAAACGGAGTGATTTGAGTCCCGGCTCTTAGGTTTCAGTGTCTAGTCTGGCATCACCAAACACTACACAGCATATCCGTTTCAGCGGGATCATCGGGCACGACGACACCAGTTGCGGCACTGTAACCGGTTTGTAACATTGGCGACGAGCCCTGAGCTCGACACACTGACAAGGGCCGTGTTACACAAGAGGAACAGGTACGAGGTTGGTACACACTACTACCTGGCCTCCAGGTACCGCACACTTGATTCTGAAACGTTCCATGCACATGACATCATCGAATCTGCACGGTCAGAAAAAAACGAAACTCGAAATCGAGAACGACCTTTGCTGGTAGGCTACGATCTCTCCGACACATGCAACCAAAGCGTGTCCTCTGCTCCCCGCTGCCACATGGGAATGGTTAGTAGATAAGGGAAGAGCCTAGAAGAATGTACCGGACCCGGACAATCAAAATCCCATAGCTAGGTACGTGTGATCGCAGATCGTTGTCGGAGGGATATGAATGCCATGGCGTTTGTCATAGACTCCCAAGCAATTTGCAACCCAAGCAGTGCTAATGAGGTTATCAACGCGTCAAAGAAAGCACCGCTCGCGTTCTAATGGGTATTGCAGTCACATTTTCATCCTCTTGGAGGCGGGAACGACAGTCTGCTTCGTGGGCCTTGAAAGGACGGCGCCCAGATGTAAAATTATCTCCCATGGAACATATAAACGGCACAAAGGAACTAACGTAGTAGATCGGCGGCGAACCAGAACAGGGTCGCCTGCCAGCTGGATGTGCTAAGAGGCATAGGCCGCAGCAAAGATAAAAATTTACTCGGCGGTCGGTGCTTAGGACAAATGCTTGATGCTGTGCGTGAAGCCAAGGGACGCTGCGTAGTGCACATGTGTACGTACGCCGAAGGAAGTTCGGAGCGTGTAACGGATCTTGCAAATGGACAGAACATGTCCTCCGCGCAATCTGAAGTTCCTCCCTCGCCATGGAAACGTATGTTCGGCAAGAAGCGTTCCACTTGTAAGTATGTACTGTATGTGGATTTATGGCGCTCGACTTGCCAAAACATAATTAGCGCGCCGGTTGAAAAGCCAATTAGTGAGTTGGACATATCAGTCAGCCCGTGTCAGCTCGCTCCTATGTGCTATTTGACAGGTGGAAGATGGAAGTTCCGGGTCGGAGTAATATTGCGAGGCTGTTCACCTTGATCCCGAGGACCGCTCCTCCAGAGGCCGACAGGATGAACAATACCATATGCAAAAGAAAAACACGTTTACACTATTGTCGTCGGAGGTGGATCATATCAGCGCTACAGCTCAAACCCGGGTATCGAGAGAATCGGAGATACGGCATCGCGTTTCGTCGGAATGGAAAGGATGTGCCAATCAGGAAACTCTCTAGTAAATGCATCAAGCAGCTTGTCGTAAAGTCTATTGTCCGATGCGGATAACAGCCAGACACGAGGCGGACCCGGATGCAACAAGACCGACGGCAATATTGTGAACGGACCCTGTGGGATCCCCGTATACATATCGAGATGTGGCAAGTGGCACGCAGTGTTATCGCACGCCCCCAACGTTGGTGATAGGCGCCTGCTACCTGGAGTGGAAGGGGATAAGTCAGACTGTGACGACGACGATTTGATCTGTCTGACAAGGAATGATGTGAGAGGTTTACTAATCATCAGCAACGCGGCCGCCCGACGTGTTACGGCAGGGGGAGTACAATAATAATGGAGAAAAAATTATCAAATATAAATAAATAAATAAGTTACCAAGTGTGTCTTCTACCCTGCCCCCGCCTGCCTGCGAGAGTGGATATCCTGCTCCTTTCCTTCTTCTTTCCCTTTCATCTTTGCTTTTTCTCCTTTCTTCTTGTGCCAGCCTATTCCCTTCCCTTTCGCAATGTCATCAGAACAGTCCGACCAGCAGAGCGCTTCCCAATCGTGCTCATCTCACATGATGAAGACGACCAAGCGCGGGAGACCCTACCTCAAGGTTGGCCCTGCGTTTCCATCCTCCAGCTCCCCTAACCCACTCACGATACATCCAGGACACACTCGATCTCTTCGCAACCCTCATCGTATCCCTTCAATTGACTACTCACAAGCAATACTTTCGCACTTTTGCCAATTCCTTTACTACGTTCGTTTCATCCTAACTACACTCCGTTCGCCTTCTGAACTCGCATTTCTCCAGCGATGAAGCAGCTCATAATCTGGCATCCCTGAAATTCTCGCAATCGAACCGCGGGCCGGATCCAAGAGACAAATCACGAATAGTGACGACTACTACTACGACTACTTTCTCCATGACCCGGGACATGGCCAAGGCGATGTGTCAACACTTCATGGATGCCCGTCTGATCGAAAATGCTGCAGATCAAGGCTCAAACGTCTTCAAGGATCGTGGTACCTACGTCCTCACTCCCAAGGGTCTCCACGTCTTAGAGCGATTCATCTCGAAAAATGGCATCAATTCTGATCATTTGCAACCGGTTTTCGCTTCCCAGCCCATCTGCATCAAACTCTTACACTTGGAGCGTCGCGCCGCAGATGATGAGATTATCGTCACCCAATCTGTCATCACCGCTCTTTTCCGTCGATTCGTTGGCCGCCAGGCGAACTATCCTGCCCCTCATTCTGCTCCTTTAGATCCTTTCCAGGAATACCAGGAACGTTCGAAAGGCATCCAGTTGAGCAATGTTCAGGACAAATCGAACATTCCCGGCAAAGGAATCGTCACCCACAAGTACTGTTTCCTCGCTGTCAATGCATTGGAGTGGCTCTGTGATTTTACGTCAGTCGTGGGAAGAGAGGAGGCCGCAGAAATGGCGGCGCAGTTCGTTCGTTTCGGTCTCATCACCCTCGTCAGTGACAAGAGAAAGAACAACGACTCCGCAATCATCTTCACTGTCCGTGGATCGGCGCCGGGTGGTAATTCCCCGGTCAGCGTGAGTGTCTCCTCTCTCTTACTGAAGGCCATCATGCTCACATACATCGCTTCAGCCGCACGGCGAGTTCCGATGCACCGCAAAAGCCATCTACAAAATTACGGAAGAAGGGAAACGCATTGCTCAGTGGGACGAGTCGACTCCGTCACCCGTCAGTTCGACGGCTAATCTCCATGGTGACCGTGCTTCACTCGACAGTGCCGCGGTCGAGACGGGGTCAAAGAGTGGGGCGGAAGCGGCCGTTAATGCTGCAGATGCCAAGATTCATCGTCGTATTTCCATGGCGGAGAAGCTCCACGCTTCCTATGAGGCAGGAGAGAAGAAGGGTAACGTTAAGAGTAACATGGATCGCTTAAACTACATCCTCGAAGAGCCTTCTTATCGTGGACTCTTCCGCGACTTCCTCAAGGCCAACTTTTGCGAGGAGAATCTGGCCTTTTGGTTGGATGTCGAAGATTTCAAGCGCAAATTCAATACCACCTCAAGTGCGCAGGCCACTGCTCCTGCCCGCGGTAGCAGGTCTACACCAGGCCAAGTTGCCATGGAACGCCACCACGAAGCTCTTATCCAGACTGCGCTTCAGATCTACCACAAGTATCTTGCGCCATCAAGTCAACACGAACTTAATATCGATCACGGGTTACGGCTGGATCTTGCGGGCTATCTCGGCGAAGTCATAACCAATTTGCATGGGCAGTCGTTCGATGGCCAAGTCAATCCAAGCCACTTTAATGCGACTCAGCTGCAAATGCTCATTAAGCTGTACTCCCGTATTCAAACCCACGTACTTCGATTAATGGCGACGGATTCGCTGCCCAAGGTACGTGCTCGCATACTCCTTTTCGCCATGTTACTGACATGCCGTATCTAGTTCCTTAAGACCCCCCGTTTTGTGGAGGCACGCCAATGGCTTGGGGAAGGCGGTGGAGCGAGCGAGGATGTGCTTTTCCTGACGAGCCCTCATGCGCCGCCTGGTCTTGGTGACGAAGAGGCTGGAGGAGCGTACATGACCGTTTCCGCGAAGGCGAGCGAGCAACGTGAACACAGAAGTCCGATACCTGATTCTAATCCACCATCATGAACCGCAATCACCCGTTCATCCTCTCACTTCGAGAAATATTATTCACGTCATGAGTCTATCACTCTTTGACGTAGCCCTCGGTCCATTACGCTGCAATAACTCCGTTTCTACTCTGTTCTGCTCTCGATTTGTCCTCGTCTTTAACAGTGATTGCGGTTCTTACCTGGGGAGGAACGGACTTCTTGTTTATTCACTCATATTTCCTTCACGATAATTTTCCTTACTATCGGCGGCATTAGTAGTCCATTTACATACTTCCATGGGTGCGTTCGGCGTGCTCTTATATCCCCATCACAACTTGGTATATCTTTTTTTCCCTTCCCTTCACAGTACACGATGAACTCCCTCCGACATTTTACATTCATTTGTGATGTACCATTTACTAATACTTTACGTATACCATTACCTCTCCCGCATCGGTACTCGACTAATGGTCCCCCGTAGTCCATAGCATGGTGTTATGTATCTATTTTGTCGGTGATGTTGCCCACAGGAAGGATTGCTCGAGTAGTATTTCATGTGTTATGTAATCATTTGTCTGCCTTGCGCACGTGAAGCGGGTCGTGCCACCACACGTGACAACTCCCGAAGTGATTGCACTTTGTGATTCATTCCCTGAACTTGTTGGCTCGTGACAGTCTGACTCCGTGCTGCACTTTAGACCATGTCGTGGATTTTGAACCCGAGTGGAGATGTTCCTCGGCCTCCGGGCCCTACGGAGGAGCTCGTGGACGACCCTACTGATCCCTCACGCAAAGTGAGACGAAAGGCAGCGAACCAGCCTTTCCTCGCGTAAGTGGAGCTCATCACACGCGGCCTTTTCGGCGAAGTCTATATGCCATTCACTCACCGCGTGACATTTGCAGTTACAAGGCGTATCGGCAGAAACAGGAAGAGGAGCATCGGGCCTGGCTTCTCCGGAAGAAAGAACGTGAGGAGAAGCTCTCGCGGGGTGAACCAGTCGGACCGGAAGAGCGCGATCCAACCGCGGAGGAAGAAGTTGGACTTCTTGGCTTGCTAAAGTTCATCGTTTACTTGCTCCTGATCATCGTCCTCGCGGGCAAGTTCTTCACAGGAAGCTTTTTGTGGGAGTATGATGGGAAGTGGGTCAGGCTGAAAACGTATTTGCCTGTGAGTGATGAGCTGTGGTTTCGTATTCGTATTGATTTTGGGTTCTGATGTTCTCGTTACATGCCCATGTGGAAAACGCGTAGGAAAACAACGGCCGCCTGTTCTCTGAATCCTACCTCGCAACCTTCGATGGAAGAGACGAGAATAAGCCCGTATATCTTGCGGTAAGCTGTTCTTGTTGCCAGGTCTCGAACTTGAGTCGACTTGAAACCAATCATGGGATATCGCCGGCGCACGTTTGAAAGATTGACGGCGATGTCTACGACGTTTCCAGCAACAGGAGGACGTACGGTCCTGGAGGACCCTATCGCCACATGTAGGTCCTGTTCCATTTTGACTAAGTACTAATCAAGTATTTCTTCATGGGACATCGTTCACGCGATCTGCACAGGGCTGGAGTTGATGCCGCAAGGTCCTTTGCTACGGGATGTTTTGCAACACACCGTACCCACGACTTGCGGGGACTCTCCGAGGAGCAGCTTCAGGTGGGCTAAGTTCCCCCATGATCATATGAACCAGTTACACTATATCTCATAATATTTGAAATACAGAGCGTCAAACATTGGAAGCGTTTCTTTGCTGATCACAAGACATACTTCAAGGTAGGAAGGGTGCTTCATCCACCCATTGATCCAGAGAGCCCAATCCCGGAGCCATGCGATCCATCTAATGCACACGCGCAACCTACGGAGAAGGATCTGAAAAGGGGGAGGAAAGTACCGGAACCTAGCCACAACGGGGAACATGCGGAACTCTAGATTAAGCGGAGATGTGTACATACATATCTAACTAGCATAGATCGAGTACCACGCTTTTCGATGCTGATAAGACCAGCCAAGTGAGAAGGACGAGAAAAACATATGCTGTTTACGCTATGTGGATTAGAACATGAAAGCGTTAAGTTAGCGGGATATCTATAGTGAGCATGGAATGTGGCTTGAGAGTCTAGTGGGATGCAGGGTGGATAACATTAATATGGCCCTGATTCACGGGCAGTGGTGTCTGCACGCAAGGTGCTCCGTGGGTTAAGAAGTAATTTCTCAGAATAGGGAAATCCGCAATGGACCCGTTTACCATTGACGTGAATGGACTCTCTCGGTATTTTGCTACGATTATATTGCCTCGCCACGCAGTTGCCTCTCGGAAAGACTTCCCCTGAATCTGAATTTCGCGGATGAACTTGTTGACTGGAAAGGGCATCCCGTCACGGGAAACGACCGGGTAAAATATGACATATGGATGGGTAAACTTTTTGTTCATGCAATCCAACGCTTCCACGAGCTGATCCGGCATTCCACCAACATGAGTGCCACGGAATTCTGTTCGCGAGTTACTTACGTGGTAGGCCCAAGCGCGAGGTCCAAGGCCTTCGGCGATGTAGTCCATATAGACTTCGGGATGAGGCATACGAACGGGCAATCCGCTATAAGGTGCTAGTGGGTCCGGCACCGTCGTTGGGCTGGTCATGAGGGGAACCACATGAGGATTACGACCATCAGACGGGAAGAGTATGGCTTCAAAGGACACAAGCTGATCCATCAGGGGCAACAAGAGAGCAAAAAGTGGTAAGGAAAGAGTCTGGGAGTAATTGATGACCGAAAAGCGGTGGAGGTTGTCTGGGGGGGAGACTGTCGACTCATCTTCGAGTGTTTTATAAGTCAGGAAACACAATGAGATTGTCTGCAGTCACATTTCTGTGACCAATAGTGCCAGTTAGGTTGTGTGGTGATCACAAAACCTAAGCGGAAACTCACCGAGCGGGTTTCTAAATGGGTGTGCATAGGTGTGCATATACTGAAAACCAAGGGGTGTAAAATAAAGAAAAGAAGGGCAGACACACCACGAAACACGAGGCGATTCATCGATCGTAATCTCTACCGCATACCTATTATGATTGAGTGAAAACCTTCGCTCTTCGAGGCAAGACAATATGGATACCTGCACCCTGAAAGCATTCACGCCTCGCTTGAAGACGAAGATTCTCTCTTTGACCAATTCACCGACTTTGCTAGATGAGTTCTGTAGCAGACAGACGACGTAATGGTGGTGGCGAGACCCTGGCGAGTATCCTGCATCGTCGGTTAAGTTGAACAGATGTTAGAACGTGTATGTCAGCCGCCATCAGAACGCATTGCACTGGAACGGACTCGGCTGCGCTGATCGCAAAGGCCCCCTCGGCGATCTCGTCTACGGGCGTAGGTCGATCAGCTGGGACTACTGTCAGCTCGCTTCCATCCCCGTATATCTCCTCGGGACATACCACAGCGCAACCAAATGCTGGTTAGGATGACAGTTCTACCCTATGGCTGTGCAATTGTCGGTCCGACTGATATGATTGAGCCCGCCAGGGACCCACTGGCCTCTGAGGACCCTAAACGTTGTTCGGTGCCAGAAAGGTTCCTTCGAGACCGACAACACATGGCGTAGGCAGCAAGGCTTTACTCTAAAAAATTCACTTTTTTGACGAAGACCTGTCATTGTGCTCGTGCTAGGTGGCCCAAACGTCCACTCCGCGAACGTTACAAGAAGCATGTGTGGTCGACAAATTATGGCCGGTGCTGTCTTCCATCACTGAAATTACCCGTGCTTGAGGTCCAGAACGATTTACGGACAGACGACAACAGCTTGTTTCCATTTTACCGATTCTCTGGTCCACGCTCGATCACATTGACGGCATACCTTTGCTTTCCCTCTTTCTGAACGGTGTGTTTTCATTTGCAAGTCACCAATGCGATACCCGTACCTGGGCCCAGTCATTTCTGCCTGCTGCACGGTCTCTGTTCTCCGTCGAGTGAATGTGCCGAAGGATATTATGTATTCATGACCAGAACTCGCCAGTTTTGGGGAGTTCAGTGAATCATTGTGATGAGTCGCTCTTTCATATATGACAGCCTAGGCTCTTGACTCGCATCCGCATCCGAGTAGCTGTGATGGCTCTGGAGCCCCAAAGGCCTGTGGTGCCAATGTCCGGCCGTAGAGACGAGCGGGGATATACCACGACTCGCTGGTAAGGACTACATTGCAAAGGCTGATCCGCAGATCCCTCCTCGCTGAGCCTACCCAATCCACCAATCTCGGAATCTCACCCGCTGCGTCGTCCGGACGTGTATGAATGGGAATGGCGCAAAATGCATTGACCCTCCCGCAGTAGTGTGTAGTGATTTAGGTGTACCGATGGCACCACCGGACGAGAGCCATCTTGCTGAAAGAGATTTTGCAGTGCTTTCGTCACTACATGGCCAGCTTCCTAGCGCGATTTGCCGCAGAAAATGTGGTGAGAGACGTATAAGCCAACCGACACCAGCGCTTGAGAGCATTCATGATATACCGTAAAAGGCAATCGCCGGGGGGCGTGTTGTGGTGCTGTGGTGCCACGGTTTTGACGTAGTAAGTACATACCGACTGAAGCCCACGGCAAGACAGACGGCGACGTTCGCATTAGACTGTCGGCATCCGAACCTCAAGTTTCACTTCGAAAATGAGCTCTGCAGGAGTATTGGTGGCCGCTCATCTCTCCTCTCTTTTTCCGTCCTCGAATGCGCCGTCGGTTGTACTTCAGTCTTCGAGACAAAATCTACAAACAGTTTTGCAGCCTGACGCGGATGTCTACTCAGAGCACGCCATTTCCTCCACCATATATCACACGCCACACACCGGGTCCATCCTTTTACGCGTTATCCACGGAGGCTTGATTGTGGAGCTCATATCCCTCTCAACGCCTGTTCCTCCCATTCGTTTCGTCTTTCCGGCGTCGGTCATTTCAACACCCGCTGTCTGCGCTTGGGGTGAGCAAGAGTTGCATCTGTTGGCCGTCACTGCTACTGGCTCGCTTTATCGTTTGGTATTACCAACTACCAACCCATCACGGCTGTGGCATGACGAGGCAGCGAGAAATTGGTGCAGGGAGTACATCATCAAGAGTGTCTCGGATCTGTCTGGCAGTATCGTTCACGTCCAGGGTCCTCATAGTATAGCCATAGGACTCGGAAATGGATCTCTTCTCAGAGTAGAGGTGGAACGTCTCGGCGATACCGCTAGTGATGGTGCGTACTTGCAGGTGACCGAATAGCATTCCGCTCAAGGGGCATCTTCAGATCTTTGGACAGAGACTCTTAGTCAACCGAAGTCACTTCTGGGCACGTTCACATCGTATATCCCAGGCTTTCACTCTAGCACCAACGCGGCGCCAGAATTACTCTGTGTGGCCGGTCTACCTGAACCAACTGAGTTTGGTTACATATGGACCCTTTCTCGTGATCGCACCCTTCGTCTCTGGTCTGCTAGTCGCGGCTGTGTAGCTTCGAAACCCCTTTCATTTCACGCGCTCTCCCAGGCAAATGTAGCGAGTGGCAACAAACCCGTTTTACTCAATGGAGACGCCAATAACTTTCTACGCGTATACTCTCTTTCACCCAACGGTGAAAAGCCATTTGCTGTGGCCTTCACTCCGACTCCAGACGAGCCACATTGTGGTGGGTACTTCCAGATCGTGGACTCGTCGTCAGATCAATTGCACGAACTCCGAACCATTGAGTGCTCCCCTGCAAGTGCCAATTGCCATTTACAAGACTTCTTCCTAGACAACGGTGTACTATACACGTTGTGGGAGCGTCACGGCACATCAATGGTTCAGTCAATCAAGTTTGGCGCAGGTAGCTCCATGGCCGTGAATGACACGGCATGGGAGATGTCTAACTATGGTGAAGAGACCGATTTGACGCCCGCTTATCTCGATGAAGTTCTCCTCGCTCCAGGCTCGTTGACGGAGAAATTTATGGAAGTTATACTCAGGCCAGGAATTTTTTCTCCATTAACGATCCGTACAGCCTTGGAGCAATACATCGACGCATGCCTTTCTCTACCGGGCCCTCCTCCTCCCGAGCTAATGTCTTCTTACGCCTCGGTAGCGGAGAATATTGCTGCTGTGGTCGGTTGCACTGTAACGCTGGTACAAGATCCTCATACAGGAGCTACTCAGTATGACCGCTACTGGAGTGCCCTGAAACGTGATTGGGAAGGATTCATCGCTCGTTGTCGCGAAGTAGAACGCAGTGCGCGGTGGCCGCTTACATTGAATAAGGGCCAACATAATGATGAAGTGATCGTTGTTGAACGTGAACGAGTCGGTGTCCTTGCAAGGGAAGATTTGCCAATCACTGTCCATCGACACCTCAGCGATTCCCTCCCAGTTGAATCCCACTTCTCAGCCTTAGACATCGCATGGACGCTCTGCTGCAAGATCGGAACAGAAGTCCTCCGAAACCTGGAAAATAGTATCGTTGATGTTCTGCATCAGGAGATTGCCTTTTCCATTGTTGACATCATGATAGACCAAGTGCGACGGTCTGATTTTAGGGAGACGCTGGATGAAACCACGCAAAATTGGGTGGTGGCCAAGCTACAGGAAGTCGAGGATTTGGAGAGGAGCATTAAGATAATCCTTGACCTTGTTGCTGGTTTTGACTTGGAAATCAAACGGGAAGAGGACGAAGTTGAGCTCCTTCTACCTCCGGCTCGGTCAGAGTGGAAGGCCGCAATTGCTGCCGGTTACACTTCCACTTCGTTGAATGCTCGTTATGACATTTGTCTTGCACTGACAGTTTTACTGTTTTTCATGGCGGATGACCTTGGGGAATGGGACCCGTGCCTGCTGGAGGAAGTTTTTGCGGTTTTCCGGGGACTTTCCATGCTGCGCTACGTTGCGCGGCAGCCAACCATGGATCAGAGTGGGTCAACACAATCCGCGTCCACGGATGACGTGATCGCTCGTATGGGTAGTATGCAAGTTTCAGGGAATCAGCCAAATTTTGCCCCCACCCTTTCCCTTGTTCACCGCCTGATTTCACAATCAAGCGAACACATTGAACTGCCAAGTTCTGCTCACCGATTCCTTGATAACACCGGGCTACTCCAATCAACTTCTCCGGCACATGTCACTCACTTTGAAGCCTCATTTTGTGAGCGTTTGCGGGACTTGGGTTATTACCAAGTCGCGAGAGAAATACTCGCGTGGCTTCCGAGGACACCTGGTGTTACTTTCGTGACAGCTCGACTGTTCATTAGCCTTGGTCGTGGCGACGACGCTGCCTATCTGATGGAGAAAGTCGCTGGAAGTTTCGGTACGTTTCCAGCGCTTTTGATATTTGGACTGCCTTACCATGTGTGACAGGGCCGGATAGCGGCTTATCGTTCGAGGATGCAGAAACTCTATCTGCAGTTCTTCCTGGAAAGGCACTACACCAATCAGGGTTCACGTTTTATTTGGAAGCGTCCTCAATGTTTAGGGAGAACGGTCTCACGCAACATGAAGTTGGATTCCTTCAGCTTGCCTTATCTGTAGCTCCCTCAGGGGCCAACACTCCCGACTTGTGGTATGGACTCATCCGTGGTTACATCGACCTAGGCTTCTGGGAAGAGGCGTACTCGGCGATGATTGCAACGCCTTTTGATAGCGTGTAAGTCTGGCCCTTGTACACATTTCGGGCACCCGTTATTCAGCCTTCTACGTCATAGGCGGAGGGAATGCATATCGCAGTTGGTATACCGGATGTGCGAGGAGAATGCGGTCGAGCAGTTGATTGCCCTCAACTTTTCAGGTTTCAGTTCCGAAGTAGACGACGCACTTGCGTTTAAGGCACGCAACACGGATCCTCGTGTTCGTCCCTTCTACTCAAGGATATTATACACTTGGTACACGCGGCGTGGAGACCATCGAAGTGGTAAATTTCTTGCTTTGCATATCACCGAAGCTGTTCTGTCTGAACCATTGGTTATTCAGCCGCACGGACCATGTACATGCGGGCACGTAAGCTGCAGGAGATCTCCGTTGGCCCTGCTGAAATAAGTTCCTTAATGGACGACCAAGCGGAGTCGTACATGCTTGCTATTAATTCCCTCTCGCTTCTCGAAGAGAAGAAAGCTTGGTTCGTTGTGCAGACACTTACAAACAATGTCCACGAGCTAGAGGTGAGTTGTCGACCCGTGTTGAGAAAACCCCTCGATACCAACCTGTGCAAAAGTCTAGAAAACGGCGGAAACTTATTCAGAATCTTCCTTCATCCGTCGCAGGTGGTGGCTCGGAAATAATAGACCTCCACGCCCTTCGCTTCGATTACGCACTCCTATCTGCAAAGAAGCATTTGGTACACCGTGACCCAATGTTGCTGGCTGCCCCAGGTACTTTCCGTCAATCAAGTTCATATCTCAAGAAGTTAATTGTTGTGACAGAAGCTCTGTTATCACCACCTCTCGTCATCCAGCGGCTTGGACAAGCAAATCAATTTGACTTTGCGATGACAACAGCCCGTGCTCTGGATCTTGACATGAGTGAATTATTCGTCATGCTTGTGGTGCAATGCATGCGGCTATCACGAAATCCGGATGCTATTTTGTAAGTGTTGGTTCTAATCAATCCTGTGTCTCAAACAACGGACCGCCTCTAAAAATGTTTTCGGATCATCTTCCAATTGCCCCAATAGTCAGGAAGATGCCTCCGACTGGCTCCTGACAGATAACGCCGCATCGTGGCCCGGATCGCCTGCGGATCGAGGGTGGCGGTACCTCAAGACAGCGTTGGAACGTCATGACGGACCAGAAACCGACTACAGGTATAGCAAGGCGACATTGGAAGCGATACTCGCGCACGACAGGAGTTTTTCGCCCCCACCTTGGCTGGTACACGTCTTAGAGGTTTGTCCATTCTCAACGTGTTGTTCCTCGGTTTTGCAATTTATCCGTAGTTTGGGGGGCTTTTTTATATATATTCAAATGGGCATGAGACCTTCACGTTGCTTCCTTTCGATCACCGGTCCCTATTGTGTTCTGATGGGCATTAGGGCGGGTGGTTATTGCTTTCGACTGACGCTGACCCGCATTTGTCAGGATTACCATCACGAATATCTCGTTCGGACCAGTCTCAAGTTCGACGCATTGGAGAGTGCACTGGAACACACACTCTCACTCGTCCGACAAGTGAGTTTCCTGGTCAACAACCTTCTTACCTCATTCCCTTCCTGTTCCTCGCATTGCACGCACAGTACTCACACGCTACTGCAGGCCGACTCTAAACTGTCTCGTTCTCCTGCAAAAATGCCAGGCCAAACATGGTTGCCCTATACGCTGATCGACCAGGTGCTTGTCGCCTCAGCTGCCCAGGACGACTTAGGTGCACGTGGAAAGGCGCTGCGGAAGGAGCTACAGACGGAATTGAGCAATCGCGTGAGGAGAATGCAGAAAGTCTGTTTGTTTTCAAGGTGATGCACATTATACTTGTACGACGTCCCTGGCGCCCTCAAAAGAACCTGGCACACTGTCGCATGACGTATAGTCGAGCCTGTGTACGATGCCGGGGGAGAGGGCTTCTTTTCTTTTCCTTTTTTTTTCCTTTTCTTTGCCGATTTTTCGTAGCCACTCTACCGCCTCTACCGTGAGATATGTCACCTCGCATCTCGTCGCGGTATCGCCTAACTTTACCATCTCAAAAAATGATTTTATCTAGCTCGTCGGGGATACAACTCTAAGTTTTTACCCATGGAATGGCGTGCTTGAGCCACTCCCAAAACCCTGAAGGGAAATCACTGCATTATCTTATCAAGTTGTGATCTGAGCGAGGACACACAATACTTAGAACTGCGGAAAGTATTGTCGGATGAGGTGCAATCTAACAACCCGCCCTTGTAATATCTTCTTGTCTCCATTCCGCCCTTTAAATGCCAATATCCCACCAACATCACTGCAGGTGTGCGTTCTGATCAGTCCTTTTAGCACACGCTTGACCAAGCATAGCGGCGGCCCGGCGGAATCGAACGCACCGATCGATCATCACAACCCACTATGCCCGGCGGCCAGTACCACGCAAGAGCTGCGTCGCCCTCCTTCGCCTATAATTACTGGAGTTGGCTAAATTTCATCGAACCTAGTTGCAGAGTACGATCTCCCTCTCGTTGTGAATGCGTACTCACGGCAGATCCCTTTGACACGATCGTTTCGTTTTAGTAGACCTTCCGTATGTCCTCCTGCTAGAATGCGTAAGGGGAATGCGCTCGATGGCCCAAATAAATGAACGAACATACCGTGGTCGTCCGTGGATTGGGTAAATCGCCAAGGTCAGGGGACTTGCAAAGTGATTTGAGATATAGGTGCCATTTCAAGTCGAAAACACGGAATGCAAGACCTTCGGAGAGGACAACATCTCCGGTATAGGCTCTGCGGACTGCGCTGGAGCGTCTACGTGAGTACCACCATTGTGATGACTGACATGCAAAGATTGGGGGAGGGCGCCGTGCTACCTATGAAACGACGTTGTTTAATTCATAGGGGCGGCTGCCAGCGAGATCGAGGATAACAATCAATCAGCGAACTAGGTGTATACCAATGCGCAGGCTGCTCTAAACATACTTTGTAAGCAGCACCACGGATGCCGCGTCGCAGTTTGAGTTGGACCAAACCGATCGGAAATATCAAAGAGCTCAGAATGACAATGTCTACTTGAACCGTTTTGACACCGGATCTCAGGGAGCTGACCCTGATTCCCGAAACAGGATGAAACATGGTTTTCCGACGGCCTCCATGATCATGACAAAGTATTATCGAAGGCTATTGAGAGAAGCGTCAACCTACGCTATCACATGCCTTGTGGGCTTGCAGTACTACCATGTAGTCTCGCCTCTCGATCCCTGCCTTACAGCGGCAGCTTGCATTCCATGAACCTTGACAACTCGTGAACCAGTGACCTTTGACAGGCGAGGAACCCAGGAAGTTTCATCTGATGTCATAGGCCACACTTCATCCGATGGCGGTCAGACAGCACATTGGAAGTAGCATACATACGGGGTAATGCGGAGTACGTCACCACCGTACTACGTTGAACGTTCCCAAAATTACTCAACGGCACCCAGGTGCAGCCTAACAGGTTATCTACGTACCTCATCCCACTCTCCGACTCGGAGGAGCCACTGTGGCTGTATTTTAGGCGAGCCGACGATGGACCTCCATCTGCGACCGGCTCGGCTTATTAAGTCTCTGTTCAGTAGCACAACCATCCTAGCAGCGTTCACCATTCTCCGTAAAAACTGCGAACACACTACCTTCACTATTTCTTGAATGCGGCACGGCGCCTTCCCGGTTGAGCTCAAATTTAAGCTTCTTGAAGCTCCGTAGGAGAAACGCTTGCTGCATCCAGCCTGTCGTTTGTTTACCTAAACCTGGGTAAGAGTTGGAGTGAGATGAACTAAAAAGATTGAATATGTGAGCCACAGAAATTAAGTTATTCGCCTCCGAGTCGCTCCTGCCCACATGTTGCTTATCATCGAAGTTAGGTTCTCAAAAGAGTTCGGGAGAACCCACCGGTAACTTTGAATGGTGGGGTTTTCCGGGAAAGACCCCGCACCTAGCTTACCGTAGTGATAACTTGTGATAATGAGTACACGACGGTGGCCTCCACAATCCACAACACAATTGCAATTGCAATTGTTTTAGTGCCACAACCTTTTTAGTGAATCCTGTGAATCTGTTCAGACGTCCAAACTCACAATACAGGGGAAGAAAAGTATGCTATTCGAGAAATATCCTTCATGTGACAGAAAGGGCATTAAGTAGGGGTAGGATGGCATCATTCATGTTCTGATTGAGCATGCATGACAGTTCGTCAGCTCTTATGTTAAAAATCAGCAGGAATATGGCTGTAACTAACTAAAAGGATCCAAGCTTGAAGTGTTTAGCGCTGGCAAGAAGTCCTTGCGGAAGCTTTGCACTCGTGTCCAGTGGTATTACGAAACCCACCTACAGCTACTTCCCGGATCCTTGCCGGCAGTTCCCACAAAAGATTTATTTACGAGGGGATTTCTAGGACTCGGGCAACCCCCCTGCGGGTTCGGCCCATACAACGTATCGGACCCCTTTAGCAAACTGTTGCCCAAAAATTCGCAGTTTTTGGGAAAAGATTTTATCCGCTTCTAGACCAAGTACTACCATTGCACCGGCGTTGCAAAATCCAGACACCAGGTTCCAGAACTACACAATTACATCACTAAATAGCATAAATATTGTGTAGGTAGGTAGAGATTCTCATATACATGAACTTCTGATAGAAATGGAAAAGAAATTTGAGTTGTGAAACTTGCCAGAGTGATGCCGGTTTACGGTGCAAAATGACACAGAGTTGCAAATTACCTTGCTTGGCAAGGTTTCTACCGCACCCATATGTGCCGTGGGAACCGTCGTACGACGGAAAAACTTTCCTTTCTTGGTGGCAGCTGTGCTGCACCCCATGCTCAGTAGCGGGCACCCACCCGACGCACAGACCGAAAAGCAGCAAAGTGCTAGGTCAAAGTGCAAAAGCGATACGCAGCAAACATCTAAGTCTAACAGGAGTACAGGAGTACATAGTTTTGTATCAGTTTTGTAGTGATATGTCAGACCACCACTTTGATGTCCATCTATTCAGTAGAGCCAGGTGGTCATCCTCAGCCAGGAGCTCCGGGCTATGTGTCTTTGGAAGTATACTCTCGAAACGAAAGCTTCCGTTCCACCTAGACAGTGACGACATGCCGCCTGTGTAGTGTGCCCGATCCTGGATGTTCCTTTCGTGCCTTCGCCTGGTGCATACTGTTTGCTTGTTTCACTTACAGCCTCATGCGTTTCTGTAGAGTGCTCTGGACACTATTTTCTTCTGCTTTTTCACACTGCGTGCTTTCCACTTACTGCAATTCCAATGAACTGTCCTTAAGTACTCTGTGGTAGTGTTGCCGTCGAACCGAGCTCAACTCGAAGCAAGTTCGCTTCGATTCGAATTCTACGTCAGTTCGGTAGAGTTCGACGGTGCAAATATTCACTCGGCGCCTTGCTTTGTTGTCACGCAACAACGCGATTGGATGGGAATCTTTAGCGACTTCGTTCGAGCTCAATTCGTTACACTTCGGTAAGTCGAAGTGTGGCCGAACTACCACGTCAATTCAGTTCGGTCCGGTTCGCGGCAACACTACTCTGTGGATTAAGATTACCAAGCAAGGTTGGCGCCGCCTGCAGCGGCACTTTCCGAGTATTTCCATGTGCCAAATGAATAACTGTCACGCACTGTCACACCTTACATTGCAACTCCGACGGTGTTGAGACGCATTCCGAACAAATGACCAGATAGGTAGAAAATGGGAAAATCTGTCATTCCGCACTACTCCGCTTGATTTTGTCACGTACCTGCATTGGCTTCTTGCAACAGCGATCGCAAGCGATATATCCTCTTGATTGCCTCTGAAACAATTACAAGAAGTGGGGAATTATCTGAAGAAACTTATTTCGACTTTGTAGATTTATCTGGTGTGATTTGACTTCAGCCCAGACGAGTTACTCCGAAAATGGCCCCATTGTAGCAGTGAAGTGACTCCTGTCACTGTACGAACATATTGTATTTTTAAAAAAGTACACAGCTCTCCCAGGCTATGGTATAACCTTCTCCATGTACAGTTACACAGCTTGAATCGAAGTATGTCGTGTTATAATCGATGTTCTGCAACTCCGG
Organism: Pisolithus thermaeus; assembly: GCA_024663475.1. Taxonomy (NCBI): domain Eukaryota; kingdom Fungi; phylum Basidiomycota; class Agaricomycetes; order Boletales; family Pisolithaceae; genus Pisolithus; species Pisolithus thermaeus. The sequence goes on along the minus strand of JANFAF010000015.1, from coordinate 846,565 downwards.
GTCATTTCGCAACACCAGTACAATGGTAGTATGTACATCGGGGAGCTGCCTGGGTCTCGTTTCCAAAGACTGCTGTAAGGGGAGGCCACAGTATTGCTAGGGGAAGGGGGGCTTCAAGTGTTCACGTTCCGAATCGGCCCCGTCATTCGTCCAGCCAATACCAGATGCAGTGACACTGTAAAAACTAACGAGAATGTAGTTGAGGCCTTGGTCCGAGCGTAAGCAGTCTGACGGTTGAATGTTTGTGTTGTTGTGAAGCTCTTAGCAGCGCACTTGTCCGGAAACCAGTCCCCAGATATGATGCACCACAGCTAATATAGACAACGAACCAGGCAACCACGACATATATATCGTGTACAGTGGCATATATACATAACATGTAAAAATGTGGAGTCCCGTTCGGAGGGCACGGTCGTATACATACGAACATGATGGAGGTATCGCTATATATGTCGCCGTGGTATACGCTTGCCAGGAACATTCGTACATATCTGCGACGAGTTCAAGAAACGAAAGAGGGATACAGACCATGGAATACATATACCACCTATCCAGCCCATAAACCAAAAGAAACGGTCATCGTGTGCAGCATCCAATCCTGATCGAGGTCTGCGAGCGCGAATCATCACCGGTAGTACCCCCTGCTCCCTTCTCGCCACACTTGATAGTTAGTGGCTGCTTCGTCTACGTACTTCCGCACACGTCTGTCATTCCCTCCCACTCGCGGGCCGCTGCATGACATTCAAGAAATTCACCCATTCTGCCTGGCTCACAGAAGCCCCCCACATCATCTCACTCCCCAGGGTTTGATAAACTCCCGCTCCCGTGCCTCCAGTATACCCACCGCTAGTATACCTTCCACTCGCGCCATGCGTAGAGTGGTGTCCCGGATCTCCCCCAGCGACGTAAGGCTGCCGCGACGAATCAGCGTATGGTTGGCGTGCGGAAACCGAATAATGCCGCGACGGCGTAGGATCATACGGAGGCGGAGGGTGCGTTGTACCACGTGCACCATATGAATCCACGTACGGCGTATTGGTCACGGCCCCTCCGCTGGAATCGCTGGCGCCGGAATTACTTGTGGTACGCGCATCAGAGTATCCTGCAACTGACACTGGTGGCACTCCACTCGTATCGGGCGTAGTCCCCGGATGGACGGTCCGTGTGCTCGGATCTCCATATATCTGCGACTGGGAGTGTAGCGCGTATGGGACGGGTGGTGACACGGATGGTACCATTGGCATCTGCGTAGATGGAGGACTAGCAGTATAACCCACGAGCGACGTAGATGACGACGACCCGGCAGCTGGGTGTCCTCTTGTTAAGCTGTTCATGCCCACACCTAAGCCAGCTCCGATACTGTAATCTGTAGAACCTCGGTGATATCCTTGCGGGCTACCAGAATGTCCTGTTCCAGGCGAACTCCCAATGCCACTTCCCATTGCATTTGGCGAGTCGATGGAATTCGTACGAGGATATTTTGGCGAATCGTGATACGGGAATGCAAGTGTCTTGACAAGACTCAACACCCGAGATTTTTTCTGTTCCCTTTCTGCCTCGTCCTCACCCACAAAGTCTGGCGAGTACAACGGTGCAAGAGCACGCAAGATATCGAGTGCCTTGTCCGCGACGGGTGCACCCCGGCTCAGTTCCAGTGTTGTGAGCGCCTTTTGGATGTTTGCCCTGAATAACGATGCACCAGGCTGCTCCGGATTTGCGACGAGTTGGAAGGAGAAGAACATGGATGCGCTGAACACGTGGAACGGCCCCCAGTTCATGTGACCGGGCACTGCGAGCGAAGCATTGGCGAGGAAGTCAGGACGTGCTTGACCCACCAGGGTAATTAACTTGTCGGCAGACCCGACAGCGATGTCGAGCGAGTTTGCGGCTTTAAGGTCTTTGCCATCTTTTGACACAACATTGGAAGAACTGCCGGCAGTCGACGAGTCCTTGTCACCATCCTTAGGGGTCTTGGAACCCCCAAGCGGTGCGGCGGCGTAGGGACGATGAAGGGTAAAACGAATATGGTAATAACTAGTGCGGATAATAACGCTTTGTACGCCGATCCGACGCGTGGTCACATCAGAGCTTGCTAGGCTTCGTGCGACCTTAAACTCGTCTAGGTCGAGTTCTGAAGGAAGCGACTCCATCCATTGCGTCAGAGAGCGGTCGTTGGCCTGTACGACCTCATACGGAACAGACCGAAGCGACACAGCACTGTCCATGATATCGCCCAGGATATAGGCAAGGCGGAAAAGTGCAAGGTTGGGAAGATAAATGCGCGGTTCGGAGGGATATTGGATGGGATCGCCTGCAGAGGGTAATTGTGTGTCAAAATGATGGGACGCGATCGCAAGTGGGCGACCGAACATGAACGCTTGCCACCTGCACGGACGTGAGCCTTGACGACCAGCCGGTTGTTGACTACTAACCTCTCTAGCAGGATGATATGCCACCAGGCCCACCGACGCCTCTCTGCGACCTCCTTGGACATGCGCCATTTGAGGGGATCACGATGGAGACCCATGGCAGTCCCTATGCTGATAAGCTCACCGCGGACAGTCCATATCTCTTCACTGTCTGTCTTGCTGAGGGTGAGGTAGTGACAACGGACGAGTAAGCACTCGACGAGTTCTAGACTGTACGTTTTGCACTCTGCACGGTGTCGATTGAGCGCTGTGCACATAACATCATAGAACTTTCTACCCAACTCCTCGTGTGCCTCGGTGAGATCGGACACGAGGTGGTGGCCTGGAGGTAAGTAATGGACTGAGACGGCCATGATGTTGCATACAGTGGCCAGTGTGATGCGGTCTGCGGATGCGCCGCTCTTGAATCGTTCCCATGCGATGGTGAATGCGGGACGATTGACATGTCTGTATATCCAATTGCAGTATTCAAAGTAATAGGTAATGAGGCCGTCCATGATCTCGACACTTGGCAAGTGTGCGATGAGGTCCTTGTCATACTCACTAGAGGTCGTGAAGTCATCAGTGATGTCCTGGCTTAGTCGTCGATCTCCCTCGTCCGACTGTCTGTTTGTGTCGCTCTGGAATAGGGATGTGAGTCCACTAAACAAGAATGGCGCGGGAAGGGACAGGAAATACCAGAGCAAGATGGGTGACCGCCGCTGTTGGGCCGGCGTAAAAGCCCTGGTGGCCATGGCTTCCCAGCATACCTGGGGGGTTTTCCTTGTCCGAAGTGTCGCCATCCGTTGGTTCTTTCTTGGGTGATATCAAATTGGATGGGTTGTCGAATGTGCGCTTAAGATGTGGGGGAAGGGATGCGTTTCCTGGGCGGTGGTTTGCGATAATGTATGTCTCTAGGAGGGAGACGGAATGTTTCAGTCGTACGATTTCTTGCATTGGGTCTATTCTGGTGGCGTTTCTGAATGGGAGCACTTGAGAGACGGAAAGTACTCGGAGAGGACAAGCACACGCACTGGTCATCACTTCGTGACTGAATTCCGCTTTCGTGAGCTCGAGCATCTTGGTAACAAAGCGCAATGGTGCCTTGCAGACTCCCGGTGAGTTGGGAGAGCCAGAAGGACAGCGAAGGACGTGACATACCTCTGAGGACACAACTAGAGCAAGGTCGATTTCTGTGGGTAACATTTAGAGGGTGCGCCGCGACGCATGGTGGGCCTACCTGTCGCACTTGAGTTTGCTGTTTCTGCAGGGTTCACAGTTGATGGCCTTCCTCGCCCGCTTTGTTGGAGGTCGGGCGCTGTCTTGTTCACCTGGTGGAGGGGATGTTCTGGAGCGTACGTTTGCCTTGTGCTGCTGTTGCTGTTGTTGTTTCTGCCGAGAACTTGCAGATGCTGAGGAGGGATCGTTGGTGTCGTCTGGCATGACGCCGAAGCTGGGATGAGGAGAAAAGACAAATCACATATCCAGTTGTACCGAGGGGGGACAACGTGTTGCATGACAAGCCAGAATAGGAAATACGCTTTCTGCTGCTAACAACCTCCAGGTACGCGGAACTTTTTTTTTCTCCCTATATCTGTATTATGTAATTTGAATATATAATATTTTTTTTCCTCGCTCGGCGATCAGCGATCGACGAATTTCGTCCGAATTTGAATTTCATTAAATTAAATCCTGGCCGCACCATCCCCGCGTGCAGGGGAATGCGAGAAGATATCATCGACTCAATCCAAGTCCGAGTTTTTTTGCAGTTGCTCAGGCAAAGAATACACGCTCAGCCTGATATTACGTCATCGAGCCTCTCCACCGGTTTTCGCGGGGTAACCTGCACTGCTCTCATGTCATAGCAGAGAGCAGGGTCGATGAACCGCCATCACAACACACGGTGCCGAAATCAGATCGAGAGTACGACAGCCTGAGATGGCCCTACGCTTGTCATACTTGCATCATCGCATTTTGGGCCAACCGCTTCACCCCTAAACGATTAGTTTTGTGACAGTTCCTAATGCCGACGCACACTTTGACCACCAACCGTTCCATCAAGAACCTTAATTCTGATCTGAGCTCCAGCTGACAAACCCAACATCTCACCATACGCTCCGATGTCATGTTAGACTTGGAAGTCTTCCACCCCACCAAATTCTCATGTGTATCATGTGTATGAGGTGTCTCGTGACAAGCCCTCCTTTCCGCATTGATCCAACGCTCAATTCCATCCATCAAACTCTGGCAAGGACGCCGTCCCCGTCCTGTCCCGTTGCCCCCCGAGGACGAACTTGCCAGCGATTCCATCATATACATTGTCAACAATGGCAAGTCACCCCAATTCAATACAGAACCTGAGACTAGAAGAAAGGCGGCGGTGACATAGCTAAAGTCCGCATTCTGCCCACTCCATAAACACCATCGGGTCAATGCTTCCAGCGATTAGGTCGGAGAAACTGTTCAAGTTGTTGCTTCCAACTGCTCCTGTTTCGTGACCTTTCACGGCAGCCCGGCTACCCGGGCATGCACTCGAAATTGACATATTAGGGTCGCAACCCCACGTTGGCCATATCGTCGTGATCGCACGCTGGGAGGATGTTTCTGAAAGGGGTTTTGTCACGCTCATGGTTCATGCTTATACGCACATGACGGACTTGTGTTCTCCTTCTTACCTTCCTTTCTTTGATAGACTGGCCAAACTTCCACTTGCTTCGATTGTTCGCAGCAGGGCCAATTCCAGCATCAAGAAGCCTTCCTGCCAACTCGGCACCAATACCAACGGCCCACAACGACACGTCTAGGTAACCTGCTGTGCATACCAGGTCCGACAGAGCTCTCTTCGGCCGCGCACGGGGGATACATAAGCACAAGTTCCAACGAGATACCGCCGCATAGATGTTTTCGTAGATACTTCGGGTCAACGCCACTATCAGCGCCCGCCACACCATTGTGGAGAACAGGGTTTCCTGTTTCGATGTGCGGTCAAGGAATACCATATCAATCTTTCTCGCGTGCCTCTGTCATAGTGTCTAGTAGGTCGATCCCCCACGAGACCGCCTCGTCCGATCGAGTAGGTAACAATGATATGTCCATGACAGTTGGAGACGACGCTGCGTCGACAGAGTGCTCGTTGGTCGGACACGAAGCATTCGGCGTGTTGCACCGTCCTTCGTCCGACGCGGCCTTCCTGCAGTCCTCCTGGGTGATGAGACTCGCACGCCCTTCTTTGCCAGCTTTTTTGCTATACGTTCACTCGAACCACTCACAAACTCCTCGGAGGCTCGGAGATACCAGGGTCAGCCTGAACCAATACCAACTCACGTCTTTGCAAGTATTCGCTTAGTACAGCACATGTCATCGCTGGAGACACTCGACAAACCAATGTGCATAGTATAGAATCTGATGGGCTCTTATTGCGTGGTCGGGGCCCACCGACCCAAGGCTATACGGTAGGTGCCAATGTCATACTCGACCACGCGATTGCAAACTCCTCGGAGATGTCGGTACCTCCGAGTCGACGGATTTCGGCGTTGCAAGGCTGAGCTCTTTGCGCAGGCTTCCTCGAATGGTGGGTTGCCATGTCGTACTCGTCATTCATATGTAACAAAAGAGATTGTAGATACGGACATACGATGTCCGGGCTTGCGGCCGATGCTGGAAACTGAAATCTTGATCGAGAAGACTCGGTCACCCGCAGCACATACGCACACAGAAGTTCGTCGGCCGCGGTATGCATATGTGTAAGTAGCTACATACTGCAGCAATCGTGGCGCTGTGACTCTTCCCACGGACAGAGTCCGAACAAGAATTTTTCTTTTTCGACATGACCGGAAGGTAACGGCTTTTAGGCGTCTAATAGTACACATTCTGACGGCGCCACGCAACACCCATACACATGGTCACCGACCCCAAGTAAGTAACTTAATAGTTGCCCAATATTCGACACTTGATGGGACGTACGTACGTGCGCTAGAATTGCTGGTGGATTCGAAGGCTTCTAGACGATTCGCGATCTGTACGGGCGTACGACTCCTATACTGCCTTCGTAGACCTGCTTTGGACTTGCCGGGTTATAAAATGAGTTGCACCAGATAAGGAGACAGTCGAACCATGGGAGTCTGTACGGTAATCTGTCTTTGTGCGCCCTGGACCGCGCGCTGGTGTGGCTGCCACAATAGCCGCCGAGTCTCAGATTCATCCTATTCTCTAGTATGGACGAAAATAATTTTACTATCTATCTACACATGAAATATGATGTATGAAATTTAATGGTGGAATTGTGAAGTTATTCAAGATCTCGGAGGAGTTTTGTATGGAGTGTCCAATTATAGTACGCCCCAGTACACACAGTGTGATTTATCGCAATCATAAGTGCGTATCTGCTTATCTAGTGCGAATAGGTTAGCTAAATGTACACCAGAGTGCCAATAGTACCCAAGTCCCTAAGTCCATTTCGTGCCCGACAAGATAGCAGATCCCCCGCTCCCAATGTCGGCGCTCTTCTTCCCTCTTTTAAAGTACTCGTGCGTGTTATGGAATTGTTGTAGCCGCAGTGACGGGGCGATGCCAAATGCTGAACGCTCGTCGAATCGTGGCTTGCTTGTTACAAACAAGCGGGGTATACCGAGACTCTCCCTCCCTCTGGCATGGGTTCATGCATACCACTCGGACATCTCCACATCACCGAGCGGTTCACTGTTAGTGCCTAGTCAAGAACATCAGCATATAGCCATACTTTTGAGTACCCAATAATGCATTCCTCCCAAAGAATGAAGATGGGATACGAGAGAACATCCCGAAAGAGAGAAGTAAATGGTTGCGTACTCACCCGCATGGTAGTATGGAAGACCGCGGGACTTGTGGCCCCACCACATCACAGGTGACCACTTATCAATCAGATTCGCTAGCGTTTGTATGTGCCCGTACGCCGCTGGCTGGGGCCCCGACCGCCCGACGATCGAGACGACTGTAAAAGTTGAGGCAATGAGGAAGAGTGCTCCTGTCAGGTTGAAAATCTAGGATAAATTGGGGACAGAGGTGGACAGGAAGAGTGTCGGCCATTTAGGAAAACAATACCAAGAGAAGGCGCATACCTGTATCGGGAACATACTCACTGCAACGGCCGTCAGATAGTTTGATGTGGCAGTACCTGCTAAGCTCATCGCCAGGCCTAACATCCAATCTAAAGTACTTGTCAGTCACGCATGCACAGATTCTCGCCAAACCGCTTCCTGAGCACCGCCCCTCCCCATCCACAGCAAATGACGAGAACGAATGCATTTTTAAAACACTCACGTAGCAACGGCTTCGCACACAACAGTGCCACATTCAATGGACTCCCGAATACTACAACCAGTGGATTCGTCGAAATCCTAGCACCACTCTTCCTGGTTGCACGTCGCCATACGTTCTCGTCTCGGATCACGTTGGTTATGAGTTCCGAACAGTGCAACGCCAGCGTCAAAGGACCTTGTACGAGCGCCGTGTTCAGGTAATAGAGCACCCAGTAAAACCATGCGAGCACACTATGGAGAGGAATGTTGTATGCTTTCACATACGACTGCGAGTCAGGGAAGAAAGACCATGAGGAAATCGCATGAGACATGTTCCCGCCGGTTAAGTGAACCACAACGAGTCCCCACCCGAAACAAGCGAATACGAGTACCCATAGCAAGACAACGACTTTGCGCACGCTGGGACGAGCGGTCCATGCCGAGGGCTGCCTTCTGCGCGGTTGAGCTGGTCCGTCCTCTTTTTGAGCATCAACGCCACGCATGCACCGTCCTGGGACATGTTCGACCCAGACATTGTGCACAAGCGCGGCTGTGATGTCGAACGGCGACGAGCTCCACGTCAGGACGTCTGCAGACCACATACCCGTGATGGCGATGATCGCTTGCAGCAGGAGCGACGTTCCAAGAACGATTAATGGCACGTCGCCCACGCAGATCATCAGGTTCGATGGAGTAGCATCTCCTGTTCCATCACTGGAGGAGTCCATATTGACAGCAAGAGTGGCCAGGATGCTTGAACTATACGATATGATGAGCAGGAATGCCATCACGATGTTACATACGGTGCCATTCGGATTGAAGAACCCTCTGGCGGCGGAAATCAGCCTTAGATTCGTGTTGAACCTGAGCCGCCTCTCAGACGCAAGTGCCGCCCGAAGTGTGATGTTGTGGACGAATCCCGTTGCTTCCGTACAAACTGCCACGAGTAGATTGAGGCCCAGGGAGATTCCCTCGCGCTGCCACTGATGTTCGAACGAGAGGACGATGACCCCCGCTGATATCGCATTTTTCGCAAGAAAGATCTTGATGCCCCCAAAAATACAGGCGGCGCCGAAGACTATGGTAACGAAGACACCGAGCAGGGCAACTCGACGGGATATGAGCGAGCGGTCATAAAATTCGGGGCTTGTGATAGGTTCGCGCTTCCAAGTGATGGCTTCGACATCGATAGGTTCATACTTCAAGTTGATGCTATCGAAAGAGGGAGTGACATGTATGGTCTGGCGTGAAAACAACGAATTCGTGTATGAGCCCCCATCAGACCACTGGTGGAACGACGGCACCGGAGTCTGCATGTCCAGCGCAAGGGGGGAGATCGGTATGGAAGGGGTATGTGGAGGAGATGGGGGCTGGGAGAATCACCTGTGAGCATGAAGTCCGAAAAGTGGCTTGTAGGAACACGTTTAGTGCACAAGGTTTAATTGACATGTACATACATACACCGCCCCTTGGATGCTATCCAAAGGCCATGCCTTGATTGATGGGATTGGCGCTCTGGGCCTTCGCAAGTGCCGTTTGGAGTGCGTTGTGCTAAAAGTCGAGAGACACTTGACAGACAGGCGGTTCCGAACCCGCCCAGGCACTTTGTTGTCGCTGGCCAGTGTAGTCTATTTTCTGAAAACGTGAACGACGAATTGCCTATGTCGGTGGCGGACAACCCTTGGCGTTCAGGGGGAGTGCGTACATAACAGGGACTGGCAAACACCGATCATTTCTCGACCCACGGTAACCCTTTATGGTTGCCAGGCCTTGGTCAGATGGGCAGTTCCTCCACTAGCGAAGTGACAGACCAATCAATGTTCGTGGTGGTCGTACCAATCGATGGCACATTGACAATGCATATGTGCAGGAAGCACTGCAGCAGGCTGGTTGCCTGGTGACCAATTCACTGCTAGATCGTGTACTTCGGTAGACCGTAGTGCTGTCTAGGACTTTCCCAAGCTGTTTCTTAGAAAATTCGAGAAGGTTCTTCCGCAAATGCCCAACTTAGGTCGAGGTATATTAGCAGGAGATACAACCATTCGACAGCGACAAACTACGGCTTTGCGGTAGCGTAACATGTCCGACGTGAGTACCCCGCTGTCATTCACGATGGCACACTGATATACCGTGGGGGAGGCAGGCAAACACACTGAAAGATTTAGGCAACAAGGCCTTTGCAGCCAAGGATTACGACAAGGCCATCCAACTGTTTTCACAGGCAATCACTCTTGATCCTTCCAATCACGTCCTGTACTCCAACCGCAGCGCCGCAAACGCTGGCAAGAAGCTCTACAACGATGCACTCGAAGACGCAGACAAGGTTTCGCCGTTTCACGTCATTTTATCCAATACTCGCGTTGTTCTGATGAGAAGTCGACTTGCAGTGCGTGAGCATCAAACCTACTTGGGGAAAGGGTTACGCGAGAAAGGGCGCTGCACTTCACGGATTGCGGAGATATCCAGAGGCCATCGCCGCATATACGGAGGGCCTCAAATACGAGGACAGCCCTGCACTGCGCAAAGGTCTCCAGGAGGTCCAGGATGCCCAGGGTACCGTCTCATCCTCCTCTGTCCATCCCTATTTCTCACCCCGCTCGCCAGCCAAGGATGATCGTGGAGACTCTGGTCTGGGTCTGGCCAAGATATTTCAGGACCCTAATCTCATTGGTAAATTGGCCGCAAATCCTAGGACGCAGAAGCACCTCCAAGATCCTACCTTTGTCCAAAAGGTAATCACATAATGCACGTTCTTCACTTATTTGCTACCTTGCTAACACTTTCTGTCGCGCGCAGTTGAACATGATGCAGCAACACCCCAGACTTGCGGAGTCGTGAGTCTATATTCTTATCTGCCCCTGAGACCGACGTCGATGTCATGGCCAATCACCAGCGCACTTTCTGATCCCCGAATGATCGACGTCCTCGGTGTAGCAATGGGCGTCGACCTCCAAGGTTTCTCGCGTGAGGAAGGTTCAAATGATCTCCCACCGGGCTTCCAGCCTCAACACCCAGAACCCTCCTTTGCGTCGAGCCCACCCCAACCATCGTCACCCCCCCGGTCGTCGCCCTCGACGTCGAGGCCCGCACCTCAACCAGCCCCCGAACCTCCAGCGGAAGATGTTGAGATGACAGAGGAAGACCAGGAAGAAGCTAAAGCTAAGGCTGAGGCATTGCAACTCAAGGCGAAGGGTTCCGCTTTCTACAAGGAAAGGAAGCTCGATGAAGCTGCGGGGTGCTTTTCCAGGGCTTGGGAGCTGTACCCGAAGGATATTACCTTCCTTACCAACCTTGCTGCAGTTTACTTCGAGCAAGGAGAGTATGACAAGTGCATCGAGACATGCGAGAAGGCCGTTGAGGAGGGCAGATCGGTGAGTGTTTTTCTGGTGGCTTACAATGTTGATGTGCATCCTGAATGAACCCTGCGGACTAGCTCCGTGCAGACTACAAGCTCGTTGCCAAAGCTCTTGGGCGTATTGGTTCTGCATACTCGCAGAAAGGCGACTTGCAATCTGCTGTAAGGTACTTCCAAAAGTCTCTTTCCGAGCACCGAGATGCCTCGGTCTTGGCAAAACTCCAGTCTACAGAAAAGGCCATTGCAGAAGCAGAACGCAAAGCCTACATTGATCCCGCAAAATCTGCTATAGCCCGCGAAGAGGGTAACACTGCCTTCAAGAATGGAGACTTTGCTAGTGCTGTGAAGTTGTACACGGAGAGCATCAAGCGCGACCCTTCGGATGCCAGGGGTTACAACAACAGAGCAGCGGCATACATGAAGCTGATGGCCCTTCCGGAGGCGTTGAAGGACGCCGAAGAAGCTATTAAGGTCGATCCTAACTTCGGTAGGTCGACAAGCCGTCTTTGGCCTCGAGCGAAGCATTGTTGCTGACGTAGAGGCACAGTGAAGGCATACATTCGCAAAGCTAACATCCTTCACTCGATGCGCGAGTATACCAAAGCTTTGGAAGCGCTCCAGACTGCGGAGACCATTGACACTACTCACGCCCATACGTCTGAAATTCATGCCCAGGAGCTCAAAACTCAGCAAGCGCTCTTTACCCAGCGTGCTGGGGAGACAGAGGAACAAACCCTGGAGCGTGCAATGAGAGATCCAGAAGTTGCTGTGCGGACTTCTCTACTAGCACACTCGTTTTACTTGAGACTGACCACTTGCACAGAAAATTATGACGGATCCTGTAATGCAGCAAATACTCCAGCAAGCACAGGGCAACCCTGCCGCATTGCAAGAGCACATGAAGAGCCCCATCATTCGCGAGAAGATCATGAAACTTATCAATGCGGGTATCATCAAAACAAGGTGAATTGGACGAGGCCAAGGTTGATAGTTGCGCTTCCTCGTGTATGTATCATACAATACATCTGCGTCTGTAGGATAATCTATGCATCCCCAATTTGGAAGCAGTTGTATACGCGGAAAGAGCTCAAGAGAAAGATGGGTTTTCCCAAGATCTGTCGAGTACGTTTTCGGTTTCGAAGAAACGTATTACAGCTTCAACGTGTGTCTCCCATTCCGTCGGTAAGTCGCCTGACTCGACTTGTTGCCAAACGCGAACGCAGGTGTGGACATCCTCGATACGGCTGAGTCCGACCACTGTTGGAGTGTGTGCTTTCAAAGCCTGTCCGAATGCATACCCCAACGCAAGTTCACTGAATGTCGGACTTCTGCTTCCCCCACTAATTCGTTCGTTATGCATAGCAATAGCCTTGGTGACGGCCACCTTGATTTCATCCGATGCAGGGTGCCATACAGGTGGTTTCGGAGTCAGCAAGCCCATGCTAAACGGCGAGGCAGATACGACCTGTTTCACTGCAGCACGTTCCAAGAAGGCGGGTTTGAATGCCTCGAATGTCCGGTTTTGAAGGTTGAGATGACTGTATGACATCACGATGTCAAGTGGTCTACCCGTGGTATGGAGGACGAGGATGGCAATACGAAGGAGTGTCGGAAGGGGGTATCCTAATAAGTCACCCAACCACAGCATTCAGATTTCTTTCGAGTCCACCAACCGTCAAAGGACGTACCACTTATTCCCACTTTCTTCACAATCCCTTCTCTTTGCAATTCCCTCAGTGCTTCAATTGCGTTCAGCACCTCCTGATCGCCCTCTCCGAGCACTTGGCCCGCCTGATACTCTTCGAGACCATACGCTTCCTTCTCACTCCCAAGGGCAGGGAGGTGATTCCCTACCGTGCGTGGCGCGCGAACATCGGCAATAAATTCGATGTCGTGTACATAAACCACATCGAGGTAGTCTGTGTGCAGTCGTGAGAGGCTGCGTGCCACACTAGAGCGGACGCCGGCCCGGGTGAAGTCGAAATCAGCCCGGGTATTTCCGAAGCGGCCGCATTTCGTGATCTATGAGTGGAAGGGATTTCTACAGTGTGTGGGGGTGTGTACTCAGGGTCTGAGACGTACAAGCTGGTAAGAGGACCGAGGGAATTCATTTTCCAGCGCTTTCAGTGCATTTCCCAGTATAATCTCGGAGGGTCCATAGTACGGAGAGGTATCGAAAGCGTTGATACCGTACCTACAACAAAGGTACTGATAGATCAAGGAGAGCCCGAGCAGCAACAACGGTCATGCACACCTCAATGCGAGCCTCGTCACCCGGAGGGGACTCGTACCGCTAATGTGATCATCCGTATTGTAGAGTGGAGAGAACGAAGCTGCGCCCAGTACTACCGCAGGGAGCTCACCGATGCGGGTGGCCTGTCACACAGAGAATGGAGTACCACTCGTTAGCATGGGGTTACTGAACATGCCCCACGCTGAGACGCCTCACTGACAATCTGCTTGCCTGCCTCGGCTCTATCGATCTCGTCGTCTGGAATCTGCTCGATAGGGGGAAGTGGATACACAGGTTGTGGTGCATCCAGACGCTCGACCATGGTAAGATGTCGGACGGGGTCAGAAAGGAAAACTATATAAGTACTGTCGCTAGCCCGGACGAGTAAGGATCACACGGAAGTGATTCACGAAAGGCGAAAGGAGATATATCGATGTTATTGGACAGTAAAGAAAAACAGTAGCAAAGGAAACGAGCTATCACTTCCTTCCTGTAGCATGAGGTGTCTATAGCTTGTCTCGCGACCAACTGTAAAAGTTCGCTCATTGGTTTCTTGACTACGGGAAAAGCGCAAAAAAAGAGGCAAGAGAACGACGAACCTCTTGGAAAACCTGTTGTTCACGTCCAGCATCTTCACGTTTTCGTCTGGTTTGACGTCGTTCCAGGGAGTGGGGTTGCTCTTCGTCCAGACGACTATGTGACGAGACTTCGTCAACAACAGGGTTACACGGCGAGTCCGTACAAGCCCAAGTCTCACCAGTTGGCCCACGGGCGAGGCGAGTCAGGTACCACGCCGCGCCACCTACGGTCAGACTGATGACAGCGTAACTAAAAGCATCGCTCTCGTCAACCGCAGACCGCCAAGCAGCAGGAAACAGACCTACAGTGGAATGGCCTGTTTATAACCAAAGCGTGAGACCGAATGACGCGGTTGACGATGGAGACATTGACAGACAGACCTCGATGACAAACCAGTTACGCATAAACTTGCTTCTTGCACTGGAAACCATGATGACTACGGTGGAGTGGTAGGTCGAGTTGAGTTGCGAAGATGCGACGCGATCGGGAACTACCGAACGGGACGTTCGGCTGCATCCGGAACTCTTCAAAGACCACCACTGGGTGCGGCCAGTCCTTCGGAGTCGGGCTTCATCGACACCAACCAACCCTATTGATTTCCTTGGCGGGCTAGCCCTCGCGGATATCAAGTCATCGGTCTTGTCTACACCACGACATTCTCAGTCTTTGGTTCACAGTTTAACTCTACAATGACGGGGTTTGGGTGTATACCGTGATCAAGTCATTTGGCAGCGGTTGGCGAGGCGACGGACTGTTGATGGGCGAACGACTTTCTGCGAAGTCACACGTTCGCAAACATCGACTCCTGCCATGGCTTCAAGTCACAGAGCAGCGGAGGATCGCAAGCTCGCACACCATCGTGGAACGCTCCAAACCTATATGAGCTCACCTTACCACGCCATTCTTACCCTCAACCGCCGATCGAGTCAACCCAGTTTATCACGTCCATTATATCCAGATTGCACACAGCCCCTATGCTGTCGTACTAAACGCAAAAGCCGTAGTGAACAGGCGGTTTACGACCCGCTGCAGTGGTAACGAGAGGCGCCGCCTGATGCGTCCAAATCTCCATTTTTCTAGAAAGAACAATGAACTGCATCAGACGGCGCAACTTGTATCATTCTGCGAGGATCCGCGCATCGACGTTTTTGGAAAGTCTGGATGCGCGTCATTGAATACGAGGACGATGCTCGTGCGGTTCTGACATCATTCTCTTTTACTCCGGAAGTTTGATGTATACTCGGTCATTCCTATGTAAGTCACTCCAAACTTCGTCGACGTTAAGTCTTCCACCTACCTTGGCAGGCCAGGCCGTGCAGATATATCGTGTTTGCTTTGCCACTGGGAATGCATAAGTCCTCGTCAACGATGATGACGACTTGACGGCTGAGTTACGCGCCCGTAGATTTGAACCCTTGACGTAATTTGCGAGTCACAAGAAAGGCACTGCAAGTTCATGGAATCGTGTCATGGAGTGCTGTAAAACCCATTCCAATTTACCGTTTTCCCCACCAACACCAAACTAGCAGGTGAATACGATTTCAGCCAGCTCCGATGGTGGCGGAGGGTTCGTCATCTGACAGCCCCTAGTCCCCGTTTCCCCGTATAGAATAGGCTCGTCTGATGGCGAAACTTATCTCACTCCTACCATTCTACAAGGATCCGCGCGTCGACGTTTTTAGAGCGAGCCTGGATGTACGTCCGTAATGACGAGGACAGCAGCCATGGAGTTCCGATTCGATTCACTCTTTACTAAGGATATCCAGCCATCCCTACGTGAGTGGAACCCATTCCGTCCTAGGTCGCTGCGGGATTGCGGCCCAAACCCGCACTTAAATATGCTCAGTTTGTGCTCCCTCTCCTACCTCACTTCGCTATCCGTCTCCTATCTCCTATCCATACCCGACTAAGAGGATTCTGGTTTAACAGTGCGTCACCCAAATCATGGGAGAGGCTATGGATGAACGATTCTGTATAGGCAAAGCTTCGAATCTCATGGTACTGATACCTGACGTGGTGGAATCACTTCGTACCCGTAGGTGCCTCGTGACTGGGGGGTACGGATTTATTGTATGTGGTGCCTTGCCTTCCTGTGGCATATTGGCAAACTTTTCATCCGCTTCACCAGGGTTCTCATGTAGCGAAGGCCCTCTCGGAGCGTGGGCATTTCGTGCGCATCGCTACCGATACCCCTTCATCGGCCTTCACAGAGAGTGTCGGCACCGAAGTTCTCGTAGGGAATGTGTGTGATCCGGCCTTTTGCGAGCGTGCTGTGAGAGGTATCGACACCGTTCTTCACTTTGCAGCCAACATGGGCGGCATGGGGGTTATCCACGGAGAAAACGAGTTGACGATCTATCGGGACAATCTGACTATGACGCACAACATGCTCTCTGCGTCCCGTCTTGCAGGCGCACGCCTCTTCTTCTATGCATCTTCTGCTTGCGTATACCCTGTATCTTTGCAAGGAGATTCCCAAGTTGACGTCTTCCTGAAGGAAAGCGACGCTTGGCGTGGGGGTCTACCACCTAATCCCCAAGGCCTCTATGGTTTGGAGAAGCTCTCCTCAGAGTTACTGTTGTTGCATGGCGGGGGCAGTATGGACATTCGCATTGCCCGTTTCCACAATGTGTTTGGGCCCCATGGCGCTTGGATGGACGGCCGCGAGAAAGTTCCCGCGGCGTTGATCCGAAAGGCACTCGCGGCGGCTGCGCTGCAGGAGGTCACCCCAACATTAGAGATCTGGGGAGATGGACAACAGCGCCGCAGCTTCCTTTACATCGACGACTGTGTCGATGCAGTCCTACTACTTCTTGATTCCTCCTGCGGGGAACCCGTCAACATTGGCTCAGACCGTTCGGTGACCATCAATTACCTGGCGGAGGTTGCCTGCTCGTGTGCGGGACTCCAAATGAAGGATGTTAGACTTAATCACGTTGAAGCTTCTGGACTGGTCGGTGTGTCGGCACGGAACTCGGACAACACGTTCATAAAGCAAACGTTGGGATGGTCTCCGAAGGTATCGTTGGAGGAGGGGATTAAAAGGACTGCTGTGTGGATCAATGATGAAATGCAAAAGGTGGTTGCGGGCATGACTGATGGGGAACGCGTGCTTGCGCTGCGAAACCTCCAGCGCAGTCGAGTACTTAATTTATCAAGCGGATATATCACTTTTGCCGTCCTCCTTCCAATCACCTCTCGTGGTTCGGAACCTCCGACTAGGTGCTTATCCGCTCTGAATACCTTCGCCAAGTCACTTCAGAATACTACGTGGCGGGACACGCATCAAATAGGTGGCCCGCGGTTCAGGATCAAAGTCTATCTTGCCATTGACGAAGATGACGCATTTCTCAGGAAATGTGACAACACCGGGGTCAACGTTGCTGAAGCCGTTCTTTTGTCGAACAATATCACCGACGTTATTATCGAAATATGCAACCACCCTCGTGGTCACGTATGTGCTATCTGGCGCCAATGTGCAGAGCGGGCGATGAAGGATAAGTGTGATTATTTCGTTCTGATGGGAGATGATGTGGTATTGGAGGATGAAGGCTGGATGCGACATGTGCATGCCGAATTCCTTGAAATATCCAAACGTCAACACGTTCCCAATGGTTTTGGCTGTGTCGCTTTCACGGACATTACGTTCCCTGGGTTTCCTACTTTCCCAATTATCCACCGCACCCACATGGATATTTTCTCTGGGCGTGTCATCCCGGACAACTTCATCAATCAAGACGGAGACCCGTTTCTCTACCACCTCTACCGTCGCTGGAACTGCTCCGTTATGATTCCCTTACGAATCTCGAATGCAGTCGGTGGAGCTTGCCCTGCACGGTATGATAAACAGCACGCTGAAGGCTGGAAATTTGGGCCACTGGACAAGGCCACAGACGCCATTGAACAATGGCTGCTACAGCACTGCCCAGTTGCCCAAAGGCTGTTGACAATTGACGTGGTCATCCCCAGCTATCGCGTACATATCCCTTATCTGGATCGTATACTTAACCTTCAGTCATCCTCGACATGTGTTGTCATGTTCATCATCATCATCGACGACCCACGTTCACCGTCAAAATGTGAGTTGGAAAAGAAGTATGGCTATCGGTCGGACGTTTGTATCCGCGTCAACACTGAGAACTTGGGTGCCTCGGCCTCGCGCAACAGAGGGATGAGGGAGTCGACCGCTGATTGGATTGTATTTCTCGACGACGATGTACAACCAGATCCAAGCCTCCTTCAAGAAGCCGAAAAGATTATTCGCAAGTATCCCAAGGCAGCTGGTTTTGTGGGGTGCACACGCTTCCCGCCTGCAGAAACAATCTTCGAAACTGCCGTTCATCTGGCAGGGGTCACCTATTTCTGGGATATTGCAGAGAAAATGGCCGGCGAAAGTGACATGCCCTGGGGCGTAACCGCGAATATCATCGCGCGCCGTGTCGAAGATGGGGTAGAGTTCGGGGTACAATTTCCGAAGACGGGTGGGGGCGAAGACATCGACTTCGTTCGCCAAAAAAGGGAGTATTCGATTGCCCACGGAGGAGAGGGCTTCCGCGCCGCTCCGAGTGTTTTAGCTACTCACCCTTGGTGGAATGGCGGGAAAAGGTCATACTGGCGCTTTTACTGGTGGTCCAAAGGCGATGGTCAGCTCATCAAAATGTACCCGGACTTGACCTACATGGATCATGCTCCCAACAGTGCAGAGCTCCTGCTGCTGAGCTTGGTGCTGACAACGGCCGGTTCGGTGGTACATCCTTTTGCTGGAGTCACTATGCTACTTATCTTCGGAATCCACCTCGCAGCAGCAACGTTCATGGGAAACATCGCACACGACATGTTCCGCCATCTTTGGAGAGACGCTAGTCGCGCGGCTGGCATCAACTCCACTCTCACTGGGCTTAGATGGGTCTTGGCGGTGGTGGAAAGTGCCATAATCAGGATGATGAGCGAGATGGGTCGCCAAGTCGGCCAGCTGGAAAGGAAGGAGTTCTTTCCAGGGAGACGCTTCGAATGGTTTGCACACAAAGCAGGACCTGGGCCGAGAAATGAAGAGAGGCTGAATTCTAGACAGAGATTTATCCTGATAATTAGTTTTCTGGTGGTCAATCTTGCTACTGTGTACCAGTAAGTTCTCTCCTTTCGTATGCAACGTATGTATCCCCATCTGTTGGTGCACTTCATCGTGCGCTAGATCTCACGATACCTCTTGACCTTCACTGTCACGGTGGGTGTTGATTAAATTCCGGGTCTCTTCTTGATCCGGGAAGCCTTGTACTACGTATCTCGAAATTTAGAGCCATTATCTTCATACGTATCCGTTCGATTCTCTCGCGGGTTCATGCGTCACGGCATGTCCTGCGGTATCATCGTTAGATCCGAATTCCAGCTTCTCACAACTGTGACACAAGTCCGCCAGTCGAATACTGAGCCTCGCCACACTGGAAGTAGTAGGTAGCCACTCAAAAGTGGCTCGAAACCATGATGATATATATATAATATGCATGTCCTTGGAACGCATAACGATAACATGAATACAGCGACAACAACGTTGACACATCATAACAAGACTTGCCCCCACTACGCGACCACCAAGGGGTAGCGAACGAAGGAGAAAGTTAGAGGGGGAAAGCGTGAACTATGTGACAGGCCGATCGAAGTCAAGTTGCAGACTAAACATGTTGTGAATTTATATAGAAGCATAAGAGTCATAGGGAAGCCTGGGACACAAGCAGCGCTGCATAGGCTAACACACAGGCTGAGCAGTCGACGGTCAAGTAAAAAAAAAAAAAAGTGCACGTACGATTACAAGGAAACTTCGCCTGCCCTGCAACCCTTGCAGGCACTGACCATGAAACAAGAACCACTCCCCATGGGTGTTCCTAAACTCAATCTGCTTCTCAATTTCTCCAACTGCTTGTCCCTGCAGACAAATCTTCGTTCGGTAGTGCATTGTGCATGGTTGTCAGCACCGGACATCAAAGGAACCGACTCCGAGGCATCCGGACTTTGGCTGGTTGAGCTGCTGGACATGATGCACGACGCAACCGCAGTCGCACCCGGCGTCCACGAAAAAGGGATAAAGTTTGATAGTTTTTGTAATTTCTGCAATGAAAACCGTGCCGGGAGCTGAGAAGGCATAACAAGAGGTGGTAATACTGAAGGAATTTGCTGTTGATGATAGCAGTCGAAATCACTGGACTCGTAACTGGTCACCTCCGGCGTGGCGCCGCCACTTTCCGGGGGGCATCTGAGGGTGGACACGACATCGTTGGCTGTGAAACACGAGAGAAGAAATGGGTTAGGCGTACTCATGGATAATTTAGGCTGAGGCTTAGTCGAACCGTTTGGATTTCGAGAGGGACCTTTCGCAGCACGGACTATGGGTACTCTTGGTTTTGTTGGCGTAGACTGCGCGATTGTCGACGGCAAAGGTCTGGGCTGCGGGATAAAGGTAGAAACGTCGCCTCCTTTCTTGGAAGGGGGAGTAATGAAAGAACACCTAGGAAGGTTGGCTAACGTTGAACGACCCGTTGGCGGCTTTGACGGTGTGAGCGGCACTGGCGGTGACTGCGTGTATGAACGAAGTGCGGTTGCGCGCGGGATCGAGGACGGTGACATGACAACCTTGCTAGAAGGCCGAGGGCTACCGTTACCGGCTTCAGATGGAACAGTAGACGGAGTAGTAGGTGCCTCAGGCTCAACCCGAGCATCGACTCGAGAGGATTGAGAAACAAGCGCTTCCTGCTCATCGTAAATGGGTACGGGCTTTCTTGACACTATGCAAGAAGGCGAGGACCCCGACTCAACTGAAGAAATGGTTGTGGTAGATGGTGGGGAAACGCAGATTTGTGGGGGAGTGATGCAAATAGTAGGAGGTGGGTTGAAGGTGAAGCGAATACCACCTTCTACTTCCTCCCCGACAAACTCATCGCCTGTATCTTCCTCGTCGTCCTCAAGAACCGTATCAAGGGTCTTCCCCAAAATTGGTTCAGCCACAATGCCAATATCAGCAGGTAAAACGAAAGGTGGCAGTTCATCCTCGTCATCCGCAGGACAGAAGGCAGATGCAAACAGGCCCTTCGTCCTTTCTTCCGCATTAAGAGGAGACATGTCAACGTCGTCCAGACAGCCAAAGAAGCGGTCTACATCATCCTTCTGCTCCGCAGGAACGACGGCGTGACCTCTGGGGAAAGTCCACGTCTTCGAAAGGGATGCGCGGCGGCTATGAGTAGGGCTGGCGGACACGGGTGTAACGAGACATTTGGTAGCCTGATTCCCGCTCGCAACGATATCAAGTTCGAGTGCCATCTCCTCCGCCGAGCCTGCGGATGAACCATCCGGACTCTGGAAACTGAGATCCGAGTCATCTTCGTCTTCATACCCGGCCAGGGCATCCACCTCTTCTTCGGAGAGGTCTTCTTCAGCGACCACGTCTAGGGTCGACCCAGCCTTCGTAAAGCTGTCATCGAGCGACTCAACCTCAGTGGAACTCTCCGAATCAACAGAATTGAAGCCCAATCTACGACAACCACTGAATCGCGAAGGCAAGACTGGCCTCCTCCCAAAGCCATTCGTAGAGCGAGGGACCGTAGGTGAGTTGAAGAGCCCAGCGTCGTCCATAAGCATTTCCAGTTCCTGCCTGCGCTCGCGTTCTTGTTCGAGAGCAGCGCGAAGGCGAGCACATTGGTCGGCTGTCGCATCAGCATCTTGCAGGCGCGCTTTGAGTTTATCGACCTCATCCTTGAGCTCGTCCCGTTGTCGCACCAGCTCCGCCTTTTCGAGCAAAGACAGGTCTAAGGCGGCAGTTTTCTCCTCCATCGCCTTCTCAAGTTGTGTCTTCTCGACTTCGAGCAGACCAAGGCGGGAACGCGCAACCCAAGCATCTCGCCTTTCAACCTCAATGCGCTTAGCAAGTACGCCGGCTCGTTCGTCAGCATCAAAAACGCGCTTTCGCCAACCGTCTACATCCCGCTTGAGTTCGTCACGTTCAGACTTCAAGTCAGAGATTAACTGAAGCATCTCGTCACTAGGCTCAGAAGACCCCACAGAGACCTCCGAAGAACATGACACAGGACGAGGATAATACAAGGACGATCTTTTGCGAAGGGTGCGCTCCAGTTCGGTGATGCGGGACAACAGCACAGTGTGAGACCTAAATAAAAAATGTTGCTCTGCAACTGTAAGGGGCTGTTCGATGGCAAGAACCTGCTCACTCAAGGCAGGGGAGTGGTGGTCAGTCGTAGGGGTCACTTCAGGAGTTGGCAATGCTACCACATGCCGGGCGGTAGAATCGACTGAACGCTTGTAGGAAATACTGCTGCGCCGCTTGATGGCAGAGGAGCTGTTGGGTAGGGTGTGCGTCTGAGAGAATGAACGGGGTACGGCCTCATTCGTCGTAAACTCGGACGACAGCGTAAGAGTTCTCAATCCGGCGCGAGGGCTGGGTGTGGCTGAAGGGGTCGGCAAGTTACTGGAAGTAACCACCGCAATGCCATCAACAAGAGAGAGGGGCCGCAAATTGAGGCTGGCGGGACGCGGACGTGAGGGTTTAGTAGCATCTACTGAGTGGACAGGTAGAGGCGTCTCCCTAGGTTCTTCTGGAAACGTGTCGTTTCGCTCCTCCAGCTCCTCCTCTTCTTCCTCTTCCTCAATGAGGGTGTGGAGCTGGTCCTTCGAAACTGAGGACGCAAACATCTTACCAGAGTCACGCTTTCCCATGAGACCACTGGGGCCAAGATTGTTGATGGCGGAAGACGGGGGAAAGGTAGATTTCGGAGCTATGTTCTATATTAGTTCCTGGCGTACTAAAAATAGTAGCAATCATCAACTCACAGAACTCGAAAGCCTTGGTTGAGTCTGGGGAAGAGATGTCTGGGATTTCCACTTTGGAGAACGCGAGGTCAGGCTTTCCCTCGAGTGCAAGGAGGGCGCGCCGACGAACGGAGTCCCTGTCACCCAAATTGACGTTGTCATCAGAGTGTACTGTCGGAAGGTCCGGAAGAGAAACACCCATCAGCTCTGCCGACTCGCGGCGTGTAGAAACTGAGGAGCGACGTTTGTGGTGAGAGCCACGCTTGGAGGAGAGCACGTTAGATTGTACATGGGTATTCGAAGAGAAATCAAATGCTGGAACAGGAGGGGCAGGCGTCGAAATAGGCAAAGAGACGGAAGAAGTAGAGTTGTTTCGAGAATGAGATCGTCCATGCGAATGCTTTGAGAGTTTACTGAGGGTGTTGGCGGGAGCACTGCCGCCCATCTTGAATGATTCAAACTAAGAAAGGCTCAAGGAGGGCAGAGGTGATCAAAAGACGTGACGAACCCTCAGTTTGGCTGTCGTTTCCGAATCCTGAGCCGGGTTAGAGACGTTGACAGTTGGGTCCATGATAGCGTTGAATTTTTTTTTTTTTTAAATTACTTCTTATAAAGAGTGTGATGTCAGTGAGAGAACGTGGGTTGGGTGATAAAAGAAAGGAACGGGGACCAAGTCCGTCTCGAGTGTTGGCCAGCGGGTTGGATGAGATTCAGCAGCGAAGAGAAAGTCCAACCGTCTGCAAACAAGTCCTATCACCAACTTCAAACTCCGCTCCCCCGCAGTTCCTACGAATACGAATCAGACTTTCCTTACTCGGTTAACCGAAGATTGGCGCGCATGATGATCACTCACGGGGGTGGCTGTCTGTCTTCTGTCTGATATCATTACCACCCTGCACAACGACGATGCCCAAAGTTGCCAGACTGGACCCAGCCGAGACGGTGTTCTTTCTCTGTGACATGCAAACACGCTTCAGTGAGTCGGGTCGGTGTTCCTTGTAATGAGATAACATCTCCTCTTCAGAGCCAGCGATATATGGTTTTAACGAAATCGTCTTGACCGTCAACAAAATGCTCAAAGTTGCAAAGGTGAGCATGCATTTCCGGAACATCCAGGAGACTGACCGTGTCTTCAGCTCTTGAACATACCAGTCGTCGTGACGGAACAGAACTCCAAAGGTCTATTGTCTCGTGGTCATCGATGATCGTCCGCTCATCCTCGTCTTTAGGCCTCGGACCAACCACGCCGGAAATAGATTTAGATTCACTTGGTGACCTGCGCATCTTGACTGTCGACAAAGCCCTCTTCTCGATGATGGTTCCCGACGTCAAAACCCACCTCCAGGCACGACCTCATATTAGATCGGTTGTCTTGTTCGGCATCGAGGTTAGTCAGATTCCCCGTGCCAGGAATTGCTCAAGTGTAAACCTCCGAGCATGCGCTTTAGTCTCACGTTTGCGTCTTGCAAACTGCCTTGGACCTTCTCGATGAGGGTTACGATGTGCATGTCCTCGCCGACGGAGTATCGAGCTGCAACCGCGAAGAAGTCCCAATCGCATTGTCTCGAATGCAGCAGGCAGGGACATACATCACCACGAGCGAAAGCGCGGCTTTTCAGTTGCAACGTGTGTTTAGAGCTGGTTTATCCGCAGCCGGTCATCGTCTGACGAAACTTTTCAGGGGGAGCTGGAACGCCCCAATTCAAAGAGTTTTCAAAAATTATCAAGGATGAAAAGAACAACACTACACAGGCCATACAGAAATTGGTTCGCAGTTCACTGTAAATTATACGTACCGAGTGAATAAGGAGTTTGGCTAGTACTGTAAGCTTGCGGACCGTGAGAAAATTAGGACATGAGTGTACAGCACGTTCTCCTGTGAAGTCAAGCGCCAGGTTCTTGCATTCTTCCATCTCTATACACCACGTAGCATGTTCGGAAAGCTCGTCCACCTCGGCATAGATGCCATCCTAGTCAGCGCCCTTCTAGCTGGTGTTCGTCGGTCAACTGGTCTTACGTATGTCGGGACTTAACCCCACTCTGATGTGCTGAGACGGATCCATGCCGTGGTCTCATTTAGGCCTGCGCTGTCCCAAGTTCCTAACAAGGACGTTCGTCGTAAGTAACCACGAAGATTTCTACTTCACCCATTAACTCCGGCTAAGAGTTCCTGCGCACGTATCTCGAGTTCGGTGAGCTGTTATAATTTCCCCCATACCTCGTTGTCCTCATATCGCGTTGTACAGGCGAGTACGCTTTCGACTTTGCAGTCGTCGTCTTTGGGGTACCTCGTATTCACAATTTCCCCCTCAATCGTTACTGACGTGACGTCTTGCAGAGGTCAAAATCCTTTGAGCGCAAGTGACGAGTCACATGTACGGTGCAGATTGCCTCAGTGTGCCTTCCTTCTTACTTCTGTCCAACCGTCGTCTCGCCCCCCATCTTTTGCATTCATGTGAAGACCTTTTTATGTGGACTCGCTGTTACACATGCCATGTACTTATGGTAGGTCTCTTGTGAATTCGACGAACATTGACGCGCGATGTGACACGGGTCTAACTTGCAGCGTTTTTGGAGATTCAATTTGGGAACTTAGCAAACATGTACCGTAAATAGTGAAAGCACTAAATATCAGCATCACAGACACTGGAGTCATACCGGCAGGATTCTTGGATCCTCCTCGCCCCGGTACAAAGCAAAGAGCCTGCACTTCAGAGTGATAAAACCTTGCCGAAGGGAGTGTCACTTCGCACTTAGTGCGAGCGGTGAATGTTTCTCGGGCTATCCATACTGTCGCACCTAGCGTGCTTCATGGCCAAAGGCTCTATTGTTGATAACCTAGTTTTCCTTGGCAGTGAGAAACAGCGGGAGAGCAGAGAATTTTCATCAACTTTCTCCGATATTATATACGTACTTTCACTTCGCTGTTCACAATGCGAAGCTCCTAGGCTTGCTCCGGTCGAAGCCTTATATATGCACAAGGGCTGCCCCACGGAAACTAAGCGAACCTCAATGCAAGGGCAAGGTCAGCATAAACGATGAGAGCGAGTCCTGTTGCGTACGAGGCTCGCTCTAACGATGATCTAGTGTTCACTGTTGAAAGCTGAAGTTGGATGGGATATGATGAAGCTATACGGAGGAACTGAGCTATACATGTATGGAAAGCCGGGCTGCCTTTATGTAACCAGGAGTTCAAACACAGTGACTAGCAATTTGAAGTTAGCAGATCATGATTGCCTATACTCCATGACCGGCGTACTGCTGGTTCCAACCACCACCTCATACACGGCAGCAAGGATGACGAAACCGAAACCGAAACCGACAAGTGAGCTGTGGAGGAGCGTCGACGTCTTCGAAGGTGTGCTGTATGAGCTGGCTTGACCCGTATAACATTAGGCTACGAGGAGTTCTGACGAATTTTCCGCATGACTTTGAGAAGTGCTTATGGGTAGACAATTAACCGGTGTCATTAGGAATCATTAGCTTGCAAAGCTAATTGGCGTACGTGGGCGGGATTGACACCTGCTTGCAGCTGGCCATCGTCCTGTTGTCTCCTCGTACTCTCGCTCTCCATTCACATGGAGGCCATTACATGCAAACTCACCATTACACATGCCATGTACTCACAGAAGCTTCGGTATGTAATCACTCAGATCCAAATGCCTCTATGACGGTGGCTATTTGGCAAGAGACCAACTACCAGCAGTCTTGAACAAGGACGTGAAGAGGCACCTTATACGACGGAGAGTAGACATTCATCCAAGGAAATTGTATACGAAGAAATGCAGCACTATGGAGCCCAGGGTAAAATCTGCAAATGCCCTATGAAGGAACGTCTATGAGCGTGTACCTCGTGGTCGCCTTATGAGTTACAACTGACCGTTCTGGAGAGACATCGTTGAATTCCGAGCGGTTTTCGGGGTTAACCTGTGCCCGAAGGGAGGCTGTAAGAACGAACTGGCCTACGCAGCTGGCAAAGCTACCAATCGCAGCATTCCGTGAGACATGCGATACTTCTTTCTTGAATCGCGATAAAAAATACGTACCCAGCCAGGAAAGCATTGAAAGGGAAGTTGGTTACAAGCACGCAGTACGCGAATTGCACGATTCCCGAGAGCATAATGAACACCAGGAAGGCGTCGACTAACTTGAGTCGGTCTGACGTGTTTTGACTGTAAGACTTCCACATGGTTTCAAGCGCGACCGAAGTCTCGGACGCTACGGATGTCTTTGATGACTTCGCAGGGGCCATCGTGTCTGTTTAATGTTGGCTGGCGGTATGGACGAGGTGTGCTGCTTGTGCCAGAACCTAGCAGAGTTAGATTATGTAATCAAACCAAGAGAGCTTATGAAAAAAAGTCATTTGAAGTCCTTTGCGAGTTACAGTAACCTAAGGAGCAGGCTTGCCAGTGCGTCGAGCAGTGACCTTTTACAAAAACAAGCCTGCTTAGAGTGCTCTATGGCCATAGCAATACCACGCTCCGTGTTTTCTTCTTCCCGTTCTGTCCTCCCGACGTCAAGGTCGCCTGTATGTCTGCACCGGAGGGTCACGCGAAGAACCTTGCACACACGGAAGGAGCTCCCGTACAAAATTGAAGATGGTCTCGGGAACTTTATGTCTCCTCGGACCCTGAAAATGGTCGCTGAGGAGTACCAGCAAGGACTCCTGGACCGACTGAACGAGTATCTACGTGGTAAGCACCGATGTCGTCAATTTAGCTTGCGAGCCTCCTTCAATATTTCGCGGACATTGTTGGCAGATACCGATGACAGGCGCAAAACGATTGCTCAGGTTGTACTCGATACAGCTGAGAGGCCGGATAAAACCATGACGTTCAGATACGCGAGTCATGCGTTGAACAACAGCTTCTTCCTAAATTGTCTGGTGGGCCTCTATAAATCGATGCCTCTTACAACACACAATATATACTCATTCCATCTACGTTGGTCGGTTTCTAGCGCCCTCCGACAGGCGACTCGGGTGAAGCCGATATAGAGGGGTCCGTGCTCGGTCCTGCCATCCGTAAGCAGTTCGGGAACTTCGACGCTCTTCGTTCGCAGTTCTCCGCCGCCGTCTTGGGTATGTCTGGTTCGGGCTACGTCTGGTTTGTCACCGACGCGAAGGGTAATCTGGCCTTCGTGCCTACCTTCGCGGCCGGCACACTTCTTGTTCGTTCACGCACGGGCACCGTCGACCCACTTACGCAACCTGTTCTCGGAGAAGGACACGATATCCCTCTTCCGAACCAAAATAACCATCATTCATTAGATCAGCTTCGAAACTCTCGTCCGGGGAACCCTGTCCATCCACCCTCATCAGGGACCGGGACGGCGCCGACGTCACCTGCGAGCGGCGCCTCACGCGAGCTCCCACCCCGTTCGCCCCACTCTCTCTCCCGCATGCTACACACCTCGATGTCATCCCAAAACTTATTCTCGTCTCGTGCACGTTCAGTGTATGATCCCTCCACAAGCACCGCACCGTTGGGCTTTATGAATGACACCGATATGCGCGACCTGAGAACCATCGGGGAGTATATTTACCCCTTGTTCTGCGTGAGTGTACACGAGCACTGTTGGTTGCTCGACCATGGCATATGGGGAAAGGAGAAGTACATGAAGGGGTTCTGGTCAGTATTGGATTGGCAACAGGTCGCGCACAGGTTCAACACATTCCCCGCCACGGGGAACACATAACTTTGCAGTAGTTATATGATGGGTCTATTCATGAATAGAACTATATAACACACATATACCGCACCCTATCGCACTCCCTCCTCCTTCATACGTTCGAGCCTAAAGCCGCACATAATGACCTTACAGTGTAATTCGACCGTTGTCAACCGTCCAATCACGTTGACCCATGGGGGTTACCACCTCCACTCGATGGATCCACAACTTTGCATCCGAACACCCTTGTACATCTTATACAATTCCGAAAACAGTCGGACTTGGTCGATTTTGAGGGAAGAGAAGCTGTGAGACGGAAGCTCAAAACGTACTTGAAACGCATGCGCTGGCCTTGGGACTTGAGCTCTAAGAAGTTGCGAGATCTGAGCACGGGTATGTGAAATCAGGACACCAAAAGTGCCTCACTTAGAAGTCCACGAGCCCCGTAGTATTCGGCTGCCTGACGAATGCATAGTTGGTATCTCCCACCTGCAGTGTCTAAAAGACCCGGACATGTCAACAGTGTCCGGAGCGAACGCAAGACATTTACCTTTTTTCGGGAATCGAACGTCCATGAACCCTCGGCTCCTCCAGTTGATCCAACGCCTGAACCGCCCCTGACAACGTGCACTGCGCACCGATCGCATCCTCACCTAGATACCACTCTATCTTCACATTCTCCATGGATTTCATCATTCGCGACTGTAAACGTAACCATAAAGCTCCCTGAACCAAAGAGATGTAACGGTGAACCCCAGTCTATGCTTGACAAGAAAGAATACGAACCACCAAGTTCACCGATAGTTATGTTTGGTTTGAGAGTAACAGGTATGGGGAGATTGTTCACCACCGCTTTCTGAGGTGGCGCGTACTGATACTCCTCTAGCACAAATTTCCATCCGGAGGGATGAAAGATAGTGTCTGTTCGCGTTTCCAACGTTGCAGGCTGATCACGACTAAAGTTCTAATTCAAAAAAATGGCGGCGGAAACAGAACGTACCGTACACAGGGATGAAATGCACACTCCACCATCACGTTGGGATTTGAAAAGCTCACGAGCAAATCGGGCATTCCTGCTACTTGGTAAGATCGGAGGTAAAATCATATCCTCCACAATTTCGTACCTGATAGCCTTGAACTGCACTCGATCGTTCCAATCACATTGCTCGCAAGGGTGGTGCCATTCCTACATGATCGTGAGAATTAAGTTTCAAGAAGTCGCTCGGACTCTGCATATTCGGAAAACCACGCACCTCCCGACTATGGCGCGCATGTCTTCCGTGACGTCAAAGAGGATTTCGTTAGAGTTGTGTCGCACTCCTACTTTGCGCCATGGTATTGGTGATGCGAACGCCCCACCGGTGTTATTTAGTGATGTTGGACCTAAGGAGCGTCGTCAAATGCGTCAGCGCATTTAAGTAACCTTAGTACAAAATCCGCGAAGAAAAGGAAGCCTACCTGCTGAACGTCCAGCTGATGATGAAGAAGGGAGGGATGCGAGGAGCGTAGATAAAAGAGAGGGCGGTAGAACTATGTCTCGCAGAATACTCGGAGAAGTCGTGAGGGGATGCCCAGAAGAGTCCAGAATTTCTTCTATTAGCTACGCCAGGAGAATATTAAATTCCCCGCAGACCCAAGCTAGTCTCTATACGACATACCTGGTATACAGTGTCAAAGTTGCCCTTGATGGTGACAGTGCTGACTGTCCCAAAGTAGTCCTGAAGTATGTCATGGAATGCTTGCAGAAATGCAAAGGCGACCAATGGATCCACTGAAGACACGAGATTAAGGTAGGTGCAATAGCCTGACTATTCACGGAGCGCAGCACTTACAGTCTCCCGAAATGCTAGCCAACATTCTCATTTCACGGACCTGGATGTGACAGCAGGCGCTGCAGTCCGGCATGTCTCCTCCACCACCGGATGAAACATACACGACTGGATCGATAATGCCAGACGAAGGGGCTTTTGCGAGCTCGTTATTGAGTGCATCGATGTGGAGGAGTGGGTATGCGGGGGGAAAGGAAGTGTACCCTGACTGGATGATCGGTCGCCTGGATAAATTCAGCTGGGGTAGCTTACACAGGACTCCCCGTAGAAAACACACCCATTTGCGTCCAGAATTATGAGACCATCGATGGCCATCTTGTCTTGCGAACAAACTGCTGGACCGGCCGAGGAGAAACAGGTTTGAGGATTACATGATCAAATATTCCAAAAAGGGAAGCTTCCATGAATCGTACACTCTATACTATAAGCATTCCTTGCAATTGGCAGACCGTTCCGTTCAAGCGTCCGCGGACGAGGCTGTGGTGCACTAAGCCGTTCTCTGGTTACGATGATTTCGTCCGATAACAACCATCTTCCCAGTGGCTACAAAAAACACCCGAGACAAGTAAAGATCAGAACAGGATGACGTCGGGTTACTAAATCCGGATCCCGCTATATCTGCTCCTTAAGTCGCTTGTTTCAACTGTGCTGCACTGCACCGCTCCACATTATCTCTGTATCTCTGACAGGACTGGCATGCCTCAGACGCATGCGATATACGCCCACCATGGCGAGGACATCCTCTCATCCGTCCTCCAACAGTTTGACGTCCATGATGACCACCTGTTTAACATTACGAGGACATTTTTGCGT
Source organism: Pisolithus thermaeus (assembly GCA_024663475.1). Classification (NCBI taxonomy): domain Eukaryota; kingdom Fungi; phylum Basidiomycota; class Agaricomycetes; order Boletales; family Pisolithaceae; genus Pisolithus; species Pisolithus thermaeus. The sequence goes on along the minus strand of JANFAF010000015.1, from coordinate 815,591 downwards.
GAGATGTGGGACGGTCTGGAAAGCTATGGACATGACATGGCGATGATGTGCGTTATTAGATTTCCTACACAACAACACGATGATCGACAACTCACACAGTCCTACATTCGTGAGGAGCACTCCGGATGGTTCAGAGAAAGGGTAGGTGGCCTTACGCATGACTTTTCCTTCCCTGACAATCAATATCCGGACGTTGTTAGCACTTTCCTCGCTCTCGATCTGGGCGGCACCAATCTGTATGTCCTTGGAATATAGCGCCACAAAAGAAGCACTGAAAAAAAGTTGACAGTCGTGTCTGCGAGGTCAACCTCCACGGCGACAAGACATTCTCCCTTCGCCAACAAAAGTACAAGGTCTCGGACACGCTTAAAACTGGCGAAGCAACTACTCTCTTCGGTGCGGGCAGTATTTGTCGTCTTCACCTAGGCTAAACCCCCTCCCCCTCTCTCCCTCAGACTATCTCGCAGACTCCGTCGATGCGTTCCTCACAGACTCGGGCTCACCAACTTGCGCCCTTCCCCCATCCCTCGCTCGTAGAGATATTACGGAAGCGTCCGACTCGGAGGACGTGCATGGACCATATATTCCTCTTGGTCTGACTTTTTCTTTCCCCGTGGAACAGACAGCGCTCGATTCAGGTAAACTCCTTACGTGGACCAAAGGTTTCTCTGCCAAAAATGCTATTGGGAACGACGTTGTCAAGCTCCTTCAAGACGCCTTCGATCGCAAACATATGCACGTTCGGTGTGTTGCCCTGGTGAACGACGTGAGTAATCAGTTTCTCTCGTTCGACCACTCTGCTCACACCGCCAACACCATGCGTAACCCTCGTTCTCAGACAGTCGGCGCTCTTCTCTCTCGGGCTTACACTTCAGGCGGGTGTATTCTGGGTGCTATTTTTGGCACCGGGACAAACGGCGCATATGTCGAAGACGTAGCCAACATTTCGAAGCTTGGGAGAAGTGAAGAGGTTAAAGAAAAGGGCTCGATGGTCGTGAACACAGAGTGGGGAGGGTTTAACAACTCGGTGCGTATTCCCTTAACATCCTTTCCCGTCGTTCTGTTTCTGTTTCAAATCTCACCCTAACGCACGCTGTCTAGCGGTCAGCGTTGCCAAGTACCCCATACGATAACAAGGTTGATCGCGAATCCATCAACCCCGGCAAACAAAGCTTCGAAAAGTTTATCTCCGGAATGTACCTCGGCGAAATTGCGCGGAACGTCATCGTGAGCCTGATCGACGCTGCTCCGAAACCGCTTCTCTTCTCTGGGCATTCATCCAAACAGCTCAACAAGCAGTGGGGTGTGGATACCGCAGTGCTGAGCGAAGTCGAGGAAGCGTGGGAGGGAATTGGGCGATTCGCGCCAGAAGACGCGGGATCTACAGCGGGGACAGGAACGAATAATGGAACTGACTCTTCAAAGCAATCATCTGTGCAACAGAAACTAGAACGCATACGGGATGTGATTGTTAAGAGGATGGAGCTGCCTCCTGATTCAGTCTCGTTGGATGATGCAGACATCATACGAAAGATCTGTACCCACGTTGCTTGGCGTGCTGCTCGGTTGAGCTCGTGCGCGGTTGCTGCTGTTTTGGTTCAAACAGGACGTGCTCGCCTTACTGAGGGGGAGGAGGAGACGAAGAATATAGCGACAAAATTAGTCGACGAAGGAAAGAGGATTGGTGTGGGTGTCGACGGGAGGTGGGTGTCTTGGTGCATCGGAGACGTTAATACCTGATGGTCTTTCCACCGACATTACAGTTTGGTCGAACATTATCCCTACTTCGAGAAGAAACTGAGGGCATCATTGCGGGTTCTCGTCGGAGAGGACGTGGAACACCGTGTCGATATCGGCTTCGCAAAAGATGGTAGCGGTGTTGGGGGTGCGGCACACTTTTCTGTCTGGTCTGCTCCTCCCGTTTCATCCCTACTGATGCATCTTCGTCAGCTGCCCTTTGCGCCCTCGTGGCATACCGGCAGAACTTAGCAAAACAGTATCACACCGTGTACGAACACGAGGCCACCAACGGACTGTCCCATTCTCATGGACCGGAGAAGTCCGCCTGCTTGGATCCGTTGGTGCGGACATGACCAGGGCTCTCGACAGTTGGACTTCAGCTCTTTATTCTTATCTCATCTTCGTCGAGTTTTACCTGCTAAGCGTCATCGGGTTCACTGGGAGAGTGTCTGGGCAAATCAACACGGAGCCGCAACCAACACGGTACTACGGCCTATGCCAGTGTCACGCGAACAACATTTTCCGTTCTTCGGCGCGCTTGTTCTAGGTTGATAGAACTCGATGAACTTTCCACAACACGTGTGTGTCCCGGCACCCGATCTTTTTTCTACTTCTTTACTTGCTTTCTGGCATGTTCCGCTCCTGCACGTACACGTTGTTCGATAGTTATGCGTGTATGTATATTTACACATATCATCAAACCGCAACTAGATCGTTGTACGCCGTGCAAACGTGGCATGCACACCATGCATCCATTCTTATCATCCCCTTTTACTTCCAAAACCTTAATGTGCCCTCTCAGGTAGTCCGTCCCCTTCAGATCAATGTTAAATTCATATTGCCATATTATTCCCTCGATGACGCGGCGGTAATTACGGAATGAGTTTCTGTGACCAGCGGACGTGGCTGAGCACAATTTGCCTGGTGACCAGCTGCCCCGAAACACATGAAATATTGTCAGACGGGAGGAAGACCCATCGCAACGTGGCAGTCAGATGACACGGACAGGTGATCTGCATCGGGCTGAGGGGCCCGCCTCAGCCTCACTACAATTTCGGCGCACGGCTACAGGTGTAGGTAATACATCGCATGCAAAAAAAGCATCGGATAGCGACGACAACAGGTGAGTAAAACAAAGACAGGCTTAACCTGCGTGTGCGGAGAATGTATGTATGCGTATGTATTATACGTGCTAGTTGGACATATCGTACAGGAAATTAATTCAATTCCACACTTGATCTTCTCCATCTTCCTCCTGAGGAAAAATTCGGCGGGTTGAGAGGGGATGACGCGGGCTATGATAGCAGTCGTGTATGGATGACGAAGATACAGAGGGACGACGGAGGATAGGCGACCGTGGTCGTACTTGCTGACGTCAGTGAGACTGAGATCAGGACAGCTGCGCGAGGGCTGGCATCTGCAGGTCATGTCGTATATGCTCGTAATCCCGGATAGTTGCAGCCCCGGCGCTATGAAATATGCCCTGAGCATCATATCGGAAACACGTTGCAGCGGAGTGGAATCGACAGAAGACAAGGACAGCGCCCCAAGCATGTGAAACCAAGTCGGATATTTTGATCTGTATCTGAACAAACAAACAAGAGGTTTGGGTAATGCAACATAGCGTCGAAAGAGAAGGGAGTGAAGACGATAGATCAATAGAGCCCAGTGGACGGGAGTCTCAAGGAAAATCAAAGGTGTCCTATTGACTCTCCTGGAGGTCCACCAGTCATTGCTCGAGTTGTGCGCATACATGGTTGGCGGACCCACCATGTATACGGGGCCGCAGGATGTCCGCGACGTAGACCACCTGGTCATACATGGGCCAGGGGCACGTCAGTAACCGTATGAAGCCCGCGCTGGAGCCGCACCAGTGGCGGCGCCACCCTTCACACCCATGTTCATACTCATGCTCACAGGTTGGCCATTCGATACCACCGCTGTGGCTGACGGCACGACATTCGGACCTACAGTCGGACCTCCGGGACCAATGACCGCACCACCCACGAGTGCAGATAACCGTGATATTTCTTCCCGGGAAGACACAAGCGCGGCAGTGAGCCGGTCATTCTCAGTCGTGAGGAACTCAACCTTGGCCTGGAGAGAAGCCAACCACGCTTTTTTACGCTGACGACATTTTAAGGCGGCTATTTGCGTTTCAGTAGATGTTGCACTGGACACAAGCAGACTTATACCTTGTCGGTTACGTTCTAAGAAATTTCTCCGCTTCTCCTCCTCGGTCTCCGGCTTTTTCTGCTGTCTCCCCTTCGTCGTAACATGTGCAGTCTGTTGTTGCACTGACTGTTGATAGGATTCTTCCTTGTCTTCGTCGTCTTCATCGTCCTCCTCTTCCTCCCCAGACTCCTTGCTTCGTCCGTTGGTACTGACGCTGTTGATGGTATTCGCCCGCGTGCGCTTTGGTTGGGTAGGTGATTGAGAAGCCGCTGCCCTGGTGGTCGGTGGAGGTGGAGGACTGCCAACGTCATACGATTTCCGTTTCGTCCCCCTTCGGCCATTCATGGGCGCAGCAGCCGCACCATTTGCGCGTGCTTGCGCTTCCTCGCGCTTGGTAAGCTCCTGATGCGCTTGCGAAAGTAGATACAAGCCATTGGCCGCGGTACTCGCTGCGTTGTTGGTACCGACATAACCGGAATCGGCGGTTTCTTGGCTTGCGGTGACTGAGTTGGCAAGGTTCGAGCTCGTGACCGGAGCATGTGTGGCTGAATTATATTGGTTGGATGGGTTGTTAAGAACACCCGTTATGGCAGAAAGGGTGTTCGGAGTGATTGTTGGATTGGCCGAGGTGGTCGAGCTATTATTCATGAGGGCAAGGAAAGCGGCGGTGTTGGGGGAAGGGGGCGGGAAGGAGACGGGACCGCCTACGAGGGGAGTAAGGCCGGGGGTTAGACCGGTACGCGGAGTAAGGCCAGTGCGGGGAGTTAGGCCCGTACGGAAGGAAGCCGGATCGAAGGGGAGATGAGGGCCTGTGTCTGATCCCTGCTGTGGACCAGCAAGCATGGCCGGGGAGAGAGGCCCGGCACGAAGCGAGTTGGCGAGGGTGGAAGTGAACTGCCATGTATAACTCTGGTCTGAAGGAGATGCAAGGGCTGAAACCGGTGGGAGGACGGTTCTGGGAGAAGAAGGGCGGGTCGCGTCGTTCTTTGCTTGGGAGGTGGAAGACGATGACGGCGGCCTGTCAGCATGGGAGTTCTTGGAATGATCGGATGCAGGACTGGCCGAGTCTCTCTGAGAGGTGGACGTGTGTCGAATATTGGAAGGGCGGGAGAAAGACTGCTCGAATGGGTTGGGTTCGAGGTCGAAGTCGGAGCGGGTCTGTCTTGTCGGAGGGTGTCTGGGCAGCTGATGCTCCGGTGAAGAAGGCTTCGGGACAATGTCACTGTTTTTGGGAGGAGTGGACGACATTGTGATGACGACGAGGCTACGTAGTATGAGCGAGTGGTCTGCTGGGTTGAGTGCTGTGATGACGACAGAGCAAGCTTACAAGGTTCGGTGACGACACTCGTGTGGGTGAGGGTTCTTCTGAGTAGTTGGCCGACTCCGGTTTTCAATCCCTCTGCTAATTTTTATTTTTTTGGAAATTCACTGATTCCGGCCCAAGGGCTTCTCCTCCTCGTCTGCTGCGCTGGCCCGTGCGTTCGTCCCGGTTCTCTTAGATGGGAGGGTTGCTAAAAGATGACGACGTCTGACGTAGTCGTGTTATATTCAACTTCAGGCGGAGCTCAAATCCTTCCCCTTACCTTCCTTTTATATCGCAGATCCGACCCACGTCATATGTCCGTCGCTTGCAAGGACTCCTATCACCCCCGCCCCCCCGCGCCCTGTCAATTAGCATCGTCGTCCGAGTCTGACATTAGCAACAAAAATCATGCATAACAGAGTCGACGAGAGCACATAGTAGCCTATCAGTAGCCCTGACATGGACGCACACAACCACCGCGTGTTTCGCTCGACCACCCTTCACCTCATGCCCACCCTAATATCCTCCTGACCTAATAAGGATACGGCAACGTACCTTCAACTGACCCGCCCGTGATCCCCTCCTTCTCTGCACACTCGTCCAGATACCCCAGTAGCACATCTCGATACATCTTCCTCCCTTTGTAAACAGCAACGTCCTCCGGCCAACTCCGGACTGCACTTGCCAACCGACCTGCAACCCCCCTTTCTCGAACGAGATCTTCTACCTTGAATAGATAAGTGCGGATGCCAAATACGATAGCTCCCGTACGTGGGAGCCGCCTCAACGTTTGCCTCTCATTCCGCAACCGCAACGTCGCCGGACGAAGGTACGCCGCTGGATCTGCACTATGTCCGTGTCCATGCTCCAGACTGTCCTCGGGACCGTTCGTCGACTCTGACCATCCCAGTTCTTCAGGGTCGACATCCGACGTCGTTTCCTCTTCCATATCGAATGATCGGCCATCATCCGCCGCTCGTTTATCCTTGCTCGGCTTGACGACTTGAATGAAATAATTATTCCGTATCACTGGCTTGTTCACGGCCAACCGCTTGAAAAACCGCTCCATGCTCGTCTTCAGTTTTTCCTTGACTGAGCATCGTCGATAAGTCGAAAACCCACAACGCCTTCTAACACAGTAGGAAACAGCTTACATTGCGGCACATTTCCTGACAAATGGATCTCGTCGAGCGGCTTTCCGATCTTGTCCCTCATCCGCCAAAACCCTGGGGGTGCGGGAGTGACACATGAATAAAATATAGTTCGTCGTCATCCCACGTTGGTTACACACCTGGTATACATATCGACCCTGCTTGGAAGTAGTACTTGCCATCCGTTCCTGCGCCGCAGACAAACGTCAGATGACCTCAACCCATAAACCTCCGCTTACAGGTCCCGCTTAAGCTGCACGGAACGAAAGCGGCATCTCACACACCTTCGATCATAATCGCCACATCCTCCTGCACCCTTTTGGGACAAAGTTCAATCGACGCCGCATCGCACATTGGGATGTTGATAATGTAAGCAACTCACAGGCCTGTCACAATTCTCATTGCCTCCTCACCCATATCAACACAATGCAGCGTCTCTAGTTTGCTAAGATCATAGGTAACGCCCGTCGCGAGTGCCGTGACGGTCCGGATAGGCATTCTATCATCCCAACTTAGAGGGACGCTGCCAACGGTTGGAATATGGGGTGTCGACGGCTGGAGCCGCGTGATCTGAAAGGAGCTAGGGTACCGGCGGGCAAGGTATTCTACCAATTCGTAAAGTAGTTCCTTGGCTGCGTCCCGTCCGATCGGTTCCCCATAATTGAAGTCGATGGGAAGAGTCAGAGGCACGAAGACAATCTGGCCTTATTGCTCACGTACCAGCGTCAGCTCCCCCTGGAACGATTACGACGCCGTCTGCCCTTGGAGGTAAAACCCGCACGACATCATCACCACGCGTACGAAGTCTAAATTGGCGTACACGCTGGTAATAGACGAAGTCCGAGTCCAGTTCGATCCATTCGCTCCACGGCATGGACCTGATACCCATCGTGACACTGGAAATCCAAAACGAATAAGCAACTGCCGGAACCACAAAAGCGAGGCAAGCTAGAATGAAACCGGTGAACACTAACGCCGAACCGCTGCACGTTCCCGCGCACGAACATGGTTAATCCCAGCGGTAGTCAGAGAATGCTTTTACTTGACGTGTACGAAATAAAATAGAACCGGTAATATCACGTTCACTGGCCTACTAATCCTATACCAAATAAGTAGATGAATTACTGAAGTAAACTCACTGATACTCGCCCCATCTGAACGGCCGATAGGAAATGGGTTGAACTTCCATGATAGCGCGAGGACAGGGCAATATTTCCGGGTAATTAATTTTCTGAGGAGTCCATACTTACGTACGCATGATTCAAAATTGAAAGTGCATTAGAAGCTGCGCTGCCCATGGACGGGTAGCTGATACTTACCTCCGAGCTCGCGAGTCTTGTTCGCGTTTAATGCGCTGCACGGACTAGCATCAACCGGCGAGTCGCTCGGTGATTTTCCCTTAATGCCACTCCGTGCGGTGGTAGGACGTGTCGTGGTCGACGTGCGGATCCACTGAAAGACGTGCCAAATCACAACAAATGCAAGGGACGGGAGAATGAGAGAAAGAAACGCATGAGATATCCACGGGATCGTTTGAGGCGTCCTGACATCATCTCCGTCCATAATTGCGTGCGTGTCCAGAGTGCTAGAGCCCACGACAGTGACAATGTACGTCAACAATTTCCACATGGACAGGACAGCGGGAATGGTATCCACGTGTGTCTGTTTCGCTGAGGGGAAGCTCCACTAAAAGGCGTGGAATAGGAATCCTGCGAGAGTGTCCAGAACAGAAGGGACTGAGTGAGAACGGGTACCTGGAACGCTGCGGCTTAAGTCTGCTGATACGAACCGAGATAAGGACATACTGCAGCCTTATCGCAGTTGAGTGAACGATAACGGTGCGGTCCTACTAGGCTTCTCGCCACCTCAACCGGGTTACAAACAGCACGTCTCCGCAAGCGCTGTCGCGGATAGTTGGATGTAAACCTATGGTAGTCTGTCCGAGCCACGACTTTTTTTCGCCTCCCAGACGACGCTTGGCGTAGAAACGGTACCAATGTGGAGAGAATCATGTGGCGAGGGGTATGTGCGAAGAGTTACTCCAAGTGTTTCATGTCTAAACTTGGTCTGAGAACGATATTAGCAGAGCCAGGTAGCTATTGCCATCGATAAGGGGAACAAGGCACGAGTCCACGAGTAAGTAATACTGAAGAGAAACGGAGGCTTTACATGGCATCGAGTTGTATCCTCGGAGCACGTGAGTAAGCAAGGGACACTCTACTCCGCACTCCCATGAGCACCCAACCGACACGGAAGGCCCTCCTTGGCTTATACGGCGTCACGCTACGTACGGCCAGGTCCTTTAAATCATACAACTTTCGCAATTACTTCTTGCAACGAACGAAAGACAACTTTCGCACTTTACTGGCAAGCACTCGCTTTCTCGAATGTATCTCCCCACAAACTGACAAAAACCGTGTGTCCGTCTGATTACAGGCTGAGAATGACGGGGACAAGGTGTCACGCGCATACGAGCAGGCCGTCGGAGAGCTTGCAGTGCTAAAGCGGAGTGCGATCGTCAACCAACTCTACGCTGGCCCGCCTCTTCCCATAGAGGCAAGGCGCTGCAAAGCGCAGTGTTTGAATGCGAGCATCCGACGAGGACAGCGCACAGGCACCGTGTTGTATAGGCGCCGCAAGTACACAAGTCAGGTTGCAGACAGCGTAGTTTAAAGATTACATATGGAGGTAGTGGGAGAATTCTGATCGGAGGAAGTGAACTGCAGCCACGTCTTGTCGCAGCTTGCCCAGACATGAGGGCTGAATTGTGGAACCTTTAAGTCAGACAACTCGACTGACCTCGTTCAGCCCTCCGTGGTGGTCTAATGACTTGGCATCCGCTGGCATTTGATCATTGTGCATCGATTGATCTAGGTTACCCGCTTAAATGGTTACAAGCATGTCGCATTTGCAAAGCGTGTGTTGCGACGATACAAGGGAAGAAACCCATGATTAGAAGATGGATCGACCACAGGAATGGACAGCAGATTCCAGGGTAGTCGTCAGTGTCAAAGGCTACGGTAGCAGGTGTTCAGGATGTAGCAGGAGGAACTGTATCATTTGTTGTCTTTTGCAGCTGGGCTCTGCTTCCCAGACCTGCTCCACAACCAACTAGGCTTCCACCAACTGGCTCCTGAAGTTGCCGATGTGTCTGTGACCTCACTGACAATCGTTTCAGGAGTGGTAGGCCCTTCCTCCGCTTTGCGTTCAACGCGTTCGACGTAATCCGCCTTCCACTGGTCCTCGGCGCCCTTGAGTCTCGTTAGAAATTCTTGCCTATCCTTGTTTTCACGCTGTTCCCGTTTCGCCGAAACTTCGTCAAGATGCCTCGTCTTCTCAACTTCTCCCGGTTTCGTATTGTAGTAGTAGACACACATCGCTCCAACCGTGAAGGCTTGAGCCGCAACACGCGCACGCATCCAATATTGCATGTTCCAGGATTGGCGTTTGCGGAAACTGAGGATAGCCATGGTCAGTGCGCCTGTGGTGGCAAGGACGCCTGCATGGCGTGTGTTATCAGGTTCACGGAAATTGTCGAGTAGTTTGAGAGCACCGACCTAAGGGTACCAAAGGCTCCTCCTTTGATTTACGCCATACTTTTTCTGACCAAGGGATGATTTCAGTCTCGGTTGTGTCTGACCCCGAGTGTACATGTGTAATGGAGGTCATGCTGTCTGAATTTTGGTATCCTCACGAAGGCATATATCAAGCCGGGTCGTTGAGGGTCGGAATAAGCGGAGATCGGCAGTTCCCGCACTCACTTCCACCCAAATTCTTGCGCAAGGCGGGTTCCGTTCACAGCATACAGTAGTGAGTCTGCGCTCATGGCGAGCCAACCTTTTATGCAAAGTTGACGGAAATAATTCATAGCTCATGGCCACCAAAGCAGCCGCTGCCGCGGTCGTGAGTTTTCTCATTTTGTCGTCGACGTCAGAGCATCCAACGTTTCGCTTCACACAAACAGGACTTCACGCGAATTTACACAGCCCTCGGTTTGGGCAAAGGTTGGAGCGCTTTGAATGGCGGAGGGCGGTACGTTGACGTTTTTTCTTTGTGCAGAGACCATTGCCGCCCTCCAGGCCTTCCGCAAGCGGCACACAGATGCTCAACGTATCCATGGTCAATACTCGTCGCAACCCACGACGGTTGACTTTTCACACTACCGCTCGGTCCTGAAGAACCAGGCTATTGTTGACGAAGCCGAAAAACTCTTCAAGGATTTCAAACCCGTCACATACGATGTGAATGCGCACATAAAAGCTGTCGAGGCTTTTGAGACCAAGGCGGTGGGTGGACCTTCTTTTGTATATGGGAAGGAGAGTTTTGGTTCTAAAGAGTTGAACCACCACAGGTGGCAAAAGCCCAGGAAACGGCTGAGAAAATCGACGTTGAGCTGAAGGAGCTTCAGGCTACGCTTGCCAACATCGAGGAGGCGCGTCCATTCGATGACCTATCAGTAAATGTTTTTGCACCATACACGTCGTATAACTCTGAGCGTCTGTTTCAAATAGTGCGATGACGTCGGCAAGGCACACCCGCGGATAGTGGAGGCTGTCGAAACCATGGTGAAGAAGGGCAAGTGGACTGTTCCCGGTATGGATTTCTGTTTCTCCCTGCAGTGACTGTCTAACGTCTGCTGCAGGCTACAAAGAGAAGTTCGGAGACCTTTCTCTCATGTAAACTGGCCTGTATATCCACACCTTAGAATTTGACAGTTGTTAGAACCTCTTTCGTATCATTGTCTGATATCAACTGAGTTGCGCTTTGAGATGGTGACCATGGCAGGTCATCAAGGCGGATGACGTAAGCGGTGGCATTGCGGTGTGGAAGGGCCCCAGCGGAACAACGCATATGTTGACCACGACCTCCTGATACGACCACCACCATCCGCTGTTGCTACGGTTCCACCACTTCATACAAGAGAACAATGTCATCGAGCACTCCTTCACCTACAAAAGTGGAGTCGCCCATGACAGGGATGGGGTACTTCTCTGCACCTTTTGAACGTTTTATTCGAGACGAAGCCTCGGACTGGACTGGCGCTTTTACATTACTCGGTGCGCTCAGCCAGCTGTTCACATCCGTTTCCGCATAGCTGACTTTTCACCCATAGACACTATGGAGACCTACTTCGATTCCCGTATAGATTTGCTTCAGAGGCAGATCCAGAAACACAGCGATAGACTCAAGATGAAGGCCGAATTCGCGTTGAAGAAACATGCGCAGTCTGGAGATATCCTTGCGGAGAATTTCGACCGCGAGATTAGGAATTTTAAACTGAAAGCACGTTCACATTCTCCTATCAGCATACCACAGTACCTAATAATTTTCGTAGGTTTCCGCGCGGATGCAGACCCTCGTTAATTCTTGGCACTCAGCAAAGGTCGTCCGGACACGCGAGAAGGTCTCATTCTTCTTCGGCGTGATGTCGCTACTGGTATCAGCTCTGTTATTCGGTCTGGCACCGGAGTAAGTAAACGATGTTCAATATCTGGCCGCCTTGCTGACACCACATGTCATAGGTGGGTACACGTAGCTTATACGATTCAGGGGCTATATCTACTACCGTTACGGGCCTACACCTATAAGAAACGGTCGTGGCATTACTTCCTCTTTGACCTCTGCTATTACGTGACCATCCTCAACTTCATTTATATCTGGTTCCTGCCCTCTAGTCCGGCACTTTTCGTTGCATGCTATTGCCTTTCCCATGGCTCACTTGCGAGCGCGGTCATCACCTGGAGAAATAGTCTTGTCTTCCATGATTCCGACAAGGTGACGTCGCTTTTCGTGCACATTTACGCACCGTTCACGTTCACGGTTATTCGGTAAGCCATTGCTCTTATAAAGATGTCCACGACTTGTGACTTACATGAATTTGCACACAGGCATTTCTACCCAAATGCTCAGGAACGTTTTCCCGCATTGGCACAGCTCCCACACCTAAATCCCGGTCACGCTCTACTCCTCAGTGGCGTTATTTGTAAGATGCTTTGGTTATCTGATCATTCCTTTAACTCATATGGTTTTGCAGGTCTTTCTTGGCAACTGTTGTACTGGAAGGTATCTGCTGCACTTCGAAACGACGGGCATATGTTGATCGTTCGTTCCAGTTTGTTCTTATAGACCGTAAGACCAAAATTTCATCTGGTCAACGTACCACGTCGTTTTCTTGGCTTCTCAACGATAAGCGTGGCAAGATCGGGCAGTTACTATCTAGGATTGCTCCTGAACGTCGCGCACCCTACTTCATGGTTGGCCAGTTTGGTACGTACCTCTTTAGTGCAGTTGATCGGACGAGTTGCTGTACTTGTTGTACTAACGGACTGTCAGCGTACTCGATATTGACCGAATTACCCGCCATTTATGTTCTTTACGACAGTCCTCGCTGGAGCGGAACATTCCTGATTCTAATCTTCGCCGTAAGCGTCTGGAATGGCGGCGGTTACTACATCGAAGTCTTTGGTCGGAAGTATGTTTCTTGCTGCTTGGGTTGTCTCGGATAGTCGGACTGATTGGGAACCTCTTAGGTTTGAGCGTGAGTTGGAGGCGCTACGCAAGGAACTGGCCGAAAATAACAATCGTTCTGGTCGTTCGAGCCCGACTGAGAATGGGTCAGCCGCCAATTCCCCCGCCAGTCCTACGGCATCGTTACCGGCCACGTCGCTTGATGGACTGGCAGGGGACGCTAGCCCAACAATTGATAAGGAACTATGATACCACCCGACGATCACGACATTCATGGATAAGACTGGTTGAATACGTTTTGTTTTGTTTTTCGATGAAAGGATCAGGAATATTATCGCATCCGTGTAGTGCTGACTTATATGCAATTTGCAGCTCTTCTTAATGGCTATATCTTAGGGTTTTTTTTTGCACATACCAGGTAGCCACATACGTACGTTTTATGTCCCCTTACTGGGCCTAGTACATGATTGGTCCATAACTCAATAATCTTGCCCAATAGAATTCGTTTGAGATGTAATCGTAAAACTTTCCCATTGCACTCCACTTGTAATCCACCCCGCGAATGTGCGCGTTTCGCCTTGGAGGCATTGTTTTGCGGTTTGATAATGTGAAACTGCTTGCTTGATTTCGAAATAGGTGCGTGACTCACTGCGAGACTTCTAGACCTGGCAAGAACTGTAATTTCTGAGCTCACCTTCCTGCATCCATTCCCAAAGTGACTAGAGTATCACGATATACATGCAGCATGGATATCTTGGAGATCCGTGGCCTGTATGAGAAGTAAGGAAGGCAATATAACCGCTCATACGAGAAGGCGACCTGAACATGGTTTTGAAGCGATGCTTGGGTGGAACACCACGTTTGAGTCCATTGATTAGCACTTCGTGTGCTGGCGAGTCCCCAATCCAACACAGAGCTGCCCAATTGGCGTGTTAGTACACCCAGAAAACGGGATGATAGGAACAAACGTTACACTCGTTAGAAGAACGGCAGTCACCACTATCTATCGCTGACACTACACTAACCTTTGAGAACGGAAACGGGACCGAAGTGAAAACAACAACAGGCCGATGGATCCGGAACCCACGGGGCAAGTCTTGTTTTGTTCAGTTAGCAAAGTCACAAGCACCAGCATGATTGGAAGGCGGCAGCACATTTGTATTTGTAGTTGTCCCGATATCGAGGAGCACTTACCAGATACGTCGAGACGTCCCCAGAAGGCTCGTTCACAGTCGATTTTCACTTCTTCACGGATATCCTCGTTCACTTCGCCGATGATGATCCGGGAAAGGTACACCGGGTCTAAGAAAACGGAGCCAAGGGCACCTTGAATGCCGAGAACATTCCAGCGCGCGATTTTATCACTACATGACATTGATAGTGTCGCCGGGGAATCAGCACGACCGGGTTTTGTCCTCAACACTCCAAAAAGGGCATAGTTGTTGCGTCCTCTTGAAACCGCATTGGGAGACGGAGCCTCGTAGACGGTTGAGTTCTTGAGCTGAGCCATTTGATCGTCCTGGAAGGATGCCAGGAAACGCATTGAAGCATCGCCACCTTTTTTTTTGGGTAGAATTATCGCAGCTTCAGAGGACAAGGAGTGATCGCAAGAGTTCGATGCCTTACATGGAAGAGTGGATATATACATAATCACCTGCACACCTTCTTTAATTCGGAACTTGGCGTCACTTTCATCTTTGACAAGCCACCGAGACAACCCTCCAGATGTGACATATCGCTGGATTTCCTCGAGTAACCAGCGGCGCGCGCATCGACGAGCAAGAACTTCAGCATGGGAATCATGAAGGGCATCGCCTTGTTCTGGAAGTCGATTCTTTGGCAGACATTTACAACCCGTAGCAAGCCCGATTGTCTTTGTCTCGCCAGGATAAGATAGGGCGATGGCGGCCAAAATAGTGTGAGTTCTGTTGTGCGGGGTGGTATTTAAAGAGTGATATTTCTTCAAAACGTCTTGTACGAAAGCAGAGTCTTCATCAGTTGTCATGTATTTGTGACTTCGTGAAAATTCTTTGAACAAGTTCCTCCCCACACGGATACTTGGAGTCTTGGAGCTTTGGCACGAGTCATGAGATCTTGAGCGGCCCCAATGACATCGATCCATCCTACTCCAAACACATGCAAACGCGTACCCACCACTTCAACCTTCACCACCGAGCCGCAGGATACGTTGTGCGGAGTAATGAGTTCATGACGACACCAATGGAGATGGAGCTTTCTGAGCCTTACAAAAGAGCCCATCCTCGCCGTATATTGTGAATCAGAACCACACATTATTCATTTATGGTCTTACTAGGCGAAGAAACTATGACTTTGTTCCACTCTACCCGCGATCGTGAGCAGCCCCGTCGCCAAGGGTTTAATATGTTCTCCCGAAAAGATGGAGACAGAGTTTCAGGAGGGCACAGACGTAGGTTTTTCTCGGTGTGCCGTTGAACGTAATGGCGCTTACTGTGTCAATATCTTGGTAATCTTCGGTACTCAAGAGACTGCTCGATCCAATCCGAAAACGACCAGATCTGGCAGAAAGCGTACTAAGAATGAGCGGAGGATCAAGGTGCGTTTGTCATGCTGTAGTCTCGCTAGCAGTCCCCTCAGAAAATGAACCGGCTTTAGGGACGGGAACGCGATACACAGGTCCCGCTTATGGTGAAGGTCAAACGGGCGCTGGGTATCCAGAGTACACCACCCAGAAGTAAGAGGAGATGGCCATGATTATGTTCCGAGAATTGGTTTCTTCTATTTCAGATGGTCCTTTCTCTTCTGTACAAGTAACGGAATGGCCAGGAGTGCCGTGATGATAGCAAGCAATTCAGTAGTGTACGGATTCGCAAGGTCGGTTGGAAGTGCCCACCTATCAAGTCCATATAGGGAGGTAACCGCTGCGCCACCTGTGGTCGAACCCCATCCAGCCAGTCACCAGGCCATCCTGTGTATCGGGGGGTACTGCGCCACATGACAAGTGAGCTATACGTGTTTCGAACAAAATAGGGGGTCGGCGCTCCGAGTAACGTGATCAGTAAACGTTGCATGATTTTATGAATATGGGACATCCCTGCCAATAACCACCATGAGGTTTCCTTTGGAGTTCCTATCTCATCTTAGATCTCGATGAGCGGCTGCCTTTAATTTTCGCGGTTAGAGCAGCAAACGTTTAGGTACTATGGTAGGTTCTTCGGCCGGACGAATGCAGGAAAATGAACAAATAATTAATATAAACGTAACTTACCGTGCAACCTGGGCTACCTGGGAGGGCTTTGGTGGACTAATACCCGCCGATTGGCGCCCACTCCGACATTTCGTTCTTGATCCAAATAGCCACAAACACGTATCCACTTGCTCCCAACCACACAGACGGCGTCATGTGGGGACAACGTACAACGCCGCCATCCATGACAACATGAATGTGGGGCTGCTGGGTTCCATCAGATCCAGTATTTCCCCGTAGTCACCTAGGATACCTATCGCTTTCCTTTGGGAATTGCACGGGCTACCTTTACCACGGCTCAGCATCTTCGGTAACTCGAACATTCCCCAAGGTAGTGGGCGAGGGCAGTTACATCATTCTACCTCCTAAATGGCACTGCTCGCAGCCAAATGAATGGGTGATAGCTGAAACCCTGGGCCCTCTGATAACCGTCGCTGTTCCAGGTCATGAACGTGGTGTGCACGAGTAGGTGGAGGCAGTACGCAAAAATCGTGGGCCCTGCGGAGAACCTGTTTCCAAGTCGGTAAGAGGAAGTGTCCCCAAACTCAGAATATCAGATCAGCAGTTGGGGCCGGCATCAACATCAACTGAGCCAGAGCGTTGACGCTAATGGTACGAATGATACGACACCATGGATGAAAATCCACAACGAGCAGTTTTCTGGGCTGGGTAGACCAATCACAGTCGCATGAGGGAAGAGAAAATAATAATCTGCGGGGGACTGGGTAGGGATCCATCGATATCATTCATCCCCGCAGTAATAAAAGAACAGGCTTCCTCTGGAACAGCCCTTGCCGAAATGAATGAACGAGTACGGCGGAAGCAATAATTATTCGGTAACCGCCGGTGGGGTCTTCTTCTGTCATGCCACGGAGAGCCCGGGGATTCGCTCGGGTCGCATTTCTCCTCAGAGAAGTCATGACGTGTCATTTTATTTCGTCGAACGTGTAAATGATACAGTGAATAACATAAAAACTACCGTACAACGATCAGCTACGAAGAACAGGCAAACACAGCGATCCAGTACACCGGGTACGTGATGGCATGCAACAGCCTAGAAATGTAAGGCGGAATGTCTGGTGACCAACCTAATGAACATTCATTTTTAGATGCCAAGATCCAGGCGTCATTTCTTCCATGTATTGTATTTCCACATGATTCCATGGGATAGGAATGGCATTGGACTGTAGGGGAGAGTGGAGTCAAAAGAAAGAACAATAACCAGAGGGATTTTACTTACCTGCATGTAGTGCGTGACTGCGCGAGCAACTCTCCGTACCAAGGAATGTAGGTCAACCAAGCCGCTGTAACTATCCACTGGGATCTCGTACGTAAGGGGAGAATAACCGGGCCACTGAGAAACATATCAGGTAGTGTCGACAGAGGTTTGGGGGATGGCACTTACTCTAAGATGAACGTAGATTTTCCCCCTGTAGTCCACGCTTAGGTCTTCCAACGTGTACGAATCTTGACCCGATAGCAATATATTTGCCTGAGCCTCACCAAGGGTGATCCCGGAACGGAAGGCCCCTTTGCGCTTGAACCTCACTATCCCACCTCCACCTCTCGAGTACGGAGAGAAGCCACCGGAAAAGCTGGGCACGGAGGAATAGGAAACAGACGATCCCCGACGAGGACGATTGATGGCTATCGGGTGCACCGATGGAGTGCGGTAATACGAGTCTCGATAGCTGAGGTCATCGTATGCTGCGAAAGATACAAAGAGATAAAGGGAAACAGGACGATGTTTATGATATCCACGTACAACGAGGGAGATACGGATTGCTCATGTTGCCGCCATACGAAGAATACGGGTAAGTCTTTAGGCAGGACAGGGTTGTAAGGTGGTCGCAGTAGGGAAAGAAGGTAGAAGCGTACGTGGGGTAGCTGGTCGTAATAAGAAGACGATGTCAGTGGGACACCAGCCGAATGGAAGCTCGCAGGTGTTGAGGTGTAGCTCAAAGAAGGTCTGCGGGACCTTGTACCGGTGTAGTATGGATCAACCGAGTGTGTTGAGTATGCCGTAGAAAAGGCCATTTTGCTAGATGAGTGAGATGAGCGAGAGGGAGTGGAAAGGAACAAATCGTGATTAAGGAGTTTTTATAGAAGCGGTCCGGAGGGGCACAGATTTTATGGCGGAAACCTTCAGAGACTGCCTCGAGGACGCGTCGAGGTGAAGGATGTGGCAAGGGGAGCTCTGGTTCAGGAATGCCAGATCTAAGTCATTCAATTGCAAAATCGGATCCCGCGAGCTTTCGCCTAGAAAGGAATCCACAGCGGTGTCCTGTGATACTGCGCTCCGCAAGTTCTGACGGACAAGCGGAGTGCCTGGGAAGTCAAAGATATTGGTGACAATTCAGAATTGTCAGATTTTGAAGCAATAAGGTCCAGTCTTACCCGACGGGATGGAACCAGTGTGACGGCGCAACGCCAGTACAAAGACAGGGACTCTCACTGTTTGTGGTGGCTGGGGATCAGATAGACCTTGCCTCGAGGCAGGCGCATGTCATACGACGGTGTTCCCTTACCATGTGTCGGTGAGGTGCGCCCATCTATAGCGCTGGCACTGCATTCCACCACCGTACCATCCTCATGTCGCGGCGCCGACAGAACCTAGTTCAGATACTTCTCCAATAAACTGGGAATTAGTAGCAAGGCGATGTTCCCAGGTTTCAGAAATCGCTCCAAACGGCGACCCGCGCGATCACGTGCGGGGTCACACACGTCACCGTACGACGACAAATTTCCAATGCTAGAGTCTGCTCTAGTAGGCACTTGACGATACTGGTGATAGGCTGATGCTGATAAGACTGGACGGTTCTGCAGCCTTTAACAGGTTCCTTCCGCGTTGTGTCAGTCCAAATATTTGGCCTTCCAACCGTTGAACAGAGCTGACACGGAAACGACTGATTCCCATGGATGTATCGCGACAACCGATCAATCGCAAGATGGCATTCAAACCCGGTTCAACCGTGCTCCACTTGATACCTGAGGTGCCTTTCCCGGTGCACTCTCTCCTGAAGTCTGATAGGCCCCCATTATTTAATGGCACGCCTCAGGCTCTGTTCAGTGTGGCCTTCGTTGATTGTAAGGATGGCTCCGTGGCTGATCGGAAACCATTTAACCTCTGAAATAGTGAATCTTCAATCAGGACAATCTCCTTTGGCTACTTTGTCGGTCCGTGAATTCCCGGACTGGTCGTTCCGTCGGCTCTCCGTCTTTCACCCTCTTCCTGATGCGGTGAGGACGGAAGAGAGATCAAGTGGTAGCACATACAAGATGATTCCAGGGGTGAACCTCTCTCAGTATTGGATATTTCCTCGTCAATACCCGGTAAGTGTGCAGGTGTTCGTGCCGCACAAATGACACTTGCACAGAATAATCAATCAGCATGCGCACTGTATCAACATTACATATCGTGACTGACGTCCATTGTATCCTACTGACTGTCCAGCGAGGGCGATATGTGATCGCGCATACACTCCATGACGATTGCAAGCGAAGTCAGCGGTAAGGGTCATAGCAGCCTTGTCGAAACTCGTCGTACGAAACGCGAATGTGCAAGCCAACGCCAACATGACTCGCCTTATGCCAATACGGCCGTCGAGACCTGCCGTGCTATGGACAACGAAGTCGGAGGTAACAAACTCTTTTGGTAGGGCTTCTTGCATAGTTAGCAGGAATCATCCTTTCCTGGAACTGGAAGTCAGGTATGATCGAGATGTTGGGTCCATCGCAGAAACTCACCCGGCTTGCGAGGCGTCGAATGAGTACAATACTTTGAATATTAAGTCCCAATCGAGAAGGAAGTTATTTGTAGGTGAAAAAGGGACCAGTGCGGGAGACCTGGACATTTGGGAACGCGAGATGTCCCAAAGACTGACTTCCGTAGGCTGCGGAGACTCTACCTCAGCCAAACGAGCGATCGCGTCTATTACAGGCGCCCGCTTCAGACCTGCGGGTCGAGGACGACGAGGGGACCTGGGCCCCGCGGGTTTCCGCCTGTGTGAGTAGTTATTACGAGACCAGGATTGTACGTCGTCAAAGGTAGATGAGCGATCTGTTGTGGATGACGATGTCGAAGAAGAACAGATGGACAGGCGCGAATCGCATGGTGATGAACGCGAGGATATACTACGTCCTCGAGCGTTTGGCCAGCCCCATTCTTCTGAGCTTTCTGTGCGGGACGAGCGTGAGGACCAGGTGCTGCAGGGCCGAGGACCTTGCACCCGGGTGGGCCTTCTACCCAGGAGAGAGGCCTGCGGTAAGTCCGGTTGTAGATGTAGCATGTCGGGCAGATGGTAAAGACGAGGAGTGGGTATTTCAAGCCCCTCCACGCTTATCGTCGTAGTTGTGGAGGGTGTCAGATAGTTACTTCCTCAGTAACACCAAGCTACTGTATTAATATGTACCTGTCAGATAGTTACTCTACAGGTTGTCAGTAAATGTAAAGCTAAATAGAAAGAATGACTTACTCCTCAGTAACACCAAGCTACTGAGGAGACTACAGGAAAATTTACTGTACTGTAGTCCGCTTTTCTGCTTATGTAAGCGACTAATCTTCGCACCTAAAGAATGACTACTCAGGGGGCAGTTTATATTCCAACACTCCCCCATAAACTGCAAGGATTAAATGATAGAAATGCAAAATGAATGTACCCATGTGTGAAGCAAGCAAATGTTGTGTAGTTCGAATTCTTGAAGTGTTGACGCGTTGTGATGTGGCGTGATTACCCGATTTGGCCACGCGCGGCTCTGTGGCTGTTGCGTCGTCTCGCGCTCGTACGTGCAGCCTCGCTGATGCTGCCGCTGCCTCCCCAGTCGGTTTCTCGTACTGGCGGCTCCCCCAGATTGCTTGTAGGATCTCCGAGGTAAGTTCTGATGCGATTTCTACAGGTTTCGTTGCTCCGAAGACTTCGTTTGGCCTCGAAATGGCCCTGGTAAGTTTGCTGACTATCTTCACCTCGTCTGATAATGTTTCTAGGCTCCGTTTCTTCTCGTTTACGATGGCGGCTGGTAGGGATGACCTCGCGGGGGTGCTCGGCAGGTTGTATAGGGGGTGCAGGTGAGTTCCGCTTCGTGTTTTTGCCTCTAACTTCATCCTGACCCTCTTCTCCTCCAGATAGTGATATTACTTCGTCGTCGCTCGTTTCTACACTCCCAAATGTATATTTTCGTTGTCCTGTGGGTAGGATATGCCTTGATATATAGACGCTTGTTTCTCCAACCCGATATTTGGCTTCCGGGGTAAGGCGCTTGCCATGCACGCTCCGTTTGGGGTCGTTTTCGAGGTTTTCGCGAACGCTCGACTCGTATTCGTGGTCGCTTGACCCATTTGCTGTTTCGCCCTCGAGCGCGCAGTTGTTCTTCATCACCATTGGGCTCCAGTGCCCACAGCTCTGGCATAGAGTAAGTTTTTCTTGTATAGCGCTGGCTGTCGCTGCCGCGCTCTCAGCTTCAGGTAATTCTTCTTCATCAACTTCGGTGAGCCAGTCTGACAGCTCCTCATCCTCGCTAGAATATTCTGCGTGCGCGAACCACACGCCATCAGGCTCGGTATCGCTTGCCACACCACTCGACTCGTCTGCAATTGCAGCTTTCTCACTTGCTTTCTCGCGCCCTTTTCCTTTTGAGTCGCTAACCTCATCTTTCTCCTTTGTAGCCTTCTCTTTATTCGCTCGGCAGTCTCGTGCCATGTGGCCATACCTGCCACAGCTATAACAGTCTCCATGTATGCGTCTTCCCTTTGAATCTCCTGAGGCAGTATATGCGGCATCCTCGCCACTTTCGTTCGTAGGTTTTCGCGCGCCCAAATTCCGGCTGTCATATGCATCCAAAACAGTTTCCATTAGTACGTCCGAAGTTATCGCTGTTCCTGTAACCTTCGAAAGAGCCATGACCGCGCCAATTTGCGCCTGGTACGAGCTCGGGAGGGAACTGATAATAATCGCGGTAAAGCTTTCGTCCGTCGGTGCCTGATCCATCGAAGCTAACTGTTCGCGCATGTCTCGTAGGGTATCGAAGTGTTTGTGCACGTCTTCGCGCTCTCGACAACGTAAGTTTTGCATTTTGCGGAGTATCTCGACCGCTACAACTCGGGATCGCTGCTCGAAGAGCTTTGCAAGATGTCTGAAGATTTCGCGTGCCGTTCTGAGCCGTTTGATCTGTGTGAACAAGGTATCTGGTAGTGTTCCAGCGATCTGCTGCTTGACGACAGCCTCGCCCATTCGCCACACCTTCATTTCGGCCTTCCAGACCTCAACCTCTTTCCTTTCAGCTGAATTTGTTGGGGACCAACTCTCCCCTCGACCATCGAGTGATTTCGGATCTTCGGGCTCCGTCTCCGAGCCGTCTAAGTGCCCTCCAAGGCCTCGTGCCTCGACTGACCATATAAGTCTATCCTTGTAGGTGACCCAGTTCGTGCCGTCTGCCGCGAGCTTCGGCACCTTCAAAAATTCATCTCCGAGTTTAGTTTCGAAGGACATCTCGTAGTTCTTCTTTTGGTGGTCTTCTGTAGTTCTTCTCTCGTGCGCAGTTAGAGCTCGGGGCTCATAACCTGTCAGATAGTTACTCTACAGGTTGTCAGTAAATGTAAAGCTAAATAGAAAGAATGACTTACTCCTCAGTAACACCAAGCTACTGAGGAGACTACAGGAAAATTTACTGTACTGTAGTCCGCTTTTCTGCTTATGTAAGCGACTAATCTTCGCACCTAAAGAATGACTACTCAGGGGGCAGTTTATATTCCAACAGAGGGGATATAAAACTAGGAGGGCGACTAGATTGGCGAGCAAATGAGTGCTGGGAGAGCGGCTTTGTGGATGCGACTAACGGACGTTCGATAAGTCACCGGAGTACATCCACCGATCAAAATGGGCGCTGGTGCAAGGACACCGCATTGGTGATGGTGAGAGAGGTGTTCGGTAAATCGTATAATGTACATAGCATGTGGGGAGCACTCTCGACTTGTATCAGTACTCGAGACCAAGCCTGCTGTCAGGCACGCCTTCCTCGGATTCATATCGTTAAATTGGGTTGTCCATGTGCATCCTACCCCTGGAGCTTGTGGACCTCCAATAGATCGGGGTATGTAGAAGTTGATCAGACACCCGCAAGAACTTGCCAAAGTCATCGAGACCGCCCATATCGTACTTATGATGGTCGCTGAAAAACCATCGATTATCGATGCGTCCCTACTCGCCGATGAGATCGCTCTCGACGAAACTCTCGACGCGCTCGACCCCCTTCGTCACCTCAGAAATCAAGACGACCCGAGCGATCACATTGTACTAGTTCCAACGCAGCCACGTTCCGTTCAGAACCAATGCATCAGTTTGACGTTCCCCAGTCCTTCCCCAGAGGGGAGTGTTACAGCGATACAGATCACTCTCAGGTTGGATGCATCTCCCGGATGTGGCGGTATGGCCTGGCCAGCCGGCGAGGTGCGTACCTTGCGACCGTTGATGGTATGAGACCCATGCACGGACTCAGATCCTCTCGAATTACATCGCTCTTCGGGGCGAGCAGTACTGTCGTGGAAAAACGATCTTAGAACTTGGAAGCGGGACAGGACTTGTCGGGCTGGTCGCTGGCGCCCTCGGTGGACATGTCTGGATTACGGACCAAGCGTTTGTACTCGCTCCCTCAAAGCGCAAGGATGTATGACCTAGCTGCTGGTGCTGTCCACTATCCAGGCCACTACTTGGAATCATGCAAGATAATGTAATCGCGAACAACCTACAATCCTCCGTCACGGTCGCTGAGCTCAACTGGTGTGGTGCATACGTTTCCTCAGGCTGTTTTCCGACTCATATAGCATCAGGGGCGAAAAAGTCCCATCGCATATTCCCTGCCCTGATTTGATTCTAGCAGCCGATTGTGTGTATTATGAACCGGCTTTCCCCCTTCTGGTCAAGACGCTATCAGACCTATCAGAAGAAGGCACGGATATTTTATTCTGTTATAAGAAAAGAAGAAAGGTATTATATATGTCTTGCACAGCGTTTCCTGAAAACTCAAGATTCCGTAGGCCGACAAACGTTTCTTTGCCCTCCTTAAAAAGCAGTTTAACTGGAGAGAGGTACCAGAGCCGAGCACTGTTGGAAGGGTAGTACTAATTTTGCATCACACACAGGTTGACGATGATCCAAACCGAGAAAGCTATGCGCGAGCAGCAATTTCGCTCCTGGTGCTGACGAAAAGGACAACGATTGGCTGTGTATAGTGGACAAAGTTTGGGTGCACTGAAGTTTAAGATGTATCGAGGAGTGGCCCATATGAGGTAACGTCTTGGTATGGTCGTTGATCGTGGGCAGGTGCAACCCAGAGTGTGATAAATCGAGCGAAATCCACCCGCTACGTGCTGTAACAGGATCATATCCATGATACCCGATTGTTGTAGTCTAGTCCGTTCTATGATCCCAGGAACAGACGAATCAGCATGTTCCTGCAATGTAGTGTCAAGATGCTGGTGGTATCGTCTTAATCTTCGAAGACGGTTGGTTGTTGTAATGGTGCAGTGGAGACGACGTACTTGTAGTCCATGAATTCCTCCTATTTCTTTCTTCAACACTTCGGTAACAAGTCTGTGTTGTTTGACCGTTGGCAGGCCCTTGAACGTCTCACTTGCAATCTTGATTGCAAAAAAAGCACCACAGCCACCTGTGACAAGAGTTCGATGATCATTGGAATGGCGCTATTCACCAAGGACAGACGTACCAGACACGTCTTGCACCGCAAGTTCTGTCGGAGAAAAGCGCTCCGTCAACTTGGAGACGATAGCCTTCTCCATATCGGTCGCTGACGTCGATAGTACACGCGACCAAGGTTGGTTCGAAACAACTATTCTCCTCGTCAGCGAAAGCATGTTTACCGACTGTCCAATGGGCATGCGGGAGAGCGCACGCATTGAAATACCACCCTTCTCATCACGTGACCGGATTTTGACGCTCTGTCGCAATTCCCTCCGCCGTCATTTCAAGTTGCTGCCACAGACACTAAATGCAAGTGGCAAGGTTGGTGGACACATTTGTGCGTCCATGTGTTCGAAATGGTTGTCGGGCCTTGCGAGATTTGTCCTCGCCTTTCGGCGCGCGACCGTCGTCAATCGGCTTGAAACGTAGCCTCATGATGGACCCACCCAATCTGTTACCCCGCCTTCAATCACCTCTATGGCGATGTCACCCTGTCATCGCGTCTCATGGGTCTACTAAGTTCGCACAACTTGGTCCGCGCTTCTTCTCTTCCAAATCCGTCGACTCCGGAGTTGGTGCCTCGTCCTTGCCGGTACTTGCACCTCCAGCAGTCGGCCGATGGCTTTTGGTCTCCTCCGCACTGGTTTTTGCGGTCATAGTTGTTGGAGGCGTTACGCGCCTCACCGAGTCAGGTCTCAGCATCACGGAGTGGCGGCCAGTCACTGGTATCTTGCCACCGCAGAGTGTGGAGGACTGGAACGTGGAATTCGACAAATACAAGGCAACCCCCGAATTCAAACTGTCAGTCAGCTCCGTTTTTGAAATGAGTCCGCAAACGTCAATTTGTTCTAATGACCATCACCCTGCGTATTAGGATGAACCACTCCATATCTCTGGGGGAGTTTAAGAATATCTTTTACATGGAGTGGGGGCACCGCATTCTGGGGCGCGTGATCGGCGTTGCGTTTATCGCGCCGCTAGCGTACTTCGCGTTCCGGAAGAAACTACCACCATCGATGCCCGCAAAATTGACCGGAATGGCCTTTCTGATCGGCTTTCAGGGTGTCCTCGGATGGTACATGGTAAAGTCCGGCCTGGAGGATTCAATTATGGACACCCCAGGGGCCGCTCCGCGTGTATCGCAGTACCGCCTTGCGGCGCATCTCGGTACTGCACTTGTTTTATACGGAGGTATGCTCGCCACAGGACTTGCTGTAATGCAGGATTGGAGGTTTGCCCGCAGCGGGGCGTGGAGCGGCTCTAAGACCGTGTCATGGGAGAGCGTATTATCGAATCCGGTTATCAAGTCATTTTCCAGGAAGTCTCGTGCTTTGACAGCGTTGGTGTTCTTGACAGCCCTGTCGGGTGTGTAGTATTATTTGCTGGGGTTCTGGTCATTGATTCTTACGGATAGGTGCTTTTGTGGCTGGGTTGGATGCCGGACTGCTGTATAACGAGTTCCCCCTGATGGGAGGGCGTATTGCACCTCCCATGGATGAATTGTTCTCGCCGGCATACGCCAAGGCCGTGGACAGATCCGACACTTGGTGGAGAAACATTTTTGAGAATCCAACCACAGTCCAGTTTGACCACCGACTTCTGGTAAATTATGCCCCCGCTTCCTTCGTACTAGCGCCCCCTCAGATTACTCACTCTAGGCCATGACAACATACGTCAGCACCTGTCTCCTATATCTCCATAGCCGTCGTAATGCGGTTCGTAGCCTTCTACCACCCACAGCTCGTAGGTCAATGGCGGCGGCTTTTCTCATGGCTAATGTACAAGTGATGCTTGGCTTGGCCACTCTCCTGTATCTTGTACCGGTTCCTGTCGCAGCCGCACACCAGGCAGGTAGTGTGGCACTGTTGAGCTCGATGATCTCCACCCTGGTTGCGCTGCGCCGCCCAAGTGCAGCAGCTCAGCTGTGGCGGAAAGCTAAAGTTGTTGCGCCTTAACCCTCGTCAAACCAGTTATCAAATTGTACCCGGCTTTCTTCACTCTTTTTTTGTCCAAGTAGTTAATCACCCCGTTGCTGCAACGCGTCTTCCCCACTCATTGTCTAAATCGCGCGAGTCTCGATCGTCATACAAGTAGTGGTTTGTACATGCCCTCCTAAGTGTCACGGATGCAAAGCTACCCTGACATTTGTACATCTTCGTCTGCCGTTGTAGGGGCTACCGGTGCCCCATCACCTGGTTCCTTCCGATCCATGCTTTGGAGGTATACTGCGACGGGTTCGCCTTCGATAATGCGAAATTTACTTGGCGGAGATACCGGCTTTTCGTGCCTGCCCGTCGGTCCGATAATACCAATGGACGTGTTGTTCACGTTGAGTTCCTTGTCTTGTTGGAGAGTCTCTCTGAGTGCGTGGAGACCGTGTTTTATGAGCTCTTCCAAAGTGCCTACATTGCAAATGACAAGTCAGCTTCGACCGACAGCAACAGAGACGGTGAGACGAACAGTCTTCGAAACTGTTGTAGTGCTTCTCGAGATAAGTCTTGGCACTCTGACTGCGCGCACCGATGGACATAGCAAAGTATTCATACGAATTTCCGGATGGTGAGAACTCGAAGAGGTGTGGTCCGGACTGGTCTTGTCCGATGACAAGGAAACCAACACCGTAAGGTCGCCGACCGTATTCTTGGGTGTTCACTTGCGCCTCTGTTCACCTTGTATGGAGAAACCGGAGAGGCACAGGTATAGGAAAGAGACATACTGTCAGCGATGGTGGCCACGAGACGGTTGACTGGCATTGGCCTATTAAAGACCATGCGCTCACTCATGGCTTGTTGCCGCATGAAGTTGCTGTAGTATAAAAATTCGGTGTCGCACTTTCATGAAAAAATCCATACTGCATCATACCTGAGAACACGTGCGTCCGACGTCAAGCCAGCAATGGCGATACCAACGTGGTCGTCTATTCGGAACATCTTCTGTTGGTATGAGGCCAATTCTCCGGTGGAGCGCTGCG
This sequence comes from Pisolithus thermaeus, assembly GCA_024663475.1. Classification (NCBI taxonomy): domain Eukaryota; kingdom Fungi; phylum Basidiomycota; class Agaricomycetes; order Boletales; family Pisolithaceae; genus Pisolithus; species Pisolithus thermaeus. Next base: position 787,864 of record JANFAF010000015.1, on the reverse strand, counting down.
CGCCATCAGCGGACGGTTTCTCGGGACGGGTAGCATAAAATTGACCTTCAGAGCCAAGAGGATGGCATGTGTCTTCGATCGCAGACCGACCGCTGCAGATCCTTGCTTGACGGCCTCAAGAGCGTACTCGACCTGATGAAGGCGTCCCTGGGGAGAGAAGACAGTATTATCCGAATCATACGTATTCCTGAACTGAGCAAGTTCATCACCATGTTGAACGGACAATCCGTTTGACCCGTCCACGTACCATCGTAGTAGAAGATATCTGAAGCTGAAGCTTGGCAGGTGACGCGTCCGCTCATATCACGGCATCACGTGACTCTGAACAGTTGTGCCCCCTGTAATAATACATGACTATGCTTCTACACCAGACCTTCAGCTTCAGGACTAGGTGCTATCGCATGATATATGGCAGGTTGGCAGTACTATACTTTTATACTAAACAGAGAGATTTACTTGGACTGTGCTTGGCTTTGAGACTGTCAAGTTTAGGCACTGTCCTCTATCTACTTTTTTAGCTACGTTCTTCCTGTAAAGCTGACTCAGTCGGGTTTCGTCGTCCTTGCTACCATGCGAGAGGTAGTTGGAGCCAGCAGTGCGTTGACCATTGGATGATAGCAATCAGATCTGCCGCCTCACTGCCGACCGCCAGTATTTGAAGTTCTAGCTTATTTACAATGTCGCAGTCTCCGCAGTTATAACCCTGTTGCCCACGATCTACGTACGCGTCTTTCATTCCAACTTCAACGGAGAACACTGGATTATCGTTGAGCCGAGCCTCGTGTGTACCACCACTCGCTGTTGTTCATCGTTCTGCATCGTGCGACACCTGGTTGGCTCCTTATTTTGTGGATACTAAACTCTGCGTCGACGCGTAGCGAGATCTCATGATCGTGGCCCATGTTCGTCGGGTGCATCGTCAGTGTCACTGTTGCCATTTGTAGAAGCTGAAGCTGACCTGTCGTTGCTGGAAAATTGGCGATGCTCGATAGGGCTTGTTGAAAATGAAAGTAGGACCTAGTACCGTTCTCGCAGCTGGATGTACAAAAACGTGACGAAACTCCCCAACTTCCAACTCCCCCGCAAACATGCAGCTCACAGCGATATTCATTCTCCTTGCCTTCGCTACATACGGGCGCGCAGGGAAATGTCTGACATGCCCGGAGACGGCAGCAGGCCAGGCCCTTACTTACGCTGCGTATGCGACAGTGGGAACGATGGGCCCGGAAACTATGAAACCCCGTGCCAGTGAGTGGCTCAGAATGCACTACCCGCCCAAGTGGGGTTTGTGACATGTCTGTCCTGAGTTATTACGCCAACGGCGATTCGGGCCCATACTGCGCTTATCGGGTGTGTGCACGACTGTGGTCCACATCCTGTACGCAACACCTAATAACGAGTATGACAGAACTACGGGCAGTTCGCGGGCTACTGCGATTACACTGCTGGTGATAGCGATTGCCCGAATTACATAGGAGGAACCTTGGGGAACTGTGATATATGCCCTTGGAATTGATGTGCGTGGTGGAGTACCTGAAGGGAAACTTGTTTACGCGTAACTATTGCAGCTTCCTTGAATGAGATCATGTACATGAAAAGGTGCTTGGATATCGACATGTGTGGCAAGAAGATTTGAGAGAATACTTTGTATGGCGGAGTAAGGCTGGAGGAAGCGTTGTTTACATGTAATACATTGTAAACCTCCTCGAATGAGTTCTGGCAAAGATGCTTTTCGCTGGACCCCTCTCCACACATTTCGTAAGTTGTTTGCAAAATAGCAATGGCGGTTATGAACCTCCATGAATTCGCAACAGCCAGCGTTTTTGTGTTCGGCAAGCTCACACCATGACAAGCCCGGTCGTGTGTTGTGTCGTAACCTTCAATGAGATGCACTCAAGTCGTTTCCTCGAGCGTTCAGACAACCGCTGTTTTCCGTGTCTTCGCCCTGTCTGTGTACCCTCCCGGAGCATTGAGTGGTTACTCGGTAATTACCCTCCGGAGTCCCGAGATTGCGCTGGCTGCTCTGCTCCAACACTCAAGTGTTCTGATCCCAACCAGGCCCTTTGATGCAGTATCTTTACGCGTTGAGGGCAGAATGAATGAATGAGCCTTGTCAACACGAAGTCGGGCTGTCTCCTACACATTCTTGACGGCAATCCGCTCGGTGTCTTCGTTTGCCCCCAGCGGGACGTATTCAACCACGGGGGTTGGCGTTCAAAGTTTAGGGCGGTTTTCTGTAACAAGACCGACACGCTCTTCGTTGCTGTTGGTACTACTAGTTACTAGAAACCGGCGCCATGTGGTCGGGTTAGAAGGGGTTGTAAAGAAAGCGAAGGACTTATAGGGGTGGTCGAAGAACTTGTCCGCTGTCTGGATACGAATGGTCGACACTGGAGGAAATGATTAACGATATGTTCTCCCTATCAGAGGCCTGAGCAGCTTGGCGGTTCCCCGTGATGCGGCGCGGATGATATATGTACTTGTATTCGTCTGTCGGCCCGCGAACGATACGGTTGTCGCTAGCGCGAGAAACCGCGCAGCTACGACAAATACCAACAACTCGAGGAGACTGTCCTTCGATAGGACATACAAGCCTCGCCGCGCCTCGCCGTCGTCGTCAACCGACCAACAGTCCACAACCTGCTTGTCCAGCGAAATGGTGCGCGGAGAACGATGTGGGACAGTCACAGACAAAACAGAAGCTGCAGATTGCTAGAAAAGACTTCTACATAATAACAGCCAGGCTACTCAACGAGCACCCTTCTTATCTGCTCGCCACTCCTTGAATATGCCATCGAGGCTCTTGTATATCAAGTGCGAGGGCAGACAGCGGATGATTTCACCCACCCTCTCTTCTGCATCTGCCTTTCCTTTCTCCCCTTTTGCTTTCTGTGCAAAGTCAACCGCCATGTGGAAGATCGCAAGGACGGCGAGGGACACATGGGTTTGTTGAGCACCATGTGCAGTTGATTGAGTGAGAGCAGCGAGGAGTGGTCCAGATATACTTGGTGCAGATATAGCAGGAGTGGATTGGGAAAAGGGGGTGGCACGCTCTCCACGCACGAGCCTCAACAGTATCTCGAGTAGGTTATCAGCTTCGGTCATATGTGTCTTGAGAAAACGTTGTCGCTCGGTTTGCACACCTACGGGCGAATTCACGGCCCATCCCTCCAGTACTGTCCAAATCGTCGGAGCCTTTGATAGATATCAGTAAAGACTGGACCATAACAACGGAATATGAGGTCATACCGGATCCGGATCCGCGACTACAATCTTCTTCTCCCATCCATCAGCTGCTGCACCAGCGACCCAAAACATGCGCCCGAAAATACTCTTCAACCACTCCTGCACGTCACCGGACTTGACCCACTTCGGTTCAGATAATGGGCGTTCTGTGTCCAAGTACACGACTAGGTTCACTTTTGACGGTACCGAATGCCTCCGGAACGGAGGGATTGTCTCATCTGCACTGGAAGCCTCACAGACCATTGGTAAAGGAGAATACGACTTCGTTGCCTCGGAAAGCCCTTCAATCTGCGGTAACATGAGCGACGAGCTCGGTCTGACTAACCGATTAACACACCGAAACGCCCTTTATGCTGTCATCACCTTCCTTTTCGAGTGTCATGGACACTTCGATGCGGCCTTCAGCTCTATATACTCGAAGATAGTGGACAACCTCAGCGTCAACGACCAAACGTCGGGTTCCCGCCGCGTACGATATCGACAGCCGGTTTGCGGACGGAACTCGTCCTCGCTTTGGCACAACGACGGTGGGAATTTGGGCAGAGTCCCCACATGCGGAACCAGAAGACGTGGACAACAGTGTGTTGGACGTGGGCGATGCAGGCGGCTCTGGAAGGTGTTCTTGGTCATTGTCGCAAGCGACGGTTTTATCGTCCTCTGCAATCACGTTCCCAGAATGGCCGTCTTTGCCGGGTTGGGAGAGAGCCTCTTCTTCTTGTGAGAATAGACCCCCATCCTGAGCGTCTTCTGCGGTAGTAGATGCGAGCGAAGCAAAACTTTGTAGTGGCTTGGGCCCGGAACGAGCATCGGGGATCTGCGCCTGAGAAGGTCTTGCAGGATCAGCAGATTGCTCCATCGCAAAGCGAGGCTTATCAAACTGAGTAGCAGGTTGTGTGGAAGCACGACTAGATGACACATCGAATGAAGAACTCAAGGAAGCATTTGACTGGGAAGCAAGGCGGGACGATTCAACAAGAGGAGAATTGAGTAGATTGTCCTTCTCGTCATCAACAGCCGCAGGCTGTGTCGCTTCTGGAGCGGTGCCACTGGCCCCCTCAGGAAGTACAAGGACAACATCTATGTCCCGTTGCATGGTGACATCGTCAGAATTCGAATGGAGAGAATCTCCTTCATGAGGCCCCGGTAGCCCATGTTTGCCAACCGCAATGTTTTCATTGACCTCACGACAAACGAAAGGCAATGAAAGACCGGCACCGTCTAGGACGGTATCCGAGTCCAGGACAGCAGCAGGGTTGTCTTCAGAATACACGTTAGCCGTACGAAGCCTCTTAGCCGTCAGATGGACGCCTCCATCATAACCCGAGAGCATCCATCGGAAACGGAGAACGATTAAGTCGGAAACTCACCATCGCTTGCAACGCCAGCCTCGGCATTCAAAACTTTTGTCTCAATGACAGCGATCTGAGATTCTTCAACCTGGCTCACGCAAAGTTGATCTTCGTCATCGCCACGATTATCGAGGTCGGCAGCTTCAGCTTCGTCCTCGGCAATAGCGGCCATTAGCCAGTCGCCTTCACTAGCAGTCTCGGCAACACTAGGGTCAACGCTGGCCCTACCCATCCCATCCAATTCATTGTTAGCCTCATCGCTCATCTGGCTGCTGTGTGGTACAGGCGGACGCTCGCGTCCCTCCTCAGCATCAGCATCATCATCCTCAAGTTTTTTGCGCTTCCCTTTGCGCGAGTCCATAGGCGCAACACGGAGCGTGGAAGGGTAATTGTGTGGGATGGGGTGGGAATCATCCGCAGAGGCAGGTGTGTGGAAATAAATGCGGATGCGAGACGGAGGTGCGGCTTGTACTGCGTTAGAAGTTTCAGCTTTGACCTCCGCAGTCACCGACTCTCCGCTTTGCACATAAGCATTATTGCCTTTGGGTACAAGCTCAGTGGTTTTCCCCCCAAGGGAAGGATCGGCTTCGGTCGATCCCTGTTTAACGGGATTATGTGAAAAATCGGTGTGGGTAGCAGCTACTTCTTTCTCCTCCGCCTTGACAACGGCGGGAAGAACTCCCCAAGTCCATCCTAGCTCGGGCAATTCAAGCCCGATAATCTTAAAGTCTGTGAGGGTGCGCCGGTTCTCATCTTTCTTACCACCGCTCCCAAAGTTACCCATCGATGCGTCACGGTTCCCAGTGTGACTGCTCGTTCCATCCTGACGCCCGCCTCGACCTTGGCCATGACCTCGACCACGGAAACTGGTATTACCCGTATTTCCCTGATGGTGTCCAGCGCTGAACGACCCACCTCTGCGGTTGTGGAAGTCTTGTTTCCCGAATCCACCTCTGGAGCCGTGACCACGAAGTGAACCTTGTTGACCGCCGCCGCGACCCGCTCCACTACTCATGAATAAGTTTCCGCGCCCACGATGATGGCTTGCTGCTCCTCGACTGCCCATTGGGCCTTTTCCCCTTCCTCCACCACCGGCGCCGCCTCGGTTGCTCATTGAATTCCTGTTACCACCAAGTAGTAGCTTATTGGCGCCCTGTTGGTTCTGATTTTGACCATGACCGTACAGACTTGCCCCTGCTGGATTGGGGGGTTGGGGTGGGGGCTGGAACTGGGGTTGCGGAGGTAAATGGCCCGCTTGACGCTGCTGATTTGCATTAGGGCCGTCAAACCGCTGTCTTTTCGCGGGAGGCAAATTTTGGGGCGGTGTATGATGGATACCATGCGTGGGCCGTGGTTGTTGTGGAGGCTGCTGTTGAGCGAAGTAAGGTTGCGGTGGGCCTACGGGTTGCGGTGGTTGCTGGTACGTCGGCTGGGAAATGACGGGCTGCGAAGCCTGAGGCGGGTATGCCTGGAAGCCGACATGGGCGTGAAAGGGATTGTACTGAGGTTGGGGTTGAGGAGGGGGTGCGACCGGGGGTGCATGTTGGTATGGCTGTTGTTGTTGACGTTGCCAGTGCAGATTCTGTCCGCCATAACCATAGTTCGCATACAGGGCACTTTGCTCTGGCGGTGGCCTTGATGGCTGTGGTGCAGTCCAGGGTGCAGTATAATGTGCGGTCGGCTGTTGAGGCTGCTGTTGAGCTGCTGCCGCTGCTGCTGCCCAGTATGCAGAGTAGTCTGGAGGTGCAGCGGGTGGTGGGCCAGGTGGCAGAGGCGGTTGCGGAGGGTTATAACTTGGCTGGGGAACAAACGGATTCTTGTTCATCACACACTCCAGATGGATGCGATCTGTCTTGGACGAGGGGGACGAAAGAAAGCTAGGGCCTTAGTCATCGGCACAGCCTCGCAGGGCTACGTTTCACTTTCGAGTGATGCCGAATAGAGACTTATGGCCCCTGTTCCACTAGCCAATCCCAGGACGATCTCAAGATGCGATTCAGTTTCTGCACAAGGAAAAGCTTGTCTAGAAATGGACGGATGGAAAAAGGCATAGGATTCTCATCGGCCTTTTCTGATACTGTACACATGCTTCTTAGATATCCATAACATGTATGTAGTACCATGTACCTCACCATTCGCGATGTAATACTCCTAGCATATTTCACAGCCACCTAAGGTTGTTCCTACGTAATCCGGGCAATCGCTATCGCTGGCACCGTAATCACAGAAGCCCATGGACCCCCCAATGTTCTGTCACACTGGTCATTAGTCGTTGTCGTAGACGAGACGTGGATCGCGGTAGCACACGCACGTAATAAACGCAGAACGGGGCATTATCGTAGTTGGCAGTATATCTGAACAATTGCGTGTCAGTAAACCCACTTGGGTGCGTAGTGAAATGCACTGCTCACTGGCACCAGGTTTCGGGTTCATCTTCTTTGTTGACCGCACTGCAAGTGAAGACAAGATTCTCGCCTGCCACCGTACACGGGCATGACACACACTGCTCTGCGCGCACGTACGCAGCAAAGGCGAGGAGAGTGAACGTCGCCGCGAGCCGCATCTTTGTGAGGGGCCAGGGGTTATGAAAATTTTATCACGTTTTTATGCTGCCAACAGCAAGTACAGCACTATGCCCTGCTTTCGTTCCCAACATGCCTTATCAAGTTTTGCGGCAGCGACAAGTCGGCATCAGCTTCTACAAGTGGCAACAGTAGCGACACGTTCGGTGAACATCGGGCCGTGTCTGACGATCATAGGTGAGGTAAGATATTGGAGTGTACTGACGGAGAGTGGCTAACATTCCGTCATAACCAGATGTCACAGGAACGACTCAGGTAAGTACAAGGCTCACCTTAATGATGATCCAGTGTTCATCGGCCTAATTGAAGCTGAGGCTGTATAGAATGACACGTAGTACATAGGCTGTGCGTGGAAAGCGGAACCACTGTAGAGTCACCTGTGACTGTAAATGAACTGCAGAACTTCAAATACTCTGAACGTATCCGGCCATGCTTATAAGTTTTGGGTGTCCGAGCCCTCTCCTTTTTCCGGGGTAACTGACCCTGCTTATCCCGGAATTTACGTAAATCACACTTTTATAATCAGTACACCCCTAGTAACTAAATCAGAGTTGTTCACATCCACACTGAAATGGCCAGATTCGTCAGACATGTCCGGTCAAAAAACTCGACATTACTGAGGTATGTTGCTACATCCTAAAGACATAATCAGGAGTCCTTGTTTGGTATCGTATTAACCTAGTGGACGTTCTCGTCCGGTGTGCTTCGGACCTCATGAATTGCTTTTCGGAAACCCGACTTGATGCGCCCTTCTACCGTTGAACTTGTGCAGTCCAATTCAATGGTTTATCTCGTGATCGTAAAGATAAGCACTCGTTCAGTGGCCAAACTGCTATCGTGATTGACAATTATGCAAGATGTCTATGACGGCGAAACAATCTAAGTAAAAAAGGAATGTTAGCAGAGTGTAAGTATGTACGCCATCGATCGACGATGCGCTATGTTAACTGTCAACATATCTTCGGACGGCAACCGCACGCCTTGTGAAAACGAGGGTAAGTGAAGCGGTAAAATTCTTTGTCACGGAAATTTGGGACACAAGGAAAACGCTTTGCGAAAGGGCGTCCGAGCGTGGAATATTGCCTCGGAAGGTCACACAACCTGCATGCGGGGAACTTGTGGATTAGGTGTTTCCGCAGGTAGGAGGGGCAGATGGTGCAGGGTCCCTCTTCTTGGCTGCGGGCGTGAGTCATTCTACCCGTCCCACGAGATATCGAAGAGTAGCTTACGGTGCGAAGGATTTCTTCTGATATTCGAACCACGAACGACACTGGCTGGTGGCAACGGTGGCAAGCCGCGAGCTAACCTCGCAGCATTAGTCTCAGCGGGCATGGCAGTCGCTGCAACGACGAGTGCGAGGAAACCCAACAGAGCAAAGCGCATTGTAGGGATATAAACTCTCGGTGCAGAGAGTTACTATCGTCGGTGAGAGGCAGAACCACCACCAGTAGAACGACATACGTTATCTTTATCCGTGGATGAGAAGAATTCCTGGAAAGACTCCAAGAGCCTCCGGTCATGTCAGGTGAGCGCGCGTAAGCTCACGGAGAGAATTAGACGCTTTCAGCTGTCGTCGGACGGCCGATCGCCGGAATGAGGTGGACTTGTCGGGACTACGTCAATATATCCTGTCCTAAACGGCTGCAGTGTCGTAAGGTTTTCAAATTGCGATTTTACAGGCTGCAGCAGTCGCTATGCTCGTGGTGTCCAATGGTAGTGATTTGCAAATTTGTTCAGATCTTTGGCAGAAAAAAACAATGTCAATGGTGTTACCAAACGGGGGCTGCTACTAGCCATAGGTAAAAGTCAATTAAACAAAGACAGTATCAAAAACTCCACTTCTGTGCGTGGTGACATGGGCTACTCACTGGCACAGGGTTCATGTTCCCGGAGTGCGTCATTCCCACTGTCGCAGGTGTAAATAAGGACCTGACCTGCTACAGTACCTGGGCACGCCACTTATTGCATGTATGCAGCAAAGGCAGGGGGAACGAATGTTGCTACAGGCTGCATCTTTGCGGAGGGGCTGGAGATCGTGAGGACTTCACCAAGCTTCTATACCTCCAGCTGTGGGCACGGTATTAGGCCGGACTTTCTTTTTCGATAAGCCTTATCGAGCATCGCAACAACAACAGGTCTGCTTCAGCGAACATCGGGCAGGGTCTGATGGTCATTGGAAGATCTCAGGAGAGCCGTCCACAAAAAAAAAAAAAAAAACACGGAACCAACCAGGTGTCACACGATGGAAGAGCGACGGATACGCTGAGTAGGCTCAATGTTAATCCAACGTTCGTCACTGAAGTTGGACAGAAGGACACGTACATAGACTGTGAACAACAGGGCTACAACCACGGAGTCTGCGACATCCTAAACATGAAAACCAGAACTTCAAATACTGGTGGTTAGCAATGAGGTGGCAAATCATGATTGCTATTACTCGTTGGACGACTTACTGCTAGCTCCAATCACCGCTTGCATGGTAGCAAGGATTCTTTTCATTACGAAACCGCACGAGTGAGCTGTACAGGAAGAACTCCTCTTAAGGTGTACTGCACGGTTGGCTTGATCTGTGCGTTTGTTCCAGGACGCGTAAGCAGTCCTGGTCTCGGTGAAACTTCTACCCCTCCTCCTGCCATGACTGCCCGACAACGGTTAGAGATGGTGCAGCGCCGTCTTTCATTGGGAAGTTGATTGATCGTAGTTAGACATCTGTGTTTACAATAGATGACGTGCTCGTCAAGACAGATATTCTTTCTCTAACATGATGGTTGAAGATATCGGTGCGTGTCATGCAGATTCCGCGAATGCTCGTTCTGGAGTGTTTAGCGAGGATGGGTAGATTAGCTCTGTGACAACTTCATGTCGAGTACGCGGTGTAAGAATCGTAGTCGGGCTCTTTGCGGATGAAGGTTTGAAGATTGTAGTCCTACGCGCCATCTTGTTGTTACTGTTCAAACTGCAAGTACAATTACTGAATCGCTGAATTGGGGCCCCGACTCAGGCTCCTACCCATCCTTGCTAGAGGGTATGAGGGACGGCTTCCTAGTATAGTTTGTTTGCATGAATTTAGTCGCAGTTTTTTCGAACTCAGCCTAACTTTATCCCTCGAACCCTCCAGCAGCGGCTGGTACAAAACATTGGTAAGGTTCATTCGCCGCCGCTCGGCCCACTGTCGGAATCCGCTGTAATTGAGGGGATTTATTTAGGATTTTCAGAGTCAAAATGGATAACTCCCAAAAAGTTGTATTACCTCCTAAATATGATGCAGCAACTTCAAATAATGCTTCCGCAATTCATCCTGGCCTGCTGTCAAGCAAAAAATACCAGAATGACCCAGTAGTGCTTGGCTTCATGTCCCAGATCAACAATATTATCAATATTGTCAACAAATATTCAGAAACTGGCAAATGAAATGTACAAGCTCTAGCAAATAAAATTGCAATGGAAATATATGTGAGCGAAGTCAAAAGGATTGCAGCAGAGGGCAGTGGCCTTCATTTTGATGCTATGCATGCAAATGTTCAGCAACTAGAAGAGTTCAATATTGATGGATTGGCATGGAAGATGAAATGGAATGCACTGCACCTGTGGGGAATGCTGGGTGTGACATTGTTGACACAGGAGGCATGGAGGATGGGTCCAGCAGACTTAGATGACCAAGCTGGTGAGGATGATGAGGACACTTACCATGACACTCTTGAGGGGTGTGACATGAGGCTGGGGGAACTGATGGGCAGGCCCATCAGACAACATGCAGTGGCAACAATTGTGTGTACATGAGATTTTGTGCCATCTGGACAATAAGTGAATATTCTCACTAGAAGAAGGTCGTTATCCTCAGCATACTGGTTCACAATACAAACCAGAAGGTGAACTACTTACAATGCATGTTGGGTATTTTTCTGCAATCTGCACACACACCGCAGAAGGTAGTTGGGGCTCTCACATGCATGGGCCTATTGGTATCTGTCACCTCAATAAGCTCAGTGATCCTATCACTTTCAAAGGAATCTAACCATACCATTAAATCTCTTGGACACACAATGCTTGCAGCTTATGCATATGATAATTTCGATGTTGACCTCAAAACCTCAGATCAGTGAGTCGAGAAGTCTAACAATACATTGAAGCACCTTACCTCTGGTCTTTTGTTTCCATTGTGGTGTGGAATCTCTCTCAATGACCTTTGTTGTTCGCACTTCCTTTGGGAATGGTCTGTCCACAATATTTATGTGCCAGAGCAAGCAGAAGAGAGAATGGGGAGAACATATAGGGACTTACTTGAGCTTCATCCAGAGAGCCAGGGCAGAGCCAGTATGTCATGCCGACTATGGTACAACACCTGGAAAATTCTGTCAGACCTGGTGGAACATGGACCTGGATACTTCTGGAACTTCAAGGACTTGTTGGGAGAGCTGGAGTTTGTCAAAGCAATCCCAGTTGTGAAGACACTGATTATAGCTGCATGCTGAAGAATCAGAATAATACAGTGAGTGAAAAAATGTGTGCAATGTTTGGCTGTTTTGTACTAAGTCCAGTGTAGCGCCATGAGGCGTGGGAATCCTGCTTAGCCTTGGTGAGGTGGGTGGTAGTACTCGCTCTTGGCTACAAAATGGTCCCAGGGTCACGTGATTTGGTGCAGTAGTCATTGAGATATGTCCATTATAAAACAGCTACACCATTGCACACGTTTATTCACTTTTGAAAAGTGAGGGGTATTTGGGGAATATCAGTACTTGGTATAGCCTCCTTTTGCTTTAATCACTGCCTCCACCCTCCTAGGCATGCTTTCAATCAACTTCTGACACTCTTCAGCTGGTATATTGTTCCACTCCACCTGAGTCCTCTCCCACAACTCCAGTATTCCCTTGGGAGGATGCTCATACTCTGCAAGCCTCCTCTTGAGGTAACCCCAGGCATGTTCTATGGGGTTGAGGTCAGGGGACTGTGCAGGCCATACCATAGTCCTAAAATCCTGCTCCTCTAGCCACTCCTTGACCTGTTTGCAGGTGTGCTTGGGGTCATTGTCCTGCTGGAAGATGATGTCAGGAGGATGGAGACCATAATACTCAAGGGAATCTTGTAGTTCATCCTTCAAAATTTGGAGGTAGAGGTCTCCGTCCATCCTACCATCAATCTTGGTGCCATACCCAACACCCTCCCAGGTCATACAGCCCCACATCATGAGAGACCCTCCTCCAAACTTCAGTGTCCCCTCTACTAGCCTATCATTCAGCTTCTCCCCTGGCTTTTTCCATGCCCATTTGTGCCCATCTGACCCCAGGTGATTAATTTTAGTCTCATCAGACCATACCACCCTCTTCCAGTCCTCCAAAGTCCAATCTTTATGGGCATAGGCAAAGTCCAACCTTGCCTTGCGATGCTTGGCAGAGAGGATAGGTTGTTTTCGCTTTACCACAGCCTTCATACCAGTCTTCTTCAGGTGCTGGTGAACAGTATTTGGGTGGAGGGGCTGGTTGATGACATTGGTGAGAGTTTTGGTCACCTGCACAGCATTGTCTGCCTTCTGAGTTGAGATGAGGTGGATGGCATGGCGGACATTAGCAGGGGAAAGCTTGGATGGACGACCTCCAGTGGACTTCTGCAGGCTGGAACGCTCCTTGGAACGAAGTCTAGAGATGGTAGAGTGATGTAGGCCAGTACTGGAGGCAATAGAGGAAGGAGAATGACCAGAATCAAGCATAGTGAGGATAGTATTCCTTTGGGTGGAGGAGATGGATCTCATGGTGGTAAAGGTTGGAAATAAAGAAGCATGTGAACTTGTTCAAACTCAGACACAATGTTTATATGTGTATCTTTGTTTGTAGGACCAAACAACCACAATTATCTCTTCATTTGACTCAGATTTTACTTCCAGCCCAAAAGTGAATAAACATGTGCAATGGTGTAGCTGTTTTATAATGGACATATCTCAAGGACTACTGCACCAAATCACATGACCCTGGGACCATTTTGTAGCCAAGAGTGAGTACTACCACCCACCTCACCAAGGCTAAGCATGATTCCCACGCCTCATGGCGCTACACTGGACTTAGTACAAAACAGCCAAACATTGCACACATTTTTTCACTCACTGTAAAAGCTGAGGCTGGATGAGTGATCTGAGAGGGGGAGATCTTCCAAAGGGGCTTCTATAGCCTGGAAGGGAATACTGTCTGAGGGGGGGGGATGTCTAATGCAGTCTGAAGTCTGTCTGAACACAGGGAAAGGCCACACACAGCCTTCTCGAACTCGAACTTGAACTTGTAACTCTCGGTACTTCATTATTTTTTTTGTAAGTAAGTACAGTGAAGTGTAAGTGTGTGTGGGCTTATATAAGCTGCATCACATGTCTAAACTTGAAACACTAAGTAAATATCTAAGGCAAATGAAGTGAAACAAAAGAAAGTAAAAACAATAAAATAAAACAAATCTCCTAGTAGGGAGAATACTCTCCCTACAATGCGCAATGGAGTTTGTTAACTCTACTGTGTCAGGGAATATTCAGGCGATTACTGGCCTTCTTTCCCAAGTGGGAATCCACGATCCGAATGACAAGGATGATGTGGAGATGCCAGACATTTCTGACTATGTTGTGCTCTTCCACAGAGACCTAGGGACTGCAGAGTGCATTCATGCAATATTACAGCACTGGGCAGTGGAAGACTCACCTTGGAACTGCTGTCAATATGTGATCTTTGTTCCAGGACTGTTCCACTTAGAGATGGCAGCTGCAGATGCACTGTGGCATGTGTTCATTCATCCAATGGCTGCAAGACACGATGATATGTCCTTGATGCATGACATTGGGATCTTGTGACCAAAAGAGACTGGAATCTATCAGTCCAAACCTGGATTCAGACATATACATCAACTGATTACTTACAGTGGGATCTGCAGAAGGTTGGATTGCTGGCAGTCAGAGGTGGCAAATCTTGATCTGAGGCTTACCAGTCTTGAGGCCTTTGCAGACACAAAGCCAATGTTTACACAACTAAAGGATGTTGCAACTATAATTGCTCACAAGTACATTGCAAGTAATGCACTCAAGAGGGTGTGCCGGAAGCCTGGTTTACAGCATGACATGCAGTTTGAGAATGTGTTGATCATCAATAAATATATGCTACTGTATGAAGAACTCACACATGTGATGAATAGCAGTGATATTGGGCAAGCAGAGTTGTGCATTGTTGCCTGGATCCTTGTCTTCAAAGCAACTGGCAAACACAAGTATGCAGCATACATGACAGAGTTCTTGCTCAATGTACATTTCATGTATCCAGCGGGTTTATGGTAAGAATCCATTGCTGCACTGGCTGTTGTTGAAGTGACCACCCATGCACTCAGGTGTGCCATACATTACTCAATGCTCATTAACCTGAGTGGTCAGCAAGGGAAATTCTGTGGGGTCAACTGGTGTGTGGAATTGAACAATCTGTTCATAAAGGTAATAAATGGTGGTAAATTTTCTAACCATACCATCCTGCACATCATCTTGGAGTCACCACTTGTCCAAGTTTATCACAATCTTCATGGCATCTTCCAGAAACATTTCCTCCACAACCATGTAATGATGAGGTGACAGGAAGCAGACATGTCATTGACATTTGTAGAACTATGCACATACTTCAAAAAAAATCAGCCACATAAAATGCAAATAGGGCATTCTAGTAAATTGTGTATGGATGACTTAATCAACATAGGTCACACACTCATGGAAAAAACAGAAGGTGAGCTTGGCCAGGATGTAGTTGAGGATGATGAAGAAAGTTTCTTGACATTAGATGATGTAGTGGTCGAGTTAGGGCTGTAATGGTTGTAACTGTTATGCCATTGCATACAAATGTCCTAATAAAGGACAAGTACAGTTATAGCAATGGCAAGGTATGACCTTGGGACGATAAGACTCTGAGTCCCCTTTACCAACATATGCTCATATCACCAAAGACTGGTGATAAACAGTATCGTGGTTGCAAGGTAGCAAAAAGATAGTGTACATGACGAGTAGCTAAGGGTTTATTACTACAACAGACACAGCTATGAGTCAGGTAACATCTGATGAAACATATGAGGTACTGGTGAGCCAAAGGATCACTTAAGTATGGGAAAGGCAACAGTGCACAGTGGGTGCAGCTATAGTACAACAACAAGTCAGACAAGTCAACAGAGACTGACTAATAAAGGTGAGACTGGTAAGTCAGGGTTGAACTGACTACCAAAACATAAGCCCATCAGGGGACATTCCCAGTAGGACACGAAAGGCGGCGAGGGATAAGACGATGATGGCAGTGATGATGACTACAAAGAGTGAGGCATAGGCCTGAAGCAGAGGTGGGATGTGGTCAGTGGAAGGAAAGAGGGAATTTTGTAACATTACACCCCCCATTAAGATCAGTGAGCCCCTGATCAACAGCTGGGGGCAGGCCCATATTCACCAGTTTCCATATATGGATATATCCTTGATGTGTGGAACACAGGATGTACCTTCCATGTTGTGGGAAGATCAAGCTGGACCACCACCGGCAATATTAATTTGATTATCATAAAGGGGCTGAGCCTTCTCAGGTCCAGCTTGGCTGACTGTCCCTGAGTCTGGTGTCACACACCAATGGTGTTTGGTGATGTGAGCATGGAGTCTTGCTGAATAAGGGAGATTGAGGAATGTGGCCTAATGCAAAAAGATGACTGGTACATCTAGCAGTCATCCTTCACACAAGAACAATCCTTAACGCTAGGGAGGAAACTGTTCAAGCACTGATCAAACCTTTTTAGTGCTCACATACAGCATTCCGGTTTTTCAAATATCTCGGGCATTTCTAAAGATATCGACATCATTCCCACGCTCACACATAGCCCTTGATCACGCCATCCTTCCTTCCAAATTTGGTAACAATCCTCACCCTCCATGATTTTCTACAGCATTTCTGCCAACAGACGCCCATTTTGCTAAATCCCATCATAATGGCTGCCTCGTCAACAATCTCTTCACTCATGTCCTGTGCTAGGGAGCACAACTACTTATATCTCCCAGGACTTCCCACTAGCTTCTGCCCTGAAGCATCCTGGTTCATCCCTTCCTCATCCACTCCCTCCCAAGCCATCTCTTTGGGACAGTGTGTTCTCCTTGTCAGTATGACATCCAGGAGGACATTCTTTGGTTGTCTCAAATCTGTTGTCAGACTTGAAAGGTCTTATGTGGTTGTATCAGTCTCTCCAGTTGAAGAAGCATATGGATCCTTCATTCCCACCCCCTGCAACGTCTACTTCTCACTCTCATCATTTGTTCTTCCGAGGTTGCGACAGGTTCAGTACCAGTTACTGTCATCTAGGCTATCTGATCGCATTCATGATGATTTTGAGGCACTTCTCCCTGCTCTCATGGGAGAGGACAGTCCCCCATCTTCCTCAGACCCTGCTGAAGACTAGCTGTCAATGTAGCACCCTTTTTCAGAGGAGGAAGAGGGGGAAAAATGCGAAATCCAATGCCCTGACACCTGTGGAGACCCCCAACATTCAGCCCCTGGCAGGATCCCCCACCATTCTTCATTTGGAATCACTGTGCCTTGACCTGTCACATCAAGATTTGCCCAGTCATACCCCTTACTCAGCCATGACCAATACCCTGACTCGTTCTCTTGGCATGTTAATCATCCATTCCTTCCATGACTCATACTTATTTGACATTGCTTACTGACATTCTTTGTCATGCTTACCACTTTGTTACCAATCGCTTACCTGTCCTTACCAAGCCTTACTGATCATCACCAATCCCTTACCAACCCCTTTACCAATTGCTGAAAGAGTGTTGCTTCACATTTGTTGGAGGCTATGCTCTGGTCTTGTATATAAACCCTGCAGTTCCAGATATCAGAGAGATAGCCTAGAGAGAATATATGTCACTTTCATACTTACTTCCAGGAGACTATCCTCCTGCAATATATCTTCATCTCCCATCACTTTTGAAGCCCCTCCATCATCATCTTCAGTCTTCCAGTGGTTGAGGCCCCCTTAAGGGTCTATCCACTGATCTTCCTTTGCTCCCAGTTGTCCTCAGGCTCACAGGAGCCTATTATCTTCATCTCCCTTTGTCTCCTGGCTTCCTCCCTGTCCAGACTGTCCCCCTCCCTCTGCACTAGCTGCACGGAACCCCTCCCCTTTCAATTTTACAGGTCCTTCAAGCAGGATACCACTTAGGAAAACCACCACTCACATTTTTTTGTCTTTGTGTTGGGTTTTTGGTTGTTTTTGCCATTGATCCCAACAGTGACTCACACCAGAGATTGGCTGAATCTAGCCAGACCAGATCTCTGATCTTTGGGGGGGTGTAAGTTCCTTTACTTTGGTTCCTCATTACTTCCTGCACCTTCTTGTGAGACATCATGGTGAGATCTCGATTTACAGCTAGTGACTGGAGCCATTCATCAACAGAGGGGGCACTGGTAGTCTGGGTGGCCAGATACAGGGCAGGGTCAAAACCATAGAGGAGTGCAAATGGGGTTTATCCGTGGACTGAGTGAACACAGGAGTTATGGGCAAACTCAGCATCAGGTAGCTTCTGTGCCCACAAGTTTGGCAACTCTGCACAGTAGCACCACAAATAGGTCTCAAGTTCCTGGTTAACTCATTCACTTTTGCCATTGGTCTGCAGGTGGTAGGTGGAGGACAACTTGGTTTTGATGCCTACAGCCTTGTACAGCCCCCAAGTAAAGGCTGATGCAAACTGCAGTCCTCTATCCGATATGACACTTTTGGGAAATCCATATCATTGATATATGTTGTGTTGGAACAGCCTGGCTAGTTCCACAGAGTCAGCTGTTTTGTTGGTCAGGATGAACACTGCCGCTTTCATTAGTCCCTGATCCACTATGGTTAGGACTGAATCATATCCCTCAGACAGGGGTAGGTCAGTGATGAAATCCATTGAGATCTGTTGGAAGGGAAGGGGGTTTGATGGCATGTTGTTTGGGGTAACTGGCAGTGTTACAGGATGGGTGATGACCTTGTTGGCTTGGCATACCAGACATCCCTTGACATAGTCTTGGATGGACTTCCACATTCTGGGCTACCACACTTCCTTCATCATTTTCTTGGTCATTTCCTTTACTCTGGGGTGACCAGCTGCTGGGCAATCGTGGTAGTTTTTTAGACACTCCTTTTGGGTTCCTGGTGGAATATACAGCTGCTGTTTGCACCACTTGGTTCTGTCTGCAGCCTTCATTACCTGTTCATTTTCCTCTGACAGGGTAGAGTCCTTTGGTGTTTCACTCATGGCATGCTCATACACCTCTCGTGATATTACATAAACTCCTTTCCAGGATCAGTCAACCTTTGGTTTTTTGTTCGTGATGCATTGTACTGATGCTGTGGGAGCTAAATCGTGGGTGTTTTTCGTTTTCACCCCCCCAGGAAGCCACATGGCATTGGGTAGGGCCATGGCTGTAGTTTCTGGTTCCTCACCATGATTGGCATGTCAGGAGAGTGCATCGGGGGCACCCATCAACTTTCTGGGCTGGTGAGAAAAGATTAACAGATATCCCTGGAGGGTATCCAACCAGCAAGCTTGACGGGGGGTGAGCCTTTGAGGACGTCGCCAGTATGTCAGGTTTTTGTGATCAGTGAAGACCACAGTTGGTTCAACTGGAGAGATGAGGTAGTGCCGAAAAGCATCAAGTGCTTTGATGACAGCAAGCATTTCGAGGTTGAAAACTTGGTATCATTGCTCAGCACCTTTAAGTGATTCTGAAAGGAAGTGACACAGATGCCACTCATCATCAGGTCCTTTCTGTGCTAGGACCACCCCAGTTCCAAATTTCAATGCATCCATGAACAATGTGAACAGTTTTCAGTGATCTGGGATTTGCAAGACAGGGGCTGAACATAGCAAATCCTTGATTTTCTGAAAAGCTTCGTTATGTTCATCATCCCAATGCCACTTGACATCCTTTTTTGACAGATTATGAAGTGGGCAAGCAACTTGCGAGAATGATGGGATAAACCATCTATAGAAATTGCAGAACCCTAAAAACAACTGGACATCACATAGGCAGGTAGGTGTCAGCCAACTTTCGACTGCATCTGTCTTGACCAACACCATTTGCACATTGCCTTGTGTAACCTTCATACCGAGAAACTCAACCTCCTCCGTTTCAAATACACATTTTGAAATCTTCAGGTGGAGTCATTCCTCTTGGCATATGGTTAAAAACTTGGTTACATACTCCTGTAACTCTTCACAGGTTTTGGCATGTATCATGACATCATCCATATACCCGCATTGTTGCCATCTTTGGAGTTGAGGTGCAAATGTAGTATCCATAAACCTTTGGAAAGTGGGAGGTGAATTACATTGTCCAAAGAACATTACCATTGGTTTGAACAACCCCCTTGGCATAAGGAACACCACTTTCCATTGGTCCTTGGGTTTTACTCATACATTTGTAAAACCCCACCTGATGTCAAACTTTGCGAAATACTTTGATTCACACAACTTGTTGATCATCTGTGGGATGTTGGGCAGAGGATATGAGTTGTGGATCATGTGTGAGTTTAGGTATCAGTAGTCTTGTACCAAATATTTTTTACCATCCTTCTTTGCCATGAAGAACACTGGGGCTGACACTGGGGATTTGGAAGGGATTATTTTTCCACAGGCTAAATTTTCATCAATAAACTTGTCAAGAGCCTTTGTTTTGTCAGGGGACATTGGATATAATGTAGCCTTCTTCATCAACCCCTTGTTTTCCTTTCAGAAGTCTTCCCTGGTTTGGATTTCATGGTCCAGCCCCTTTCTGAAGTGGGGCAATGGAATATCCGTTTCCAAGAAGACATTGGCAAACCTACCATACTCTTTTGGAAGGTTGGGGATTTCATGTTGTTTGGCATTTATTTCCAACTTTGTGGAAATGGTGGTGCGATTTACAGAGGTGGTCTTGTCCTCATGTTTATTGGCTTTCTTCTTCGGCAACTGTTGTGGAGAGTCACCCCATCCTTCAATTTTCTGAGTTTCCCAATTAATAATGGGTTTCTCTTTTTGAAGCCATGGCATTCCCAATATGATGTGGTCCTTTTTCTCCAGAGGTCCAATGAAGCATAGCAACCTGCAGTGTCTTCCTTTCACCTCTGTTTGTAGATAACATTTCTGGGTTATTGGATGGCTGATGGTGCCATCAAATCTGACCACCTTCCAAGGTCTTTTCACCTTGTAAGTTTTGATACATAGCTCCTTGGCAATGTTCGGGCCTATCAAATTGATTTTGGCACCACAGTCAATGAGCACACTAACTTCTGCTTTATAGTTGAGTAGCTTGATATATCCAGTTGGGGATCGAGCAGTCATCTCAGATTCATCACTAATACTGGATACATTGTAAGCAGATGAGACTTTTGTTGGAGTTTGAATCACCCCTGTGTGATATGTACATATATTGGTGCGAGTTTTTACTTGCTTACATAAGCACTTAGAGTGCACATAGTACTACACTTTTGGTACTGTTCCCTCAGTAGTTGAGTCACTACTGAGGGTAAGTTCATATATTCTTTACAGTAAACTACTTACTGATCCCCTGTAGCTGCCTACAGGTATATCTAATATATAAGTAGTTGAGTCACTACTGAGGCTGCCTACAGCCCTTTTCAACAGGTTATGAGCCCCGCCTAGCATGGAAAATTTTCATTGTAGGCAACTTGTGGTCGACTACTCAAACATGCTACGAAAGATCTCTACTACACTCGAAAGTAATAGGAGAACATTCTATGGACCTACCTGAGCTCGCAGAAGATGGCTGCAACTGGCAAACCTATGGCAGTTGGGTGCTGAAGGCTATCTCAGAAGACAGCTTAATGGGTCACCTAGATGGGTCTGAAACACGACCCACAACTCCGAAGTTACTACAGGAATATGGTGCCGGATGGACACCACGAACCAACAAGGAATGAGATGTCGTCACGGCCTGGAAAACCGCTGACAATGTGTGGCATCAATGGGCCGCCATGGCCCACCAATTTATCATCTATGGCTTACCCGACTCCATCCTAATGCTCATTATGCATTTGGAAACTCCTCATGAGACCTTCGCCTACCTCGAGAATCGCTATGGTCGAATTCCGAGACCGGAGATCCAGAAGGTTGTTGACGAAGCCGTACAACAGCATGACATGCGATACGAGCAATGCGAAGCTGAAAATGGCAACAACAAACCAGAGAACTCATGTGGAGGGGAGGACTCCCTACACATCCCAAGCGACAGCGCTGAGACCACAAATGGGTGCACAAAGCCCGAGGTTGAGGTTAGAGACGCACGACAGGCTAGGGATGACCTACAAGTGGTTGTGGATAGGGCTATGGACTCAGAATGGCAAGCAGAATGCGCGAGCATGCTTGAAGCACCTGACAAGGACAGTCAGTGCACAAGCAACAAGGTTGTGGAGAGTGGAGACTTACCTGAGCCAAGCTCTAAGGCTTTGGACCCTGTGGATAGCATTGCTGGAAGAGCCGGTGGACGTTCCATCGAATGCATACCACAAACATGTCTCGAATACAGTCAGCGTGCCCAGACAAAGAACAATGAGATCATTCTCAACATACCTGACCCACCTGATGCACGAATCGAATGTCCTACATCAGGACAGTGCACACCGACACGATCCTACAGCGCCACAAGTATGGTGCCCAAGCAACCAGTCCATACACAGAGGTACAAGGTGCCACAAGGCAAACAACTACTGTCTGTATCAATGTGCCCACTTACAATGCCATCTGGCATGCTCTACTGGATATTCTGGCCACCTGAGCGCGAAAACGAGAAGGAAAACATGCCACTAACTAAAGCGGATGGTCAGCATCTCGATGCATATGTGAATTGGCACAGCGTCATACCTGCAGCACCTGAGCCACCTCCAACCAACTCCTCACATACCCTTTGGCCCTACAGGGTACCCCATCAATGTGGAAGGTTGAAATCGAGCACTAGAAGCGTCAGTATCACTCATACGAGACAAAACACGTACCACGCTCATGCAGTCCCCATGTGGCTGCCTCAACCCCCTTTGGCATCCACAAAACAAATTATTTTCATTGCGGGACAACCCCAGCGTAGTGCTGATGTCGAGTCGAAGACGACGAAGCTGGGGGTAAGTGCCATTAGCACCAAAACGGCCAAAATGCGAGGAAACCTACCTCATTCAGAAATGCGCCCAATGGAGCCTGATAGAGAGGAGAATGTTGGTAGGTACGACAACACAGTGAGCAGCGAGTTCGCCGACTCGCGTAGAATCAAAAATTCGATGCTAGCTGATATCAGGAGTCAGCAAGGAGAGCAGGAGACGAGACGCCAAAACGGCATACCTGCGCCATCCAAACCCACTCGATACGACCTGTCACACCCTCCTGGGACACTCGGGTACCCACACCGACGCGGTAGGATCAAGACGAGATCTAAAAATGTCAGTACAGTCCAAGTGAGAGGCTTTACTTTCCTCAGACTCACCATCATCACCTCGCCGCCTCGCGAGATCTCGCAACACCTCTGGAATGTTGCTAACACCTACTGGCGGCAGGGGGTGCCTCCCGGACGGACGCGCAACGTTGACAAACCTTCGTTATTTGAAACGGCGGCCTTGCGACAACAGTACGAGGCCAGAGGACACGCACACACCAAACGGATTCCCGATATGGCAGTTGCCACAACGCGCAGCACAGCCACGGCCACGACGCGGCACCTCGCCACCCTACACGGACTCGAAGCTGCAGTTGCAGCAATTATACTCGTTTTTGTTCTGGTGTTCGGTGTACGGTTTTCTTTCAAGTTCTACATTCTTCACCCCTACCTGATCACACAGTGGAGCTTCAGGGGGTGTGTTGGAGTTTGAATCACCCCTGTGTGATACATATATTGGTGCGAGTTTTTACTTGCTTACATAAGCACTTAGAGTGCACATAGTACTACACTTTTGGTACTGTTCCCTCAGTAGTTGAGTCACTACTGAGGGTAAGTTCATATATTCTTTACAGTAAACTACTTACTGATCCCCTGTAGCTGCAACAGGTATATCTAATATATAAGTAGTTGAGTCACTACTGAGGCTGCCTACAGCCTTTTTTTCAACAACTTTAACAGTGGACATGCTGGACGGAAGTGAACCAGTATGTCCCTTTAAAAATCCTTTGCCTTTCTTAGTGACTTGTGGTACAGGTTTTCTGGACCACCAGCTGAGATCTCTTCTTTGACCTTGCAGACCTTCATGGGTTTCTTGCATTCTTTCCAGATATGGCCTTCATCTCTGCACTTGTAACACTTGATGATGTAGGCCATTCTTCCTTGGGACCACTTCCTGGTTCTTCCATGTTTGTCTATGTCCATAGCATTTGGGTCCCAGTTAGGGGTAGGGCAATGGAAATTAAAGAAGGACGTTGGAGGGGTTTTTCCATCCAAGATCCACTTGTTCTCAATCTTGCTTATGGCTTCTCCAGCTGTGGCAATCCATTCCAAGACAGTCTTCAGGTCTTGGTGATTGAGAACCCAATCTCTAATCTCCTTCTTTAATCCTTTTCCAAAGAAGATAGTGCCATTGAATGAATTGTCATGGAACTTTGCACAGTTAAAGAGGGCCATGAAGTGGGCAACATAATTCTCGAGAGGAGCAGACCCTTGGGTGAGAGTTACAAGTTCTAGCTGGGCCTTGGAGCATTGATCTCTGCTTGCAAATGTAGCTTGGATTGTGGCCTCAAAGTTATCCCACACGTCATTGTAGGTAGCTAGGCCACTATCCACATGTTCATTAATATAATTTTTGGCAAAGGTGGCCACAGATCCTTCTGTCATATAAGAAAGAGCCAAACTGATCTGAAGATGGTTGGTGACATAGACATGTTGATTAATCTGTAGATAGCCTTTGACTTGTGTAAGCCAAGCAGGAAGTTGTTTATGGTCCCTGTTGTAGATCATTGGTTTATTGAGATTGAATTCACATCCTCTGTTAAGCTTCTGTTCCAAAGAACCAAAGTGTCCAGAGTTGCACATCCATTTTTGGCCAAATGCCTTTGCCAGAAGTTCTTCAAGTTCTTTTTCCATAGGTTCTCTATTGAAGAGAGGATTTCCAGACTTCTCAGCTTCCTGTCTGGAACCACCAGCTCCTAAAGACAGTCCTTCAGTAACATGAGACATTAGATTTGCAAGGGATTCTTCTTCTTGATCCAGTATGGGTACATCACCAATAGCAGAACCAAAGTCTGATAAGGCATTGTCTATTAACAGCTCGGTGTCAGTTTCCAATTCAGGTTCCCTTTCTCAGTATGAACCAAGAATAGCTGGGTTTTGAAGTGTCAAGGGAGGAACAGGGGTCGAGGTGAGGCTGTACTTGTGGGAAAACTGTCTTCTGGAGTATTCAGTTGAAGTATGAGGGGGAATGGGTGGTGCCTTTCCTTTACCAAGTGCAGAAGTAGGTGGTTGAGGGGGACATCTAGGTTCTCCTGAAGACACCTTGGGCAACTTGTAAGGCAAAGTAGAAAATGTTGAGGGATATGTTGACAGAGAGTAATGACACTAGTTGCCTGACCTGTAGAGGATCAACTAGCGACGTTTTGTAGTAAGAGAAAAGCTGAGCGTTGTGTCCAAACAATGGTCACAGCAGTGACTTGATCTTTTTGCTTTTGTTATGCCATTGCATATGAATGTCCTAATAAAGGACAAGTACAGTTATAGCAATGGCAAGGTATGACCTTGGGATGATAAGACTTTGAGTCCCCTTTACCAACATATGCTCATATCGCCAAAGACTGGTGATAAACAGTATCATGGTTGCAAGGTAGCAAAAAGATAGTGTACATGACGAGTAGCTAAGGGTTTATATACTACAACAGACACAGCTATGAGTCAGGTAATGTCTGATGAAACATATGAGGTACTGGTGAGCCAAAGGATCACTTAAGTACAGGAAAGGCAACAGTGCACAGTGGGCACAGCTATAGTACAACAACAAGTCAGACAAGTCAACAGAGACTGACTAATAAAGGCAAGACTGGTAAGTCAGGGTTGAACTGACTACCAAAACATAAGCCCATCAGGGGATGTTCCCGGTAGGACACAAAAGGTGGCAAGGGATGAGATGATGATGGCAGCAATGATGACTACAAAGAGTGAGGCATAGGCCCAAAGCAGAGGTGGGACATGGTCAGTGGAAGGAAAGAGGGAATTTTGTAACAGTAACATGTTGTTCGACTGAGCTTCATTTTCCTTTCCAAGGTGACCCAGGTGCTGCAAACATGCACAACTGCGACCTGAGCAACTGTTAGAAGAGACAAAGTCAAATAGAAAAAGCATAGCTTATGGTTATGGCCAGATAAGCCACAAGCCAAACACCTGTTCTTCCTGACCTTGGAAGTAAAGGTGCTTGCAACAACAGCAGGCAACTGAACTTGAGGGCACAGCTGCAGAGCAGCACATGCAGGAACAGGCATTCTCACCAATGCAGGCATGTCGGATGGCTGAGGAATGATGTGGTGGACAATAGCCAAGACTTCAATGCTGTATAGTCCCACCCCTGACCAGTGAGTCTCCTTCCGAAGGTCATTGATCATCCATAGCTTGAGGTGGTGAGTGCTGTTGACAATACAGTCTATCATTGGACTGGGAAAAATGAATCCTGTGCCAAAATCCATAACATGAGTGCTGCCAAGCTTAGTGACTGCCTTGGCTTCCCTCCAGTCCTCCAGTGTGTCACAAAGTGCAAGCTCTCTTTCATCCATAGTATATTTCGAGAGGTGGGAGTGAGCAGTGTTCTTGATAGTCACAGATGGAAGTATGTTGAGAAATGAGAATGCAGTGGGATTGTGGAGGTCACAACACACAAGCAGCATGGTGAGAACACACTGTACACAGCCTTGTGGATGAGAGGGATCACACATGGTATGATTAACATCTTTCATATCAAATTTGGAGTCACTAGTCAATGTTCTACTCGTGTTCTGCAAATGGAAGGCTCACCCACACCCTTATCCGGGTTACTTCCAAAGAATGTCTCAACTATCACCCGTCGACACATCACCCCCTGAGAATTTGCATTGATTAGGTAGTCCATTGCAGGATCAAGGTCTTTCTTTCATCTTGTCATTGCTGACATCCCTTCATTGACTCATCCAGGTAACCTTGAAGCCATCAAGCCCCTCAACTCCATCTCCCTGACTGGTAAGTTTCCCAACCCATTCTTGTGGTTATTATGACTGTTGTCCTTGGTTGTAGTATTGTCAAGACCGAGTGCGAGCCTTTTGGGTGGGTCTGGCAGCAACAAATCTAGTGTATCACCAGTTCGTTTCTTTTTAGTTTGCTGTTGAATTCTTCTCTCCTCTTTGACATTGTTGAATAGATCTTTCTCAGCAAATAGTATTGCCATGCCACTCTCCCCATGTGCTCTTGCTGCATGCCCCCAACATTGCCACAGTGCAGACAGCCCACAGGTTGCTCTCCACTGAACTACAATGGCAATATCTGGGATGTCCATCCCCTGTCACTTGAAGGTGAGGAGTGATCTTTCACAGACATTTCTGACTCACCATACCAAACAACTTGGTCATACACAAACCCCAGGTGTCTCCAGCATGCAAGTGAGTAACCTCCACCTCTTTGTACATTGTTGTCATATCTGAGTTGAACCATTTAATTCTGTGATGGACCTCATGTGGGAGGCACTTTTGCAGGATTTTAGTAGTGGCAATGGCATCCTGGATACCATCAAAGAAGACCAAGAATTTTGGTGGTGCCGGATCGCCTGTCGTCCAGCCCTCAGGCACAAGGAAAAAGAGGTCTGCATAAGAGGTAAGTGGATGCTTGATCTTGCATATGCAGATTCTTATGTTAGGCTGATCTGTGTGGATTTGAATATTGACACAGTCCTCCTTTCCTTGCAGGTTCAAAGTTCAAGCAATGTCAGTGAGAGTCTCTGGTGTTAGCATTGTGGATGTGATCATGTATGGCACCTGATGTTGGAGTAAACAACCGGTGTGCTGTAGCATAGCCACCAGATTACATAAGTGCATAGCACACACTTACATTTTTCATAGTACTGTAGTTTCTACTTAGTGACTACTAAGTGTCCTACAGGTACAGTAGCTCTGCTACTAATATATAAGTGACTACTAAGTGTCCTACAGATTCCTACAGATTTTATCACCTGATGCAGTAAGATAAAGTGTAGTCAACCCAACTCCCTATACTCAGGCCTGAATGCTCCCCAGGTTGTGATGCAGTGCACTTCATCAAAGATTATTCCCATTATATGGTGAACAAACTCTTTCTTCTTTAACAGTGCCTCGAACATTCCCCCTGGTTTCATCATCTGTTCCAGACTTATTATAACTGCCTGGTATTTGAGCACCTTGATATCCTATCAAGTATAAGTGGGGAGAGTGACATGAAAGGTACATACATACCTTGTAATTTTGCTTGCTGGCTGTGTCTGCATTAATCGCAATAGCATGCAGACCCACACCTTCTAAACAGTCAACTTGCTGCTTCCCAAGTTGGTTCAGCAGTGTCACAATGATCTGGAGAGCCTTCGGACAGAAAAGTAATGGCATCCAGAATGTGAGTGTCTTCCCCATTGACATTCCTGCAATGCATACTATGTCCTGACTGCCCTTGAGGAAGGCTTGTGCAACTCTGACCTGCCATAGACATTTTCCGAAACTTGTGATCATCTTGTTTCGTATGTCTTTGACACTAGGGATTTCCAAAGACA
The DNA here is from genome assembly GCA_024663475.1 of Pisolithus thermaeus. Lineage (NCBI taxonomy): Eukaryota > Fungi > Basidiomycota > Agaricomycetes > Boletales > Pisolithaceae > Pisolithus > Pisolithus thermaeus. The sequence continues at coordinate 759,957 of JANFAF010000015.1, read as the reverse complement.
AGTCCAGCATGAAGACCAAGTAGGAAAGGATAAGTCTAATATAGTCATACTGTCTTGCAATGTCCAAATGTGTACATGTCCATGCATATTGTCATTACATCTACTGTACCCATGTCACTTATGCCAATGCCAATGATGGGCTGAGTGGTGGTGAATGAACCTTACCAATGTTTTGTACCAGCCACTGCTGGAGGGTTCGAGGGATAGAGTTAGGCTGAGTTTGAAAAAATATCTACCAAACACTCGCAAACACACCACTGTAGTATGCCGTCCCTCATACCCTCCAGCAAGGATGGGTAGGAGCCTGGCCCCGACTCAGTGACCGAAATCACATCGGAGATTACATAATCACGAGAGTAGACTGCAAGTTTTCAGCCTGAACTTGAAGTCCATGAAGTCTGCAATCTAACGCATCCTGGGCTGCCCGGAGGGCCGGTGTATTCAAATCCAGTAACATGAATCTAGCCAGCGTGAGTAAGGACGAGCAGACTCTGTTTCTGAGACTATTAGCACTGTCAAGCTATCTTTAAGAGTGTATGGCAGCAGGGTGCTTGACAATCCTCCTCTTTCTTTAACCGTGTCGTGGGTAGTTTTATCAAAATTATCGGACTTCATTGTTCGATGCTATTCTTGCAGGCACATAAGATGTGCTAGGTCATCTTGATGTTCGTCGGTATTCAACCCCGGCGTGCCGATAACTCTTGTCCTCGACTTCAGTGGCTACAGCGATCTCCTGTTCCAGTTTGCTGCGGCAGCGGCAAGAAGGTGCTCTCCTGTGACAGCTTAAGTGATATGGTAGATGAGTCTCGGGAGTCAGGTGGAAGTGTCGAAGACAACCGGTATTTCGCGCGATGCCTTGACAACACGCAAATATAGTAGGAGGCCATAGACAGGACAAGATTCTTCGATGAGTTGCCCTTCCTGCCAGCACCATCAGGTGTGCATCATCGATCGTCTCCTTTCGACATCATTCATACTGCGCGTACCGCTGCCAGCTCCTATCGCGAAACGGTGTCACTTCACTGCGTGCACGTCGTGAATCACTTGATGTGGCCTGGTGGAATTGAGCGTCAGGAAGAGAAGCATAAATAAATAACAGAGTCCGCGCTGCTTGATGATCAAAGACCAGCCCCACCCTGCACCAACACTCTCACCCCCGCACGGCGTTTTCACGCCTCGCGGCGAGCCAGAAGGCTACGAGTCTTTCGACCTGTCACGTCTTCCACCCACTGCATCTGTCGCGAACGCATCCCAGGTCAACTTTTGGGACGCGTCGGCATCCCATTCCCGAGAAAGACTCATAGCAGGTCCTTCGATACCACCTTCGATGGAAGACAGACAAAACAGTCAATGTTCGGGTTCTGAGCTGAATACAAAGCAGTCTGCCGGCCAGAAACCGACGGTCCATTATCCTGACGATGTCGGTCGCGCTCCTAGCCCAAGTTACTTCAACATTCCTCCCCAGACGGATTCAGTGGCATCTTCGACCGCTGGAAGTGACGGAGAGGATGAAGAGGACGACGATTTCGACTGGAGCGGAGACGAAGACTTGGCAGAGGAAGAAGCTAAGTTTGAGAAGCAGGCTGGTGTTAAGCTCAAGTCTCGATACTCGCTGTTGAGGTTTGTGCTGTCTGCTTTATGGCACCTGGCCGCCTCTCAAATTTCTGCTTCAGACTGTTCACTTTCTTGTTCTGTACTCTAATTGGCTCGGTTTTCCTTGCAGGCGTCCTGGTGACACCAGCATTGATTGTCTATTTCTTCTGGTATAAACCACATCCAACCGACCACCGCCACTATGTCGCCCAGAACGTGGAGGCGTGGCTATTCTGGGCCGCTGCCAATGTTGTTATATCTTGGGGACTCGCCATGATTGTGGACATAATACCTGTCATCATACGGATGCTAATATCCATGTCTTGGGGTCATGTATCGGAAGAAATCAAGACACGCATCGAACTGTACAACGCTGTCAAAGATACCCTCAAGCCTGTCCTGTATGCGACCAGCGCATGGATCAGTTGGATCATTCTATTCCAGAACATCTTTCGATTGCACGACAGCTCTGGTGCTCACAGTTATGCTGCGTACACTGACCGTGTAGGCTTGCATGAGGTTTCACTTTGGCTTCCAGGAATTCTCAATCGTCTTTTTTTTTATAGGTCGCGCAGATCATTGAATTCCTGTTCTTTTTTGCGCTGGTGTTCTGTGCCCAAAGAATGCTGTCTCATGCTATCGGTAGTATCTAGTTCTTCGATGGGCTTTCTTACGCTTACGACTTATAGCTTTCGCATTCCACCAGACAGCCTATCGGGAACGCCTCCAGGAATTGAAAGTTGGCCTCCGTGTCATCGAACATCTGCGCACGTTTAAGCCTAAACACAAACACGCCAAATCGAGCAGCCACACGCCAATATTCTCCGCGCTTGGATTTATGGCCCCTTTCAGTGGAGATAAAGACCCCGTTGGCTCTCATGGGAACCGTCAGCGTCCTAGTCCAGCTCATACAATGGACAATATAGATGATGCAGGCGCTGAGCATGAAGCAAAAGGTCGGAAAGGTAAAGGCAAACGCAAGGCAAGGGAACCAAAGACGTTTGCACAAGTGGTCGAAAAGACACCGACAGAGACGCCCGCCTCGGAGTATCCTTCCCCGGCCCCATTCGTAACGAGCACCGATTCCCCACATGAGGTGCTAGGCACTCCACATCAATACCCCCCGACGCCTGTTCGCAGGATGTCCGGCACAGATCAACAACATGAGGACTTCAACCCTGCCGTTCAAGCCGCCAGAGTTATCAAGTCCGCTGTCCTTCACGATGCTCGTAACATCAAAGGCAGCAACTATGATCTGAGCAAACTCGTGAGTAGTGTTAACACTGTGCAAGATGCCAAGGTACGACTTCCTGCGTGGCGACGTGTAGTTTGGGAGAGTTCTCACTGCGACTGCACAGCGTCTGGCCAGAGCTATCTACACTACATTCCGTGACCGTCATCGGTCATATCTGATTCCCTCGGACTTTTACCCTGCCTTCCACACGCATCAGGAGGCCGAAGACGCTTTTCGTGTCTTCGACAGAGATGGTAATGGTGATATATCACGCTCTGAGATCAAGTCTACGGTGTTGCGGATCTATAAGGAGCGGCTCTTTCTGTCTCGCAGTATTCGTGATGCTGGAGCAGCTTTGAAGCTACTGAACCGTATCCTATTGTTTTTTGCCATCATCATCCTTTTCTTCATATCACTCAGCATATACGGCGTGAACGTCACGCAATCTCTGACCAGCGTGTACACTTTGGGCATCGCTGCTAGTTTCATTTTCAAAACTTCTGCAAGTAATGCGTTTGATGCCATCATGTTCTTGTTTGTGACTCAGTACGTCCCGGCATCAATTCCCGCCAGAAATGTGTTGATATGTCCTGATCCAGCCCATTTGATACCGGTGATCGCTGTTTCATTGATAGTAAGTCGAGCCGGGTAGCCGCTTACTTGAACTGACCCATGGTCAGCTGAGAATTTTGTGGTTAAAAAGATGGGTTTGTTTGCGGTGGGTAAACATCAGATCTCTCCATGATGATGAGCCAACAAGTTTCCACGATAGACGGTATTCCTTCGCTCTGATGGTACGGAGAGTTACTATTTCAATAGCCAACTCTTCACAAAATTTATGTAAGTTCACACTGCTTTCGCCCTGTATTACATGCGTGCTTAGCATGTTGTAGAACCAATGTTCGCCGGAGTGATGTGTGTTTCCTCTTGTAAGGCCATGAAGCGAACCAAACTAACATGCCCACTAGAAAATGGCGGAAGGGCTTACGATGCAGGTGGCGTGGCGCACGCCACTTGCAAAGTTAGATGAGCTCGAGAAACGTCTCAATGAATGGCTCGCAACTGAAGAGAACAGGTGGTTCCAACCTACAACCTCGATTATGTTGCAGAGTATCAACTTCCAACGCTACCTAGAAATCTCTGTTGCTATACCTCACAACTCGTGCGTTCCCTCGTTCTTGAGAAGGGTATGGAATAGCTGAACTGTTATATAGCACATGGCAGGACTGGGGTTTGACATGTGCACGCAGGACAGCTTTCTGCGCGGCCGTGCAACACTACTGTCGACAGCTTGGTATCGTCTGCTTTGAGTCTCCGATGCCTATCGAAGTTGCGGATGCCGACACGCAGTTGTTTACCCCCGCCCCAGAGGCTGAGGTTGTATTTGAAGATGCCTCAGGTGAAGGTGACGGGGCACCGCGGAATCTTTTAGGCTTTACGCCGCCTCACCCTGCTGGTTCGCACTTGAGGGCAAGGAAGAGCAGAGGTCGCAAGGCAGCCATGCGCACTGTTGATGGTTGATCTGGAATGCATCGCTGATGCATTGTCCTTGAGGCTGCACAACGCGCCATAAAAGTTTTGATAGAAATGCTAGATATGTACATTCAATGAAATCGTCGTGGACATTCTCCAAGTTGTGCTTCAAGCTATCCAGTCGTGACACGACGGAGGCACGTGTCACGAGTACGTTATCATGCCATGCTTAGCCTGTGCCGATGAGTTAAATAGCAGTGGTGAGTGGACCCAAAAATTTCGTTCGTCCCAATTACGACGACGACGTTGAAGCAATGGTCAACGCTAACTTGCACGATGTCGAACTCGTGTGGTAGGTAATAATAACCCTTGTCAAAGTCCTTCTGACTGATGCTACCCTTCAAGGCCCCATGTCGGCCCAAACGATGTCATCGTCACCGGTACATTTGACCAGGTGAGCAGAGTCGCCAGCCTCTAATACTCCTTCGACGTGCTCATGGCCATGCTTCATATGCTTCCAGTGGTCGGCTTCCATTCATTTGGTCAAAGGCGACACTGGCTTTCGCGGTATGGTCAAGCTCCCTTGGGGTGAGAAGGTTGCCTACAAGTTTATCGTCGACGGCTATTGGTCATGTCGTGACGACCAGCCTATGGAAAATGACGGCAGTGGCAACATTAATAACATACTCTACGTTCCTCAAAAGCCCTTGCCACCACCGGGAGAGATCGTATCGGTTCCGGAGGCTACCCATCCGCCTGAACCCAATGGAATGGCACCTGTGGTACCTATGACCATTGTCCCGGTCAATGATGCTACAAGTGGTCGTCCCCTTCCCTCTAGTGCTCTCACAGCGGAACCCATAACTTCGGAACAACCAAATGGGCCTTCCACACATACCCCCGCACAATCGGAGGTTGTGACCGAATCCCCCCGGCCATGCCCAGCTCAGATGTCTGTGAGGGCACGGAGAACCAAAATTCTAGGCCACTCAATGCGGCAGTTACGTCCGTCGTTCGGAAACTACTGCAGAGCAACGTGCTGCACCTACAAGCTCCGCACCATCTCCGAACGGCATACGTCCCTGCCTGCTGCTGTCCAGCAGAACCCGTCCCTTAGTGCGCCTTCCATGGATCCAGCGTTACAGTCAAGAAGAAGCGATTGTCCATATTCGAGAAGCTGAAGCGTGTATTCCACAAGGGTAAAGCCGAGCAGCGACAGGCATGAGCTTCTGCATTTGATGTGATACCATTCTCGCTCCCTCGTTTCTTCTCATTTTCGGCCGACATAGTTTTCCTAGGTTGGCATCCTATTGACACGGCTTACACGACGTTCATGTCCATACATGTTATTCACGCTAAATCTAGTTCCTCATCTGCTTCAATCTCGTTATTGTGTATTGTAGGCTTTTCGGTCATCCTTGTAGGCGATATCGGATGGATCTCACTGGGGTTTTGGTTTGCATTTCACGCAATTACGTTCAGTACAATACCTAAGAAAAGTGAGTTGACGGAACCTAGTGGCAAGAACGTTTACCTGCAGCGATGGTCTCACCGCTGCGTCTGACCAAGATTCTTCCCATGTCTTTATTGACGGAAAACGGTTCCAACGGGATTGGACGAGCTGTGGCCGATGGGGCCGACAATGTCCCCGCACGCAATGTAATCTCAACCTCAGCAGAGGTACCTCGGGATAAAACACTAGATGTGAATGATGTAGGATAAGACGTACGGCCAATCACATAGACGGAGGGAGACTCACCGAGGATTCCTCTTTACTACAGAGCCGGATGCACGATCGGTTGTAGCGACCAATCTTGAGAGCGTCGCCGGGACATCTCGCGAATGATGGAACAACTCGATCTGACAGGGCGCCCACAAGCTTAGTCCCATTCAGGCCACACTTATATTGAAGTAGACGCACCGAAGCCCCAGCCGTGATCGGTACCTGGATGTCGAAGACAATGATACGAGCACTGAATGCAGTGGCGAGTGGAACAAGATTCCAGGGCGGGCAGAGGATACTTCCAACGGCAAGATAGACAGGGTCAATGCTTACAAGATATAACGTGGCATTGGAGCCAGCTGTCGCCCATGGGACATTGATCTCATCAACCTCGATAGCTGCAAACGTTGAGGAAGGGTTTTTGAATGAAACGAAAACTTACATCGAACGACAGCGGTTTCGTCTCCTGGTAACACTCGCACCCGCTCTCCTACTTGTACAATGCCACCACATATCCTGCCACTAACGCCGATGCCGGAGCTCTGGCCCTTGAAGACGTTGGAGATTGGTATTCGCAGCGGCGACTCAATATCGCGAGCAGGTGGCTCTAGTTTATCTGCAAAACGCAACATTATGGTGGTCATTTTGCCTGAAGGCCGGAAGAACGCACCTAACAAGTCTACCAACGTGGGACCCTTGTACCAGCTAGTCAACGCAGGTGGCCCTTGAGAACTTCGATCTACCAAGTTGACACCAAGCATCGCAGCAACCGGAACAAACCCTGTCTTGGAGGACTGAAATCCCGATTGACTAAGGAAGGTTCTCAGGAGGCGGCATATTTCCTCATATCTACTCTCTGCCCAATTGACCTATGACATGACGTCCCCGTCGTGTACACCTGCGTCCAAATATCACGAAATAGACGACATACCTGATCCAGTTTATTCACAGCCACGATAACCTGGGACACACCGAGACTGCGTACGAGTAGTATGTGTTCTCGAGTTTGCCCGCCTCGATCGAAGCCGGCCTCGAATTCCCCAGTAGCTGCATCAACGACAAGAAGAGCACAATCAGCTTGCGAAGCACCCGAGATCATGTTCGGTATGAAATCCTTATGACCTGGCGCATCCAGAATCGTGATCTGCCTATGGGGTGTCGTGAGAGACTGCAATGCGATATCCATAGTGATTCCTCTGCGACGGGTTTAGTAGTAGGCCCTTTCAGGAGGCTACTCCCATACCGCTCGCGTTCTTCCGTCGTTTCGTCTAGTCCCCATGCCCAGCTAAAACTACCTTTCCCCACTTTGTTGCTTCCCCGCTCATTCGCGACTCGGGTTTTCTCATCCACATGACCGAGTTCATATAAAAGACGCCCCATGAGGGTTGATTTCCCTGCGTCTACATGCCCTGAAGTACCGTCGGATCAAGCTCGCAGGGTACAAGTCACAACCTTACCGATGACCACCAGACTGACCGACTTCTTTCCATTTCTACCTACGCTTTCGAGAACTCTTCTAGCTTCCTCCAATAGCTTCCCTCGTTCCAATGCCACCTTAGGAGGCGGTTCATCAACGGTGACTTCCTCCTTCGACGTAAGGTTCAGGGCTGCAATGTTAAATATCTTCTGGTCAGGGCCTCCACTGCTCCCCCTGGATGATGTCCCATCCCCTGTTCGCCTTGAGGTCTGCACAACTCCACCTGCTCTCTTCGCTGATTTGACTGGTGAGGCGACAGGAGACATGGCCCTAGAGATAGGAGTCGTATACCCTGAGGATCCCATTCGTCTTTCCATGTTGGGTGGCTTTCTGCGCCTTCTCGCGCTCCTTGGCAGCTACGGCAACAAGTTCAGAATAATCAGTATCACAATTCCATTCAAACATTAACACAGTTACAACTACAGATGATCAGCACGACAACCGAGAAAAGAGAAGAACAACAGCTCGGTACGGGAAGATGAATAATTGAACGAAAGGAATATAAATAGAGAAGCTGGATCATTGTTGTTGAGCTAGAGAAGTGCCGCGGCGGGCATTGAAGACGACTGTCGTCTGGGCTAGGGACGTCGAACGCGAAACCAAGCTGGACCGTCATATCTGGAAGGTTCGGCTTTGTATGGTGACGTCTTCGTTGACCGCCAGCATCGAGATCAAGTGTTGACCGGCTCTGAGGAGAGTACGTGTCGACTAGCTTTAGTTCCTCTCTCCCATACCTAGGGGTTTTTCTGTGTTTATCCGCTTCGAGGGATGTTAGACGATCGTCGAGTAGCAAGGAGGCGAATGCCGAGGGTAACGCACGAGAATGACATGGCTTGGAGAGGAAGAGAGGAGACTGGGTAGGAATACTACCCTCATCAGTCAGTCGCACTTGAATGCGAGCAGGGTTTGGCTTGTGCCTTCTTCGCTTTCGACTGCTAATTTCGACTGCTTTCCTTCGGTACTAGTCATTTGTACAAGTGGTACAGGCTGCGGAGTCCTTGCCGTTGAAAGACTGTGAAGAGTCTGATAAGAGGTAGTGATAGCCGTGGTAGCTGTAGCTCCATTGGCTATCGGTGTGAGATATTCCGTGCGGGGTTTTGGAAGTGAGACAGGGGGAGCACAAGGGATAGATTTAGGAATCAAGGCACAGCACCGTTAGCCTTCGCTTGCGCGAGCTTCGCAAGCTTTGACTGAGGGCGTGCCTTGCACGCCAGACTCATTGCGCACCACGGACGTTTCAGGAGTTCCACCAGAAAGCGAAGGCGAAGTCTCAGGAGGCCTGGTGGTTGATATAGAGGCTTTAGATACACTCTTCGCCAGGGCACGGGGAGTTTCCTCGCGACCATTTTGTTGCTCCAACTCCATGGCCTTGTCGATTGCCCTCCGCACATGAGAAGACATCGACGACGGAGTAGTGGATGGTGTTCTAGCTGAAGACACTGATTTCTCTGAGGTGCGGGGATGCCTCGTACGGTTCCCTCCGACTTTTCGGACGTCTCAGAAGGGGGCGTCTCGACGGTTGTACCACGCGAAGCGTACGAAAGGCGAGATTCGGGGGAAGGTCGCAGGGCAGGATAAGTGAGTACCGAAGTGGTTTCCAAGGCTGATGAGCGAGAGCTCGATATAGTACTCACACGCGAGCTGGCAAGGGTTGCCAGCTTGGAGCGTTTCGCAGGCTGCCGACGGGAAGGAAAATCTTTTTCGGGTGGAGGCGGAGGCACATCACTGACTTTCGATAAGGAATCGGGAATATCTGGGATAGTATCGACTGGCGGAACTGAGATGCTAGGAGCCGGAAGCTTTGGGCTATCCGAAGTCGCTTCTGATCCTGACTCCGTAGGAAGGGCTGACGGTGCCGACTCGTAGATCGACAGCCTGTGGACAGCCGAGGGTGACGGTGAAGGTGGTATCTCGTTTGGATCTAAAGGTCGTTTGGGATAGTACATGTTTGAGTAGTGGTCTGAGGTGGGGACCTAAAGTATGTAAGCTTGACAGCCCAAATCAAACATAACCTCAACTCGCCTAGAACCTGACCATACGACGACGTGGTATCAGTCGATTGCGATGCGCGGACGCTACGGGCTAGCTGCTGTCTGGAATGCCTGGGGCAAGAAGGCTCAGTCCGCTCGGTAAGTTCCGTTATGGTGCTGAGTCGCGAGGGAGAGGCATGAAACCCATGGGCAGGTCGTCAGGATCCATATCCGGGCTACAGGCCATACAGTCTTCTGGGCAATAGTCTGGTTGATACTGGCCATGCTGTGCCAACATGATTAGAGGGCCACGAGGTCGTTCTATATCCTCCGGATAGAGCCCCGCTTCTGTGGCCGAGTAGGGCGGTTCGTAATGGCCTGAAGTGCCTTTCCATTTTGATGCACTGGAAAAGACGCAAAAACAAGAACAGTGAATTTGAGTCATTTCTTGTACAACGGTGAGGGAAGGGCGACTGGGAAGCGACATGCACCTTCCTGTTCCTCGTCTCCTTTGCGGCGAAAGCGCTCCCACCAGTGGGATTTAGAACGGGGTAAAGCAATATACGAACGAAGCAAAAGCAAAACTACCCTAAGAACAATAAATTGGGGGATAACCTACCTTTACGCTCCTTGGCCGCAATCCTCCTCTCTTGTTCCTCTACAGTGGCATGGTACCATTAATGTCGGGTAAAAGAATGAGGCGTTAGACGCACCATAAAGCCAGGCTACAGCTTTCTCTACGTCGAAGTAATGCTCCCACAAGGCATCCTTGATGACAGCCATCGTCAAGCGCTGATATGGCTTCGTCTCCCATGACAGCTCTGACGTGTGTTAGGCCACTTTCCAATTGGGCTGTAATATGAAGATGCAAAGGAAGAGAAGTTAGGCCCAGCACGCGGCACTGATAGTGAGAAGTATACCATATTGTTCGTCCGTCACTTCGTCCCCTCCGTCGGACAGAGCGTCGTCGTCTAATTCATCTGATCACGATTACAATCAGTCTCAGTGAGCTAGTAAATCTAGAAAATATCCCACCTTGTATGTTGATATTTCGTACAAGCCTATGTCGTGACATGATGAAGATAAAATACAAAGATTATACAGCCAGCAAGTATGTCGAACGGAGATATGTTTTGGCAGCAGCTGAACACGCAAACATGTACAAACATCATGCCGGTCGGAAAAATGGAAAAGTTGGTGCTTCCGCCATTCATCATCATGTTCTCCGCTGCAAGGTTTGCTTTCTCGAATGGGCAGAGGCGTGTAAGTTTTCATTTGGCACCAGTTAACGAGCGTCTTAGAACAATTACAGGCATTTTCTACTTCGTCGTCACGGTCGTACGACGTAGCCAAACTCACGCTTGTGGGCCGGTTGGGCAAAGACCCAGAGGTACGCACTACGAAGAGCGACCGCGAATACGTCGCGTAAGTATCGGATCCGACCTGCTGCATTGGCTCCTTACCTTGGTTTGGTCAGATACACTGTCGCGACCACCAACTATCCACCTCCACCTCCCAATCCTGACGGCAGTGGGTCGCATATGTGACCTTCATCATAACTAACAGTCCACCTAATATACGTTCTTTAGCTCGGCAAGAAGCCGGAACGTCCTGGCACCATCTCATTTCGTTCAACCCTGCCCAGAATAATTATCTGAAGTCACTTACCAAAGGGACTCAGGTTTACGTTGAAGCCAACTTTGAACTGCGTGAGCCAGACCCGAACGCAGATTCATTCACCCCTGCCGGTCAAGCGCCAGATTTTCCTTCGGCACGGTAAGGTTTTGTGCCTTCGTTAGAGCTCGCCTGCCTTCACAATTTCGCCAGAGACGATCCGGGTGCTTCGAACTCCGCATACACAGAACACCTCAGAGTAGATTTCTGTCCTCTCATCTAGTCTACTGGGTGTTCGGTATCGTTATATGGTATGCTATCTCATTCTGTAGTGTCAAAAGAGCTGCGGCGGTGTATCGTTTCTTCGTGAATGTTTTCCCTTCGTTGGATGTAACGGGCGTCGCCAATATACTGTTCAGATGGACCCTCTTCCCTCAGCTCAGGGTTTGCAACCGCTGGAATGGGCATCTCCGTAGGGGCAAATGAGGAGAGTGACAGTCTTGAGGTCCCTGGCTCTCCCCGCATCTTGTGCAAGTAATCCCTAACTGTGGTCACCAGAAGCTGTGGATCGTCTGTGAGGGGCAATAATGAGTGACCGAACAGCGAATTTACCTTGTGATCATCCTGGCTGGAGCCGGAATAGCAGGCAGCTACGACTATCGGGCAGCAAGGCGCGTTCTTGATATTGGTTAACGAACCATCGGTAAACTGAAAATTCAAGCCTACCTCTAGCCAGATAGGGAATGCTGCAAAGAAGCTAATAAACAGTCGATACAACTGTTATGCTGTGACCACGACTGACCTCCACCGCATATCGCAACGCCAACATCCAAGCCCATTTGCTTCGCGGTCTTTCCCATCGCGTTCATTGCCTTTTCAATGTAATAGCTCGAGTGGCTCGTCCGTTTCACAATGTCAATCATTCCCTGCAGACACGCCCAGCTATCCAGGCTGACATCTCCAGTACCAGAAGGATGTACCCAAGTCACCGGCAGTACAAGCAAACAGAGTGTGCCCGGCAATTGATTGAATGGAAATCACCATCCCTTTGCCTCTTGCATGACGGCTACTTCCGCGGAAGCGTTTGCGAATCGACAGACCAAGAGTGACCGCATCGTTGGCAGTGAAACTTGGGAAACGATAGCTGGTTTCATCTGCGAGGGCTTGGTTGGCTAATTCCGCGTCAGAGGGCATTGGACTGTGAATAGCAGAGTACATCGGGATTGTTGCGGCTCCGACTAAGATGGTGAGGCTTCTGGCACGGGCCTTTTACAAAAAAAAAAGAAAGGCAACTCGTATTGGAGATACGAAACGAGAGGGACTGGTGAGGGGCAAATGGCAGTTAGCTGGAGCCAGTGGGGCTGGTGATGCGACGAGGTGTGTACTACGTGACAAAACATGTTGCATTGTGAAGGGGACAATTTCGATTATCCGAACACTCTCGTGTTTCTAAAACCCGCAGGATTGGCAGCGAGAGCCTACTAGTATACGGTGGTCGGTGACCTTCGAACAGCGTTATATAGATGACCTCGCTCGCCTTCGGTAGGCTGTAGGCACTGTTTCGATAATTGAGGACCTGGTGTATCGCCAAGTCACAATACGACATGGAACGGACGTCCCTTAGCCATCACTGAGCTCCGAAGCCGGGATACACGGTCATTCTAACCACAAGGAAAGCCTCTTGCAGACAGTCATGTCCAGCAATACTCTCATCGACAAACGCATGACCACAGCCGATCTCTATAGCCCTAGTATATACGCCCCGCTCACTTCGCAGTGTCTAAGCTGTTGACCTTGATTTCGCGGTTTCACGTGATTCAATGAGAAATATTGATCGGACTTCCCAGCAGTGCCGCCGTCAGTGAGCATGGAATTCTTCAACGATGTCGGCGGGGACCCACTCAAGTCTTCTCTCTTTGAGCTAATTGCACAGGAGCAACTCCGCGACTTGCTTCAACCTGCGCTTAAATATGTACTAGCGGTGAGCCTAGTTTCAGCTCCACCGTACCTCGTGCTCATATCCATAGGTATTCGCTCAACGCTATCCCCGCTACTTGATCCGTATCGTGAACAGGCATGAAGAGTTTTACGCAGTCATCATGTTCTTCGTAGAGCGTTACTATCTTTTGAAATACAGTAAGTATTTCAGTGATAGGAAATGCAGAAAACCTCTGACTGCAGTCTCAGACGCCTCGTTTGCGGAGAGGTTTTACGGGCTCAAACGGTGTCGGAAAGCTTGGATTCCAACTGAGCGTTCAACTGCTGCAGTGGGTGGGATCCCTCAGGGAGAAAGGCTTAGAGACAGAGAAATAAGGCGGTCTCTCTTCTTTCTGGTTCGTGCCTTGCAGTTCAACCACACTACTGTTATTGAAGCTGCTTAGGTTGCTGTTCCTTACCTCAGAGCGAAAGCTCACGACTATTATGAGCAGTTGAGCGGCGGTGTGTCCTCTGATGTACTGGCCGATGGCGAGAGCGTCCGAACACCCAGTGACGAGGTACGACATGGCGGAGGACAACAAACCCTTCCCTCTGATATGAAGTCCCGCAGACGTTGGCCAATCGCTTGCGTCGTGCCTACAAGAAAGCGTTCCCTTGGGTGAACACGTCATACGAAGTCTGGCTACTGGCGTACAGCGTGGCATACTTGTTTGATCGCTCACCATTTTATCGCCCCTGGTTATCTTGGACTGGAGTTAACCTGCGGAGGCTGGGTCCGGAAGATTTTGTAAGTGGGAACTGTCTCCCTCATCATGCCGTTGCCCTGACACAACCTCAAAAGCTTTCTGAAAGTCGAAAGCAAAAGGTACTCGACAATGTACAATCTGGCGTAGTGAAAAGGTTGCGTCGGGTTCTAATAAACTCGCCACGGATGGTTCTCGATTCTCTGAGGTTTCTACTACCAACCGCGATCTTTTTTGTCAAATTCCTGGAGTGGTGGTACTCTCCTGGATCTCCTGCGCGTTCGCTGTCAAGTTCTCCTCTTGGCCCAGCAGTGCCACCTCCACGCATGCTTCCGCCTCACCCTGACGGGATCCCGGTGGGTAACACGACGTTCGGGCATTGTCCATTGTGTAAAAATGCCATCAACAACGCTACCGCGTTGCCATCTGGTTACGTCTTTTGCTACCGATGTGCCTTCGACCACGTCGGGCACCATGGCACTTGCCCGGTGACTTTATTACCAACCAAACCTTGGCAGTTCAGAAAAGTGCTCGTTTAACAGGAACCATCAACACGACCCTTTGCTATGGCTAGCATATCTTAAAAGTGGCAGTTGTTTGGAGCGCTGAGTGCAAATATGAGGCAGAGTATTTCGCATCGCCTACCACAGCATGTACTTAATATTTGTGCGCACGTGTATGGTGGCTAGTAGCAACCTGGCAGTGGAACCGCCTAAGCAGCAAGCTGGCGGCGCCAATTGATTTGTATTGTCGGACCAGTCTACATGAATCAATTTCTTCGTATTCTACAGCATGGTTTGAGGCGAACAGTCAAAGTTTTTTTTTACGCCGCCGACACTATCCTCCTACATTAAAGCTAGTCTTCCCCTTATCTGACCCTGGTTCCCGATATACAATAGCCGACTAGTATTATGAAGGTCAGTTACACGTCCGGTGCCTCACGATCCGAGACTTGAATTCTCCTGTGTAATCCTGCAGTTTGGAAAGCAAATTCAGGCCGAGCAAGTGCCAGGATGGTCTGCAAACTACTTGGACTACAAGTTCCTCAAGAAGATAATATCGTCCCTAGCCGCCAATCGACCGGCATCGGAGGCTGCTGCGTTGGCATTAGGGATCCGACCCGCCGATATCTTTAATCCATCAGCGAGCGCTCCTGCGATCATCGTGCCGTCCACTGCAGCTCAGGATGTTTCGACAGCACCCGTACTCAATGATGCTGAACAACCCCCGATATTGTCGTCTTCAAGGCAAGATGATGACCGAGGCGCGGACTTCCAGGCCCATAAGGCTGCGTTCTTTTTCAAGTTAGAACGAGAGCTCGAAAAAGTGTGTAGGTTTTCATTATCACATTTTTTGATTAGCGGACCGAGACCACACTCTGTTTAGATCAATACTTTCTACCTCCAGAAGGAAGCAGAACTGAAGCTCCGTCTTGAAACCCTTCTCTCAAAACGGCGTGCGGCGGCTTTGAGAGGCCTTCCCGATGGCAACGATGGCTCAACTCTGAACCACGTCGAATGGAGCGCAATGGAAGAAGGTTTTCGCTTGTTGGAAAGGGATCTAGGAAAGCTACAGGTGGGGACGTTGTGCGTTAGTCTTTGTGAACTTGTTAATCCAGATCCCTAGCATTTCATCGAGATCAATGGGACGGGGTTCCGTAAAATTCTGAAAAAGTGGGACAAACACTCCCGTTCAACGACGAAGGAGCTATACCTTGCTCGTCAGGTTGAGGTTCAACCCGTTTTCAACAGACAGGTAACCTTTCTTCTATCAATAGCAATGTGACTGTTCTAATAGGCGTTAGCTGATCTCCGAATTTTCTGATATCGTGGCCTCCAGCCTATTGGATATCACAGACCTTTCTACAGGGTTACGTTTTGAGGGTGCAGCTGCCCGAGACACACTTGATCTTCAGCTGTATATGGAACGCAACGTACACTCCGGCCCCTTCCGGGAGTTCGAGCTTGACTTGCGCAAAGCCGTCGAGAATTCTGATAGATCGTCCATCAAAGATCTTGTCCGTCACTCTGATATTCTGACTTCACAGAATGGTGGCAAAGGTGACGTCACCCGTGTGTTGTGGAAGGTTATAGTGGATGCGCCTCCGGACCTTGCTGACTTGATTCTGGCAAGCGTAGAAGTTCCCTTTGACTTCAGTTTCGTCGATGATATCAATGGAAGAACGTGCCTCCACGAGGCTGCGGCTGCGGGGGCTTTACGACTTGTGAACCTCTGTCTCGAGAAGGGCTCACAGAGGGATAGGCTCGATGTTTATGGACGCTCGGCGCTGCACTACGCCGCTATGCATGGTCATGCTGATGTTTGCAAGCGTCTCGTGGAGGCCAACGTGGCGCCACATGTTCTGGATGCGGACAATTGCAGCCCCCTCGTTTACGCAACACTCCGAGGCAGTGTGGAATGCGTTCAATACCTGATGTGCGAACAATGTGTATCACCCTCTCCGAAGCCTCTGGCCATGGATAGTCTAGTTCCCCTATCTCTGGCAAGTCAACTTGGACACACGGATGTTGTTGCCCTTCTTTTGAAGGGTGGAGCTAAATGCCTTCCTAACACAAACGGCGAATACCCTATCCATCTTGCTGCCCGGGAGGGGCACGCGGATGTGTGTCGGCTGTTACTAGATCAAGGAGAATGGGATTTCCCGGACAAATATCACGAATGGACGCCACTCTTCCATGCTGCTAGGAATGGACACGTGGCGTGTTTAGAAGTCTTACTACAAGCTGGCGTAAGGGTCGACAGAACGGACGAATTTGGCCACCAAGCCATACATTATGCAGCCTGGTATGGACATCGACATTGCGTCCAAGTGCTATTCGCCGCGGTTGCAATAGTTCCACGTACAGTCAGTTTCAAGAGAAGCTCTGGTTTATCGCGATCTGCAGTGGACATGCAGGTTGATTTGGAAGTTGACGCAATTCCGTCCCTGTCGTTACCCCCGCCGATAATGCCTCATCGAGTTTACGGGCACAACTACCTTGACAAAAATCATTTGGTGACTGTCACGGTAGGTTCATCCACCCCTTCGAGTACCAAAGGAGATGGGAAGGGAGTGAAACTCTACTCTCGCCTAGCGGAATCCGTGTTCGCACACAGCGCATATCTACCTTCCCTAAATCGGTTGAAAATGGTGATCACCGCAGGCCCTAGCGTGAATGCAGTTCCATACACCGTCTCCCTACCCCAGAAGAATGCACAAGATACATTTATCTTCCAAACAGCGGATCTCGGCGTACTTTCATTGGAGTTCTCCATCTACCCCAATTTTGGAACGAAGACTATTGGTCGTGCTGTGGCCCATCCATCAGTATTCCAATCACCTGGAGATCGTCCCATCGTCTTATCCATACTGGATCATCGTCTGCATTGCATTGGCGAAGTAAGCATAAATCACCATCTCCACATGATACCATGCTGATCGGAAGCTTCGTGTAGGTCATCTTTTCGGTTACCGTCATCTCTCCGTTCCAGGGAGTCACCCTCGAGGTTGGGGGTGCGGTAGAAACGTACTGGAAATCCCTTACCTTACCGCAAAGTGGCGTCTTCAACCCTAACCCACGCCTGGCACTTCCCTGGAGACACTCTCCCAGGTCCCCTGATTCTATCCATACCTCGCCTTCCATTCAGTCGACTACTGGTTCTCCAATCCACGCAGTTACGTTATCATCCTTATCAGGTCATTATGTCCATGCTGTAGTGCAGGTCACGCGAGACTTGCACCCGGTATTGTACTACGATGTGTTACTGCCCGAGACATCATTCGATCTACGTGTTGCCGACGTCACTCTCTCGCAGTTCGAGGCTCTAGCTAAGAGACTTGACCGCGAAGAACAGCTTATTCGTAGGTTGATCTCCGGCCAGGAATGGCACAAAGTACTACCGCGTTTGATGATATCGCTTTCTCGATTTATGCAGGTAAGGTGCCACCCACTGTCACGGGGAAGATATGCACTTCACAGTGACTTTCCCAGCTTCTTCCGGCCCATCTAGGTTTAACGCTAGAAGTGGCCTCCTCCCCAACAACTCGGGTAGCCAATCAGTATACCAATTATCGTCTCGATCTCAATGCATCCGTTAATACTATCCTCCGTACGATACGCCAGACCTCGTCCTCGCTTGGGGGAGCGTTCGCACGGCGGCGTATAGCCTTCACTTCCTTTTCTCCACAAGTCTGTGCCGCGCTAAACTGGAAACAACCAAATTGTGGGTATTTCTAATTCTGTTACTCCAGGGTTGGGGAGTCTCTTAATGGGTATGTTGGTTCAGACCCCGTCTTCTTCTCTTCCCGCTGTGGTCAAATTGACGGAGATGTTGCTGCCGGATCTACGCCCAACCCCGCGCTTCGTAACGTAGGGGATGATTACTATGCCTCTAGTGTCGCTGCTGGCGTGGAATTCGCGAAGATGAACAATCTTCTGGGCATCTTCTTCGATTCTGAACTATTGGTAATTGGCAATTGGCATATGATTGTCCCGTGCGTTCCCTGACCGATCCTATAATTGCAGTTGCAGGTGCCCTCGCTCATTCAGGGAATACGAGATACTGGTCTATTGGTGGGCATACACGGTGGGCCATCGACATCGAATCTTCCGGTTTGCTCCGCAGATAGTGCTCAGGTTGATGCCTACATCCGTGATGGTACGGTGACCTACATGGATAACTCAACCGGGGAACAAATGTGATATTACCAACGTTGTATATTCTATGTGTTCTAAAGTACGGAAGTTGCTGATGGAAGTATTTTTTGGGCTGTGACTGCCACGTTGCTCGTAGCGTAGTTTAAGCGCCTCTATAATCTCGTACGAGACATGCCAACATGTCCGTTTCAGACGGACGCTTTGTAGAGCGCCGCATATGAACCACCTTTTTCCATTAATTCTTCATGAGTGCCAAACTCTGTTATTGTCTGGAAGGAAAACAACCGGACGGCCATTAAACTTAGTGTGGCATAACTATCATATATGAACGTACCCCTGCTCCATCATTGCGATCTTATCGGCACGACGTGCGGTGGAAAGTCGGTGGGTAATAAAAATGATGGTTTTTGTTCTTTTACCAGACGGGGAACGAGAGATATCCTCAATGGTGTCAAAAATCTTGTTTTGTGCATGTCCGTCCAAAGATGAAGTCTAGAAAGCATCAGCAACACGGCCGAAATGCTAGGTGAATGAAACTGCTTACAGGTTCATCAAAGAGTAGCAGTCCCACCTCTGGTCGATCAGCTCGCATGAAGGCACGTGATATCGCTATCCTCTGCCACTGCCGTAACGGAGTCAATGGCTGACGTAGCGCGCTTTACTAGTCCATCAGACACACCTCGCCACCAGACAAACCATGAAGTTGCCGTGAAGGGACGCCATAGCCTGAATTCGAGCCACAGTTGGATGTGTACGGCATGGTATCAAATCCCGAGGCATCCAACTTTGTCCTCAAACCGTTAGGCAGGCTGTCCACGAAAGAGTCCGCGCCGCCAAGGTGGACAGCGCGGGAAACGGCGGATTGCGATTGTAGCTTCTGTACATATCCGAGGCCCACATTTTCCCTTACGGTGGAGTTGTACTTTGAGAACCCTTGGAAGACCGTAGTGACGTGACGGTGATACTCTGCCGGCGACAGGCGTCGGATATCGGCGCCATTAACGGTGAGCACGCCTTGGTCGAAATCTAGTATTCGTAATATAACCTTGGCCAAGGTGGACTTGCCTATATCCAGTCAGAGATGGAATTAGGAATCGGCAATGAGGGCTGAAACGGAACTTGCCTGATCCGTTGCATCCCACAACTGCAAGGGTTTCTCCGGCATCCAAACTGAAGCTGACGTCTTTCAAGGCGGGTTCTTTACTACCTGGGTACGTGTATGACAGGTTTCTCGCGTCGAGTCAGACACGAGAACGTACAAAAAGAAAATTAAAAATACCTGGCTTCGATTTTCATGCCGCTGGGCAAACGGGGAAAGCTCATAGCATCCTCGTCAGCGGGTTCCAATTCAGGGTGAATGCTCATGGCAGCACAGAATGCTCCCATTAAGAAGATGCTCTGGAATGCCATGCGTGCCGTTGTTAGGAGATTGCCGAAGGTGAACACCACAGCCTGAATGGAGCTCCTGTAGAGTGCCAGGGACCCTAGTGATGCAGACGACGACTGGAACATTAATAATAGGGGAATCTGCAGTTGTGTTACTCTATTAGTGACACCTCACGTGAACTGCAACAACACTTACGTTTTGCAACGCAAATAGGAGGTCCGATACATTGATCTGGTTCAGGAGCTGTGGCAGGGTCAGTTGGCCCGTTTGAGATGTCCGATCATGATACATCATCGTCCTCCGCGCATTAGCCCAAGACTGAAGAATCCACGGTCCCAGGCCGAAGAGAAGCACTTCTGGACGGTGGGTATCATTGTAAGCCAGATTCCGCAGTCTTTCTTGCCGCTCTGCGGTTCGAGCTTCTTCGGTGGTGTAATTAGAATCTGCCGTGGAGGGCGTACTGCCGCAACGGTTCATGAACAGAGGAAATAAGGCAGATACGATAGACAGCAGTAACGCCCCCACGTTTGTAGAGCCACCCGTCAGAGACAAGAGGACTAAGAGATGGGACACGAGTTCAGATATGAGGGCGAGCACTTGAATGAAGTCAAACGGCGAGAGCAATCCAAAACTTCCCATGCCATTGAAAGACCTAACGAACAGATCGGATTCCTGGAGACAATCACGGATTACAGGGTCGGCAAGAGTGGGGATATCGAGGCGTAGTCGCTGAGCAATTTGTTGATATTCGACATAGAACTTGGCAGACTCTTGGACAATGCTCTCGTTTGAAATGCTAAAGAAGGCGTGTTATGAAAGCGGTGGACGGCGAATTAAAGAGGGACACGTACGCAAAAGTGTCGATGGCTGTTTCCGCAGCACGCCGAAAGATTTCCGTGACCAAGAGACGCAGGAGGCGCGACCAGGAGAAACACCCCGAGGACACGAGTGTTTGGAGCTGTACGGCTGGGTGTGAGTATGACAAGGCGACGGACAGGAACAGTCGTAGTGACCTCGTCGACGATCATTGCTTGTGAATAGCCCCTGAAGGCGGGAAAGATGGCACGGATGATGTGGAGAACGACCATTAGGGATGTCCTGACGGGATGGAGCCCCCATAGTGCCTTTAGAAGGTCGAAGACACATGCGCGAAGGATGGTGAGGGCGAGTCGAAGGTTTTTCTCGTTCATGGGGCGCTGTGCACCGGGCATGAGATAGGTACCCCTGCGACGAGGGACGACGCGTGATGCAAGCCATGACTGCAGCAGACAGCGACAAGAGGGGGGTGGTGCAAGCTTGTACTGAGAACGGTGCCTGCTCGGATGAGAAAGATGGGCAGACGACCAACGTCTGAGCCGACGTTGAGGTTTGGAGTCCTGACACATATCTGGGGATTGATTCGGGGGGCAGCTACATGACGAGGGGGGTATAAGAATCCTGGAAGAGCCACAGGTTTGACGGACGTTCACGTCAAGATGGGAACTGTGACGGAAGGAGCAGGTCCGTCTTACCTCGCCAGTGAGATCCGAGGTGATGTCTGAGCGGTGTAAGACGAGTTCGGCAGAGGAGACCCGACACATACTTGAAGTTACTCGCACTGGCTGATGGGCTGAGAAGAAACGAAAGATGGGTTTATATGAAACTTTAGGTCATTTTAGGAATCCAGGAGAGATGCTGCGGTATGGAAACTGAGGGCCCACCGGGCGGTCAGCTTCCCTGCCACCGGCGCCAGGGCCTTGCTCAGCGTCGTCGTGCACAGGCTTGTCGCTTGTCATCGCACCGTGGGTCATTTAATTCCTGGCAGAACCGTGCCAGCCCGAGCCGCTCCACGCCGGCTGTCCAGTGTGAGACGAGACAAACTTTTCCCTTCAGATATCCCGTTTTAGGTGACTCGACCGTCCACCCACTCGCCCACCCACCCACGTCCACCCGTCCCTCATCCCCCCGGCTATCCTTTTCTCCCCTGGCTTCCGATAATTATCCATCTCGCTCTATTTACCCGCTCGGTGTCTAATCTACCCGGCTTTGTCCCTACGAACTCGTTTTTTTTTTCACCGCCTCAAAAATGCCCACCCATGGCGAGCTCTTGTCCAACGGTTTGCGTCAGCTCGAGCTGGAACAGAACCAGGCCCAGTCACCAAGTTATGTCGATCATTTCTCTTGCATGATCGTGACGGTGAGGTGCCGGGGACCGAGTCTGGCCCCGCACAAGACACCCACCCTTCTCCCTCCGCTTCGCCCACGCGTCCTCCCTGGCCTCATGTCCGTGAAGGTTACGGGTTTCGAACGCCTTCGGGGACGTCGACGCCTCAGACGTTGCCATCCCAGGCCGGCGACAGGGCAAGTCCTCTTCCTGATCCAAACGGCTTGGGTTGGCCGGGTAGGCGCCGTGCATTCTTTCCATCCGCACACTTCGCTTAGCCGTTCCCCTTAGCCAAGTCCACCATCTCTCGTCTGCACGCTACCCCCGCAGAGCGTGCCATTCGCGAGAAGAGAATGATTGGTGCCGTTCGAACCATCCTCGAGTGCATTGGCGAGGATCCCGACCGCGAGGGTTTGCTCAGGACACCAGAACGCTATGCAAATGCCGTCATGTGGATGACTAGGGGTTACGAGGAACGCCTTGTGGGTCGGTCTTCTTCTTTGCCTTCCTCGCATGATCCGTAGTAATACCATGCGCACATGCCCCGCTAGACGTCATTAACGATGCTGTGTTTACGGAGGACCATGATGAAATGGTCTTGGTCCGGGATATCGACATCTCCAGTCTGTGCGAGCATCACCTTGTCCCCTTCACAGGGAAAGTGAGTGCAGTGGATCCCCCAGCCGACGTTGAATATGACACCAGCGTGCTTGGCAGGTTGCCATAGGCTACATTCCCAACCAACTAGTCCTTGGACTTTCTAAGCTCGCACGCATAGCCGAAACTTTCAGCCGCCGTTTACAAGTTCAAGAACGGCTGACCAAACAGATCGCTATCGCAGTTCAGGAGGCAATCAAGCCACGTGGGGTGGCAGTCGTCATGGAGGCAACGTGAGCACTTTGCCCTTTTAGTAGGGTCCTGACCTCTCACTCTTCTGGTCCTGGTTAGCCATATGTGTATGACCATGCGAGGCGTGCAGAAACCCGGCTCGATAACGGTTACATCGTGTATGCTAGGCTGTTTTAGGACGCAACAAAAGACTCGGGAAGAGTTCCTTACGCTAATAAAGAAGTAATCCCACCGATATATCCTTTGCCCTGGGCGATTCAACTCGTATAATCGATTCAACTCGCGTTATCTTTATTATTTTATAATTCACATGGGTGGAGAGTGGGGTGGGACCCAACTGTCAGGACATCAATTTCCGGGGATAGGCCTAGCAGTAGTCATGTATTCATATGCCCAAAAATTAAAAGACACGATTGACAGTAGCACAGCTGAACATTATGGGCGTTTCAACGTTCATTGGTCCTTTCTCCCAGTTCGTGGCTTGTCACCTGCTTGAGGATCGATAGGAAGCGTCCTTTTGGCCAGCCCACCGTGGACAGGGGTGTAACGGTGACGATTAATTCTCGGTCTTTTCAGTGGCTGTGAGGATATATCGCCTGGCATCGAATTTGGGTCTCCCATCTCCTTGTCACGTTCTGTATGACCCGTCATGTCAGGATGATTTTACGTCAAACCGCACATGACTGGTCACTTACCTGCTAGAGTACGCTTTCTATTATCACGGTCGTCATCCCTAGGGGGAAGCTCGGAAGAACGGTAAAGACCCGTGGGTGGAGCCGAACGAGGAGTTTCTTTCTCGCCTATCCGCGAACGTAAACTAGGTGGCACGTCCGGCACGTTGCTCCCTGTACCAGATCCTCCTTGAAAGCTGGTGGGGTGGTCGCGCTGACTCTTCCAGTCACTACCTGGTCGGCTAGAAGTATCGGCCTTGCCGCCACTCCTAGAGGGGTCTGCAGCTGACATCGCTCTCGGAGCAGACGGCGTCGTAGGCGGGAGGTTCTTCGGCCCATCCGGTATTCGTTTCTCAACAGGCTGAAGTCGTTTCAATCAGACACGTAAGAATGACTTAGGGATGGGAGAAATACCTTGTCAGAGGGAGGTGGATGCGGGTCGCCGTCTGATGGCTCACGCTCCGTTCGGCGTCTCTCCGATTCCCGGCCTCGGTCGTGACTTTCCTTTTCGGAACGTCGACCGCGATCTTCCCTGTGGCTGTCTTTCCGGGAGCTCCGCTTGGAAGTCCTGTCAGCCTACCATTGATCTCAGCAACTTTAAAAAGACAATAGGCCCAATTTCGGATGCTAACCTCATCGTCGGTGGGACGTCGCCTCTTACCGAGTGCGTCATCATTTGGCTGTGTGGTGCCCCGATGTCGAATTGGGTCAGGGCGAGTCGGAACACCTCGACTTTCTGGTGTTGCAGTGGGGCCGGTGGGCATGGTCATCCGACCTGACCCATCACGCTCCTTCCTCGACTCACGGTCACGGTCTTTATCATCTCGGCGGTGACGGTCCCGATCCCGGTCTCGATCCCGGTCACGCTCTCTGTCGCGTTCGCGCCGTTCACGATCTTTCTCCCGGTCTCTGTCCTTCTCTCGGTCTTTGTCACGCTCTCGGTCACGCTCACCATGTCTGTCACGAGTCCGTTCTCTGTCGCGTTCACGGTCGCTTTCCCTGTCGCGTTCGCTTTCACGCGCAGGTGCACGCTCCCGGGCACTCCTCTCCGTACGTGACGTAGCAGGCACCCCGTTATCCCTACGAGACATCCCACGAGGCTCCTGTCGCAGCTCTCGGTCAGATGGCCTTTCATCGCTGCGATCTATGTCTCCGCGATCTGAGGGACGCCCACCGCTCGTCCGACTTTCTTGACTGTGGTTTCTTGTCCCAGGACGGGGGGTGGGAGATGACGAACGATGTTGCGGCAGCGGTGACGATGCCTTTGAGCCGGGCTGACTACGCGAATCTGCTGGCTTACGATCACCATCAGGCCTTTCCGACGAACGCTGACCCATACTTTGTTTTGCAGTTTCGCGAAGCTCTTGAGCCGACAGCGTTTGACTTGGAGCCATAGGAGGTGGCATCGACTCCCCAAAAGGTTCTCGGGGACTCGGCATTGTACTTGGGGGTGCTAGTCTATTAGGTCTGGACGGTGGAGTTGGGGTCGGTACCCGCGTGTCAGTTGGAGTTCCAGGAAGTGAAGGTTGGCCAGGAACAGTGGGGGGACGGGCTCCAATTTGAGATACTTTGTCTTCCTTCGATGCGGACATAGAGTCTACGTCCATGCTATCTGACTTCGTAGCCGGCTTTGCTTCATTGTCGGGCGCAGGAGACGGACTGTCCTTCTCCGGTCTCACCCGTTTGACCTTTTCGGGTCGGGGTATGCTTCAGCAGGCACGGAATCAGTAGGAGGGTGCAAGGAAGAGCAAACGAGCAATACCTGTCCATCGCTAACTTCGTCGAATTAGCAGGGGTAGAAGGCCTGTCGTGACCAATCTGAGATGATCCATTGGCAGCCTGAGCCCTGGGTGCAGTTGGTATACTAGGCGCAATGGTGGGTCCGTCACGGCGGGCATCAGTCGAAGGCGGAGCGGGACCAGTCCCGGTTGCTTGAGTCGCACGCGGTTTGTCAGGGAGCTGAGAAGTGGGCTTCGGTGACCCTGCGACACCGTTTTGCTGCAATGTAGTTAGCACTACAAATCACGCATTGAAGCTAGAGAGTACCTTGAGAGCCGGCCTTGGCACTGTCCACAAAGGTTCACGTTTCTTCAATGCAGCGGAATAACTGAAAAAACGTCAGTGGAAGATTTGGCCTCTGTGAGGCACTTGACTTAACGCTCTACCCAAAATCTTCAAGTCACCGCGCTCCTCGCTTTCCACTAGTTTTTCCACCATTAAATCTATCACCGGACCATAATCGCTAACAGCAGCCATCGGAAAGACAGGGAGTATTTCCTTCAACACGATAATGGTGTTGTAGACGTGCATGAATTCCCCCGTTTCGATACAACTGCAGAGGCTCTGTGATACTACGTTAGTCTCTCACTCTTTATGGCTTTAGGTCACCCACTCTTCCTAGCTTCCTGTGCCACTTGCGCAGGATTTGCTTGAAGCTAATCCATTGCAAAACATCGTCGGGTCGGATGTCCGAAAGATCCTTGTTCGTCCAACGGGGTTGGAACCCGGGAAGATGAACCGTCTTGCCAGCTACCTTCATCTTGTTATCTTGGCGAAAAGCTGCTCGTCCTGTGCCCACTTCCACAGATCAGCAAGAAGACTTAGCAGGAATCGACCTGAAAACAAAGGTGAGCTATCACAGCATTGAGGGTACAAACGAATATTCTTACCATAGTTTTTGGCTTCATATTCACTACAGGAGAAAATCACGGTCTTCACATGATCTCCAAGAAGCTGCAAAAGGACAGTGAGATTCTGGTAGAATGATACAGCAACAATGCTTACCTTGTCGTAAACCATAAGTGTCGGAAAACCGGGAGTGCCTTGAGTGTGTATAACTTTTATAATCTGGGCACAATAGTCGGCGTCCATGGGCGACAAGAGGCACCTTGGTTGGAGGCAATGCTCGATGATCGCGGAAGCCAGCACAGCGGACCGGTGTTCAACTGAGTTCCAGACATGATGAGATATGTATTCAGGATTTATGAATGACCTTACCGTGAGCAAACCAATGCTGCTTCTCTCGTGCTAAACGCTTCAGGGTGAAAGACCTCGAGTCCAACTGCTCTTTAAACTCCTGTGCAAGTGTATTGACGAAGGCGGTATATCGATCGCGCCTGGCTCGATGCGCACTAGCGCTAAGCCGCTTGGCCCTGTCAGTCGATCGATCAGCGTGGATGTATTTGTGGTCTTCCTGATGGCTTAAGGTACGGAGAGCAGCACATTCCTCGTCGTATCGCGATGCTGGTGGAGCAAGGTCGTACATTGACAGTTGCCAGAAAGTGAGATAGAAGGCAGGACTAGTAGTACATCACCTTAAGTACACCAACTATCAGAGCATGAGCAAGGAAGCACATACCCGATAACATCTACGGCATTGCTCTTCACGACTTTCCTGACATCCTCGAACAGTTCCTCAAGTTCTGGGATCCATGGACTCTGCTCGGCGTATGAGGTTTTCTCGAAAATAGGCATGGCGAGCAACAATATACAGACCTCAGCTGGAGGGATTGTAGTATCTGCCTCAACTTCCATCGTAGAATCCTCTCCACGACTACCTCTTGACGGGGTCTTGTGATCATGGGTGTCTCGCGAAGTGTTTGTTCCATTGGGTGTCTCCAATCGAGGTGTTGCAGATGGGTCGCGCTTGGCGGCTGTGAGGTGAGCCTTGAGCCGTTTCTCAGCCTCTTCGTTTGCAGCACGTTCTTTCTCCTGTATGGACAACGCAGTTTTCTATCAAATGGTGACCAAGAGAACCAAGCGGTGAGATGGCGCCCTCTTACCAGAAGAGTGTGGTTGAGCATTGGCCTGATAATCTGCATGCAGATCGGGGCGGAAATCCCATACAACTCCCCAAGTTCAGCCAGCGGTGGAAGAATCTTCTTTGCATAGTCCTCAGGAGGAATCACGGAGGGAGAGGTGAGAAGCTCCAGATATTGTAGTAGTACACCATGGATCTGAATTCAAGCCACTTCTGAGACGATGAAGCCAGGACGACGTGACGCGCAACCTACAGTGTCGAACAGGCTTGAGAGAGACTTTAAATGGGCGTCCGGAGCCCGGAACACACAAGACTGTCGTTGTTGAGCAACTTGAATCAAAAGCGGCAATGCGAGATTGTTCTCTATTAGCGTCTTTCCTAGACGATGAGGACCCTTTAAGACCGCATCGCTAGGATCCAAGCGGGCGCCTCGAGTCGTCGACGCAACCGCCTCGATACGCAAAGCGGGACCGCCAGCCATGGCAGAAATCTGGGAGTCTGAAAGACTGGGCAGCGGCTCAATACCTGCCATTTTCCAAATAAGCTCCTTCAGCACGACTATATCCGTGGTTTGCCCATTATACAACTGATGCACAACATATTTCAACAGGGGTGACAGGTCGGCGCTGTATCGTCGGAACAGCATGCCAGTGAATGATGCAAGACCTGTGATTGTCAGGCACAATTCTCCAGGGCAAAGCTGAGAAAGAAACATACTTTGCAACCAGTCCGAAATGTTCACTCCATCAGTCCTTCACTCGGTTCTTGTGCGGATTCGATAGTGCGTCCAAAATGACAAACACCAATACATCAAAGCCCATAGTTCGTGACATATCTAAGGGCCTGAATAACCACACTCGCGAGGTTGTCGTACGCCATAATCTGGTTCACAACGTTTGTGAAGAAAATTACAGGGATTAGAGTGAACCAATTTCGCAACAGTGCCAGAAAGCGTGTCAATTGTATTGTGAGACAGCCGCCTCAAGATACCTTTCGACTCCCGATCTGCTTGCACCTGTCGTATGCGTAATTCGGGGTGCGAACTTGTACGTCTTTTGTCTCCACTCTCCGTAAAGCCTCCAGCGAGCGGTCGTTTCGTACTGACGAATGACGTTCCAAATTTCCACAGTACACACAGCATTACCTCGAATGAGTGGGAGGGCAGGGAGGAAATACCTCCTCAGCATCTTATACCAGAAAAGGCGCACAGGGTGATTGGAGTCGGGTTCCACGGAGGGTTTCTTTGTCACTGGGTCTGATGGTACCTGAACGACTGACATCAGCCTGCTAAACCTGCTATAAAGGTAGGTTACTCACAGTTGCCACCAGCTGAGATCGCCCAAGGCGGGTCACTTTGGACACAAACAACGGGTCACGAGAGATATGTGGTCCGATGAAGCTCATAAGAGGCTCAACTGATATCAATTAGGTCATTGTGGGTAGTCGACATCGGTACTCGCTCAGACCAATCAGGGAAGAAGAACACGAAGTCCGTGGAAGTAGTACTCGGGGGTGTCGGTGCGACTAAAGTGAGCTGGGGTTTGCGTGTGGGGACTTGGATCACGCCATTGGGGCCAAACCTTGCGCGGGACTGGGTGAAACTAAGGTTCCGCTCCTTCAATACGAAGGTTGAGTCGTAGATGGGAGCAATCGAATGCTTGAGGATCCTGAGCATGATATCCGCAATCTCCACATGGGCATCAACTAGCCAGGGAAACCTCGTTAGGATAGCTATAGCAGGCCGCAGCGCACCAAGAGCAAGTAGAGCACTGGCGAGGCCAGCTTTCTGATTTGGCACCTTGAAAGTAAACGTCTGCTTCGCTTCCTCTGGAATCTCAACACGAGGTTTCTGTCCAGAGTTTGCAGATTCTAATGGCCCCGCCATTGCCAACTGGTTTACCCTAGCCGTCGATATACGCCCTTGTACTTGATCAAGGTAATCTGTCTGTACGATTCCATGTCTGCATCTACAGGCGATAACTGTATCTCGATGAGAGGTTAGATGTCCATAAAATCTACAATGACATACGTGAGGATAGAGATCATCCAATGTAATGAAGCCCTCGCGGATAAGGATGGCAGCTGTGAAGTATACACTCCGTTGCGACTGCTCGTTGGCGTCCGGGAACTATGAAACTTAAAGCAGCGGTACACAAACCAATGAGTTAAGACAAACCTGATAGTGAGCAAACTTGAATCCGAGAACCTGCGCTAGTACCTGCGAGCCCGATCTATCTGTACCAGATCTTGAATCGGTATGGCCTGAAGGCAAGGACTCCGCCATCCTCAGCACTTCATCAAGGGTCCTCCCTGCATACAAATCAACGACAGGATCGACTACCATTGATGCCTCGAGTTTCACATCAGTAGGTCGTTTGTAAGAGCCTACCCATGGTGAGAACGACAGCAACGAGAGGAAAAAATGGTAATGTGTAGCCAAGTTTACGGTAAGGACGTCCAAAATGATATCGAGGGCACGGTTTGGGTCCAGGTCGAAATAGCCGATGAGGCTCATCACCTTCGCCCACACTGCGCGGGCCCGCTCCTGTATAGAGGCAAAGCTCTCCGTTGGTCGAGCGTCAAGGGAAGAGTGCGGAGGACCCAGAGAACTTGTGAGTTCCACAGTGAGCTTACTGTAGCCCTCTGTCTGCTCGCGAAGTAGGTTGAACTTGTTTTGTTTGTAGCTATGCGAGTTGACGTGAGTTATAATTGATCGCTCCGCATTATACAACTTACAACAGCCCGGTCCGAGTCCGTATTTCCTTCTTGTCGAACGCAGACCTGTCGGTAATAAGACCAATACTGGCCAAGAGCGAAACATCGAGCCGCTCTCTGCACAAGGCAATAGTCGATAATGTTTGCAGACTGTATCGTGGCGACATTGTAGATACTTTAGAAAGTTAGAAACGTCCACTGCTCACCAAAAACTTTCTAACTATGTCTGTTAGTATTTCCTTGTCTTGTTCCAACGCTTGCTTTGTCTGTGAGGCTCCGGGTACATCCTTTGACTCGTGTCCTGCGGGCGGAGGGTCAGGAGTCGCAAGGAATAGCTTTGGAATCCGCCAATAACTCGTCCAGGTGAGCATCAATGGACCAAATAAGGTCGACAAACATCTCTCCATAGGCATCGTTTGTCGAACGTCCGCCTTGGGCAGACGACGATGGGAGAGAAAGTAGAACGGACTGTACGAAATTGGCTACGGTGTGCGGAGTAAGCGGAGGATTCGACGACCAGGTCTTCAGGACGGAGAACAGCAGCTTTTGATAGGCCGAATTCAGTGCCACTGCGCCATTGGGATTGATTGGGCTCGAATGCAAAGCAATAAGAAAATTGCAGCTGCAGGCATCTGTAAGCCCTCCCCCGCAAAGGATATGCTACCGGACATACCATTCGACCTCTCCACCCTTGGTCCAGGTCTCCAGATACCTTGTTATTTTGTCAATGACGTCCATGGGTGCGAGTACTCCGGACGACGAGTACACGGCAACGAGGAACTTGACGAACACGCTTAGCAGCTGGCGCTAGCGGGAGACGGGATTGGCATTGTTTGGATGTTGTTAGCACATGTTGTGGTCTATTGACCATTGGTCCATTGCTACGGACCTCCCCTTTCTCTCTGGTGCAGGTAAGCTTCGAGCATGCAGAAAACGTAGGGGCAGCGGATTTGATGTGTGTTGCGTGCCACGGTCATCAGTCAACGTGACGTACCGCATACATCAAGGGTATCGTTGGGGTTGCTGAGCTACCTCGATCGGAAGGCTGCCTCGTTACACGTTGGATGGATGCAAGGTAAGTTGGCCATTGATGTCTTCTGTACTAGGGCAATCCACGTCGCAGTTGCGAGCCAACCTGTGCATGTGCTGCCTTCTTACAAGTGCGTTGCCAATGCGTGCCAAGTATATTACTGTCATAGATACATGCGTTCGTATAAGGAGAATACAAGGAGAGAACCTACCTCTTCTGAACCTGGGCCATACTCTGGCCGGTCAACTTATAAAGCTTGACCTCTAGACAAATTCGATCAGTTCTCAATATTCAAAGCTAACAGGTAAGTTGTCACTGAAGTTACGATTCCAGGTCTTGCAAACATTGTGAAATACTCGTGGAATCCACGATGTTTATGCCAAGCCCCTGCTAGGTACATGTGCCAATCATGCCGCATAACTCCACCCTTGATGGGCGCTGGGCCCAATTACTATCTTCGATGATCTTGCTCGGGATGAGAATTTCTGCCACCTCGCTCCAGCCGCTCCATACCCGGCCACTGTATGTTACCGGTTTGCCAAGTCAAAGACCATCACCCCTAGTTCGTTGGAATGATCATAATTGCTCACGTTACGGAGGTCCAGACTAACGCATCGTGGCAAATTGTTCACACACGCTGCCCGAAACTTAAAAGGCAGAATCGTCCTGGAACACCTGCTCCGCTCTCTTCCCCAACACTCCCAACATAAATGTCGAAAATAATGGCAGGATGCCTTTTCCCAGACGGGATACAGTGAAGCATGCCGTGATGAGTCGGTGGGACCGCTTCCGACGTAAGGGGAAGAAAAACGTAGGTGTACTGGTGAGCGTCAAGGAGATTGTGACTTGTTCCTGTATGTCCGTTACGATTTTTTCCGCTCCAAGCTCACCCAACGCCGGCAGGGCTCAATATCTTGATTCTCGTGACCCCGGTGGCATGGTGGGCACATTTCGGCGGAAAGTTACATTACTCGGTCGATTTCTCTTGTGAGTTCGTTCCTACCGCTACAAGGCGAAATTTAAGTCTCCCTCTTCCTCCCCCTCCCCATCCCTAGTGTCCTTTCTCTCAATCATCCCTCATGAAAAATTGTTCGACTTTTATGGTGAACAAATGCAGTTGTATCTTGGTAAGGACGTAGGGGACCTACTAACCATCACACTCAATAAGCAAGCGTCTTTCCCCAAATTCCACACGAAATCTAACTGACGTCTGGTGCAGTGTGGTGGAAGGCACGCTTGCAATCATCTTGCTCACCAAGTGCAGGTGTGCTAAGAGGTCTGATCAGAGATCACACTAATCAACAGTCCCGGATCGACAGGTTGAAGCTGTTGCAGTCGACCATTACCGGTACGAGCGCCGTAGTCCTAGGACGACTCGATTCTCAATTATTATTTCATAGGCGTTGTCGTCCTACACCTTCTTCTTATCCCGGGCGCTGCCTTTTTTACCGGTGGAGCCCGGATTTGGGAACAGGATCTGCACCCTGCTCATACTCAACTCAACCATAGTTTGCTGACCGTTGGGTGAGTATCTTGCCAGTAAGCGCTACATGCCCCAAAGTAACAACCTTTGTCAGCGTGTTAGCTCTTCTGCTACCCGCCACTTTCTATGCTGCCGTCAGTGGATCAGCAAGTAACTCTACGACAAACTCTACTCCGTCTACTGAGGTATTGCAAACGGAATTTTTGCAGATGAGTCGAGGTCTTGCGGTGATCCTACTTCTGATGTAAAGTTAGTCGCCTGGCTACGATACAATTCTCTCACTCGCCGTCAGCTATATCGCGTCCCGTATATATTACCACAACCCTCCTGGAAAGGGTCACAGCATGCTGAATCACCCTGGCACACCCGAAGAGCTCAAGAATGCGGAAGACAAACTGGCACACACAGAACCTAAAGTTAACCAATGGGTCTGTCTTGCCTTCCTCGCCGTCAACGTTGGAGTCATGGCTGCCACTGCCGAGTGGGTAAGTGCCGACTCCTTTGCCGTATATTATCATGTCCTAACATACGTAGTTGGCCGACAGTATCGAACCTATGGTAGCGGCTACAAGTGTTACTCAAGAATGGTCGGGGATTGTTCTTCTTCCGATAGTATCATTTTCAGCAGATGGGGCCATTGCAGTCGGGTACTTCGTACATCGCACCCTGAGCCGCTTGCTGAGGCTCAAAACACCTGAAGCCCCCACTACACTGGCTAAGGCGGAGGCTATTGACTTGAGTATCCAATTCTTATTATTCTGGACCCCGATCGTGACCTTATTGGGCTGGTGGACGAACAAACCTTTCAATCTCTTATTTGGTGGGTGGCAATCTTCACGACGCCATGTTTCTTTGGCGACTCGTATTCACTTCCTTCAGATTTCTTTGAAGTGGGTTTGCTAATCGGGGCATGTTTCCTGGTCAACTATGTGACACAAGATGCCAAAACAAACTGGATAGAGGGCTTCGCGTTGTTGTGCTTTTACGTCATGATAGTATGCATTTTTTAGTCTTCGGTGCTTTAGCCCACTGACTATTTGCCACCTCAAGGTGCTCTGTACCTGGTTCTATAATGGCCAACCTGCCATTGCCAGCCTGCTTGCGTGTTCTGGCTCGACAGTAACTGAATAGTCCCACTAGCAGCAGTCTATTCTCTAGCCCGGTAGCTCGAATGAGCAGGAGATAATTTTGACCCGGAGGTATACGTATGTACTATGATGATACGTCGTTATCATCTATAGACGACATCTAGTGGATACAAATGGATTCCAGGTAGTGACTAGTTCACATGCGATTAGGCAAGAGGTCTATCCAGCTGATTACCAGACAGCTTCCTCCCAAAGTCCTCTACGGCGCGTTGAATAATAGCAGTTACCTCGCTACGAATATGATCCATCTTCCTTTCCTCTATGATGGCCACATCACTCGCAGGAAATTTCTCACCTCTGACTCCACGTCCATGGGGCTCTTCACAAAAAGAACGCGTGTGTAGAGCCTGATTGCCCCTATGGTTTGGCAGACTATCCAGAAGGGTAACAACTCTCGCTGCAGGTATTGGATCTCCGAACGCAACTCCTAGCTTCACGCCGACTTTGGGGAAGAACTTGAAGGGAAAAGGGCGACCTTCAGGCATCAATTTATCAAAGCCTGGCTGCCACGTGAAATTTATGGGATGTAGGAGAGGTGAAGACCTACCGGTTAGCCACATTGGTATTATGAGCGGTAAAACATTGGCCTCCATTACGACACGCCCACTGCTGAAAAATCCGAATGAATGGACTGGGGGCGATTTTAGGTGGAAGCTTGACACGTACACGCCCCACTTGAATCGCTGCAAGTGCGCTACGCCGTTCACTTGGGGATAATGGGGAGGCTGGCAAACTTTACCCTCTCCGAACAGGTGGACCTTACCAATTTGAGCAACAACAGTGGGTGGGATAAGACGTATAACGTACCCAATGACCCTGGTTGAGCTTGTCTATTGCTGCATCGAGGGCGGGCTGGAAAATGCCTTCCCCGCGGAAGGTTTCTATGACCTGACCGTTACGAAAGAAGGCCGAGAAGACACTTCCTGGCCGAAGCACGGGACCAAATTTGAGACGGCCTCCAGGATATCACCTCAGTGAACTCACGGATTCGTAAACATGATGTCCGAAGCACCCAGCACCCACCGTATCGTACGGGGTTTCATGTAGCATCTTGACGGCAGGATACCCCACGCGATAGGGTCATCGAGGCTGATAGGAAAAACCGTGGGTGAAAGGTGCGGGAGAAGAGTAGTCCTCACATACGTAGACAAGTGATTGGAAACTACATGTCCTCGAGATTATGAGTGGCCAGTTTGGCAGGGACAGCATGGCAAATTGAAGCCCACCGGTTATTAAACCCTGGCCTTTGCGCTTTGATTGATCCTGGAGGGCATCTAAGAGCACGGCCAGATTGCTGATGGTGATGGAACAGAGCCCCGAGTGGAGAAAGGCTTTGCAAGTGAGACCTGTCGCTGTGATGACTGCTGTGGACAGCAGCTGGGACATAATGCATAAGTATCCACTGGACAGCCGCGTGTACTTATAAAATCAGTGGCCCGAGTCAACTATCGGACAGCTTCATCAACGACGACGTCGCAGAACAGAATTCTGATGTGACAGATCCGGACGGACTTGCCTAAACTGGCAGGTATGTGTTATGCTGACTAAGCCGCGTTCGTGCCCTCCAAAAACAGGGCCGCATCGCCCAGATACATACTCGTCCCCCGTTGACCTCGCCGAGTCTGTCTCTGAATCTTTCACGACGCGCGCGGTGTTCAGCTCCACCTCCCGGGTGCTGTGCGCCACTGACTAGCCACGTAACGGCTTCGTTATGTTCTCTATGTGTCTCTTCACCTTTCTCACCACGATCGTGCTGCTATGCCTCTGCTCACCAGCGGTACGGAGGTCTCTCATAGCAGGCGACGACGCCCTTGACGCTCATGAGGCTGGCATTGTTTTCGTTGCGTCAAGTACGTATTGAGTGACCGTCATCGTTGTCGTGCTCATTTTTCGCCCAGGGAACCCCATCAGGGAGACTGGTCCTCCCGCATGTATGGCAAAATTAATAATGCTAAGACATAAAGTGAGCCCAAATCCGATACCGTCTTTCCATGACGCTGAACTCCTTCGTAGATGCAGACTAGCACACGTAAGCGCAGAAGCCCTACTCCCTTACGCCAACCACGAAATTTCGCACTTAATCAATCCGCGCGCCCTCGTTCCTCATGGGTGCGGTTCGGTAGACCGTCTGGAGGAAAACACTACCACTGAAGTCAATTTATCACTCTATCTAACGACCACGCTTTCTGAGATTTGCTATATCTCGGATGGCTATTTATCACGGCGATACCCTTTAGCTGCACCGTTTTTCTACGTCTTGCCGTAGAGTTGCTTTTACTTTACAGGATATTCCTATTCGTCTCACTTTCTGCATTTCTGTCACATCTACTTTTTTATTTTTTATTTTTGGGTTTTCGTTACATACTGGAGGAGATGAAGAATACAAATGAAATATCAAAGAGAATGTCGAAATTAAAGTGCTAGCCAAATCTACTACTCCTGTCGGACACCGCGGATAACATGCTTGGTGCTTTCGACAACCTACTAGATCCAGCCCTCGACTCACTACCAGCCGCGTTTGCCGCCTTCGACCTCAAAGAGCCGCCCCCAGTCTTCACCTTTGCGTGACCTGTGACTGCTGCCCCAGTTGCCGACCGTCCCGTACCATAGTGCCGGCCACCCTGATCTTTCGCCCATGATATCCATTGCTTTTGCTCCAAGTCGTTCTCGATGGATCGTTTCGGCGCCTAGAACGTTATATCCAGAAGTCTTCTCAGTGTCTCGACTTGAAAGACTTACCTCTACGTCAAAGTCGACATTGCGGTTTGGTCGACGTGTGGTTCTGATTGTGTGGTGTGACATAACATTGACTCTAACACCCACTGGGTCATCCTCGGCGGACTGGTCAATCCAGTCTGTGTTCGTAGGATCCAGCGGTTTAACCACCTGTGGAATGCATGTCAAGCTTTCCGCCAAACGATCCAACGCCGAATCCTTACCGACGGATTTCGAGCAATTTCCCGCGCGTGCTCGTGTGCTTCAAAGGCTGTAATTGATTCTTGCTCGGGCTCGTCGTCGTCGTTCTC
The DNA here is from genome assembly GCA_024663475.1 of Pisolithus thermaeus. Classification (NCBI taxonomy): domain Eukaryota; kingdom Fungi; phylum Basidiomycota; class Agaricomycetes; order Boletales; family Pisolithaceae; genus Pisolithus; species Pisolithus thermaeus. The sequence continues at coordinate 723,322 of JANFAF010000015.1, read as the reverse complement.
ATTTACAGGAACATCACGTAGATGTTTGAACTCGTCGTCGTCATCATCATATGCCAAGTTTTGGTGGTATGTGTTGTAAAATGCCCTCGTTTCCTCGTTTTGACCTGCCGATGAACCGGAGCAAGCGATAAGCTGCCACGAGAAGAAAAAAAAAGAGGTAATGTTCCAACCTAAGGCTTCGAGATCATCACCCTCGATCTTGCGCTTCTTGGACAGGCGCTGCCGAATCCTTCGGTCCCCATCGTCATCGTCATCTTCACTGTCTTCGTCCAAGTTTACCCCACGACCCAGACGCTTCTTTCGGTACTTCCCCTCAACAACTTCCTGGTGGAACTTCTCTAGTTTTTGATCATCTTCTGCCTCATGCTCTCTGCAGAATTTGTTTATCACATCAGCATATTCCAGTTTACCTCGGTACACACCTGAATTTCTCCTGAACAAGATCAGGTCGTTCCGTTTCCACATCCATATCTTTATCATCTACAAGCTCTGTCATCACTTCGTTCTGCTCTTCCTCATCTCCTCATCATCAGTCATTGTCACCCTTTTTGGACCGCCAAAGCCGAACATATCGTCTTCGTCTGACTCTTCTGCTTCTGCAGCCACAAACTCAGAATCCTTCAGTCTTTCCCTTGGTACTTTCGGTCTGTTCGAGGCTTTTCCGAGAATATCAAAGGCGTTGACCTTGAATGGATATGCCGTCAGTGGGTGCTGGCTCAAGGGGGGCAGGGTCAGCCGTACATTGTAGTGGGGATGCACTGCACCGCCTTAGTCGCCTCAGTGGCCGAGGCTCTGGAGACCCTGGAGTGGCCGTGAACGACAACTGTACTAAGTGGTACGCGCTCTTTCGTTCGTTGCGTCGCATCTACCTGGGTCCCGAGGTACTTGGAAGCCTGTGAAGGCGTCATGTGGTACACCTGAGGACTTGAGCCTTCGGGACGAGTCTGAGTGAGAAATCTTGATTGTCATCAGCAGCCGCATGAGGTCTGCGTTCACCATTTCTTACCCATGGTCATTGACGTATAACACTTCCTTCGGTCTTTGCTCCTTCTGCGCGGCGGCCACCTACATATTCTTGCTCTTTCTCGAATATCATGTCAGCCTTGTGGCGAAGGGTGCTACTGACTTCTAGGGCTGGCTGTAATCCCACGTCAAGGGTTAAAGATAATTCATTCTTGTGTGGACTGGGGACCTTCCGAGGGCCTGCTTCATCATCCTGTGCGTAATTAGGACCGTGAGCTCTTTATCGAACCTTGAGAGACAGTGGAAAAACTAACAGAGAAGAACTGTGATAATCCACGGTTAACCGCATTGAAGGGCATAAGGCGGGCTTCAGGGCTGCGTTTTACCGACGTCTCCATGAAGGATAACAGGAGAGGTTGAGGCTTGAAGCCAGGCGCATCATTTTCGTCATTCCCTCCTTCGGAAGAGATCAGACTGTGCCTCCTGGAACGTTCACTTCGTAGACTTGCAGGTGAACCTAGACCTTGCTTTGGGGATGACATTGTCCTAGGTGGTGTCGATGGCCCACTCCGAAGCAGGCGTTCTGTGAATGAATGTCTGGGCACAGACTGCAGGCTGTAGAAATGGATCGTCGTCCTCCTGCGACAATTCCTTCAATGGTGTTCGTACGATCTCCTGCGATGCTATCACGGGTCGCAATCGGCTGGAGAGGTAACGGACGAGTCCCGCTGGGTACCACCTTCATGGAGAAGAGTGGCCCTACTCGCAAACCTTGAGCTGATCGTGTCAACGCGGGCGAATGCCTGACGACAGCTTTATTTTCCTTGTCTTCGCTGCGATCGAACATGAGCTTGGTATTGTTTTCCTTCTCAGTTTTCAGTCCTCTGTTTGCGAACCAATGGAGGAAGCAAAGGCACGGTGTTGAGGCGCGCCTTGGTCGCCAACAACCGAAACAAACGTGCTAGATTGTGCGGGTCGCTCGCTGTCCTCATCATCGGAGGCAAGAATCATCCTCAGTAGACTTGCGCATGCCTGACTTGCGTCTTGAAGGAGCCACATTTTCCTCGTCGTCTGTTAGCTGCGCGCCCTGGTCTGAGACCGTTGTAGAATGCTCCTCTCTGTCATCATCGGTGTCAGTCCCCTCTTCTACCACTTGCTCAGCACCCGGGGAACCTCGAATGCTGGGAGTGTAATCATCATCACTTTCACTATCACCCATTCCACTGTCCATCGCCTCTGCCTCCTCTACTCCCTTGAGTGCTCTGTGCGCGTAGGTTTCCACTGCTTGCGAGAGCGACGCTTGGGCATCCTTACTTTCGCCCTCTCGAAGGACGCGACCACCTTTCTGAATCCACTCTTCCTCTCGCTGCTTAATGAGCCTCAACTTTTCTCGCTCGTGTTGTTGCATCATCATGCGGTCAAGTTCTTGTTTACGTAGCGCCTCTTTATCAGCCTTGTTGCCACGAGCGAAGACAGGTTTCGCAAAGTGTTTCAATTGTTGTTCGGAGAACGTGGGCAACGAAGCCGATTTCGAACCACTGTCGCGGACTCTCGAGATGCGTTTGCATCCCATAGCCATGGCCAGGACCTTCATCTTGACAGGACTTCGTTGGGATTTGTCTGCTCTTCGCTTCGCCGCTGCCTCACGTGCAACCGAATGCATATCATCTTTCACGATTTCCAGGTCGTCATCCTGAGTGATATTTGAGGGACCAGTTCGGCTTTTTAAAAGAGCCAACTTCTTCGCCTGGAGATTTTGTCGTAGCTCTTCTGCTCTAGGCTTTTCCTGTTCTTGTCGAATAATTTGACCAATAGCAGGCATGTCATCGTCAGAGGACTCCACAGCCCTGGCAAGCCCTTGATCATCGGGCTGACCATCTGCGCGATCTGCCAAAAGTCCGGTCGGTCTGCCAAACAAACCTTCCTTTTTCAAAAGATCGGAGGGCGAAGAGAACTTTTCGATGGGGTCGGAAGGTAGCTCTGCCGTGAGGTTGGTATTTGGAATTCGGGCACCGGGATTCGCGTGGCTTTAGAAAGTAACATGAGCTTAGTGAAGTTGATGATGCAAAGGACCATACTGGACGCGTGCAAAAAATGAAGCCTTTGTGTACTTTGCTTGTTCAGTGCGAGGAATCTCCACTGGACGACTGGCAGCGATGCGCGATGATTCTAAAGCAGCCTCGCGACGCTCTTTCTTCGTCGGTGCCTGTCATCAAGCTGGTCAACGGACAGCACGTGAAAAACATATGGAAAGTATCACCTTTGTCTTGACGCGATGCCCGGAACCTTCCTTTCGCTTTCCTGTGTTATCCGACCCCGAGAAGAGGTTCGTTGGCAGATCTTCACTATTGAAGCGCAACGGTGGGACGCTCCGAACCGGTGCTTTGCCTTTGGCTTTACTGCTCTTCTTCGCAGTATGCATTTCGATCTCGGAGGTGGGTGGCGTTGGCGGAGAGCGCAAGTGCGGTGTATTAAGGCTATGGCGTGCCGGAGAAACAGAGGATGAATTACTTGGAGGGCCTGACTCGGAGTCTGATACCACTGGATGTTTTGCACGTCCCTTGACCCGTCCGGGGATGACGGGGGAGTTGTCAAAGGAGCTTGTTGTGGCGGGGGGAGGGGATGACCTTGGAGACGATAATGAGCCACCGGATGGATCCTCGGAGGTAAGCATCTTTTCATGAAGTAGGGACGTGGTATCCGTCGTGTCCGCGATACACTGCACATTTATCTGAGGAGAATGAGGGATTGGCGAAGCTGGGGGCGACCTGGCACGTAGAATTTGAGGTTCCTCGTCATAACTGTCGAGTCCATCGTCAATTTCCTTCATTTGGCGCCTAAAGTCGAACTGGAAGTGCGACGTGGCTCCGGGGTCGTCCGACTCCTCACTGGACGAGGCTTGCGACAGGCATTGAGACGCCAGTTTGGTGGTAGAGAGTAGCACCCTGTCCGCAGTGCTGCCCCACGTGTGAGAGGGGGATGGCAGCCGCTTAGCAGCGGGTTGCGCAGCTGATGAGTGAGTGGCGGTATCGCGTTGCTCTGGTTCCGCGTTCTTGCGTTTGCCGTAGACGAATGTGGAGCGCTTGATGGGCTGCGCTATGGTTTCTGACGTGTCTTCCATATTGTTGTCTACTACGTCCATGTCGCAGAAGGCAGAAGAGAGAGCAAGCGACCCCGAGCCTGCTTGGCGGGCTGTTCACACCCAAGGCAATATGATGATGGCAAGCGTGACGTCCCACGATGTGACAATGCATCAGACGCGTCGCGACGCGTCCACTCAATTTACGATAACGTGACCTGTGCTCATTTCGTTTCACGTCGGACATTTACTATTGAAAAGGGTACAGAAGCATCTCAAAGGCCAATAATGCATTCTTCGTGATGATGGTACGAGCAACTCAGGTGGGAAATGGTCTTGCCTGGGTAAATGAACAGAAGAACGGGGCACACACCCAAGCGAACGTCTGGCTTGATACTGCGGTGATGAACCAGAACAAGAATGGCGATTATCTGACGTCCTCTACGCAGACCCAGGGAATTACTCGGCCAGTGGCGTGGAGGCGAACAAAAATCTAGTCACATTTGGCCGCGCAAACACCAGAGGCACTGAGACGGCATTTCGTTACCATTTTCTTCCCTGAGAGACAGAGGCCTCCCCTTCTTAAGCTCTTGAGACCCCGTGGCCACTCATCGGAAATGTACTGATACAGCTAGAATGCTGCAGTCACATACGCTGCACCGTAACAAGTGAGAGGCCTACTAATAGGATTCTGAGGGAGATAAGGCCAACAAAGTGAATGCTTGCCAAGTGAGCGGAGAGGAAGACTAATAAAAATGGGAAGTGACTGTACAGTATTTCAGCCACCGACGCGGCAACTTCCGTTCCATCACTCTACACCATCTTGGGGACCAAGTCAAATCTTGTAGCCATCCCGTCCTCAAGACCCTCCCAAGATGAGGTGAGTATCCGTCAATCGAGTATGCTTACACCAAAATGAAAGGACTCATTGTGCCCCGCGTTTTCCAGTCACCGTAAGGTTCGTCGGAATCGTCAGACAGTTATGTCCGCGTGCTCAACCTGCCCGAATAGTACGAAGCTCCCCGTCACGGCTCTCTCGGATTCCTTCCTCGAAAGCGTTCCGCCCGCCACCGCGGGAAGGTCAAATCGTTCCCCGTCGTATGTCTGTTCCACGGACGTGCGGAGATTTTGATCTCCATGGTTTTTCCAGGATGACCCTAAAAAACCTGTCCATTTGACTGCCTTCATGGGCTACAAGGCTGGTATGACCCATATCGTCCGCGAACTCGACCGTCCAGGATCCAGTGCGTTCTGATACCTCACTCTGAAACTGCTATTGACTTGTTCCGCAGAGATGCACAAGCGCGAGATCGTGGAGGCAGTTACGATCGTCGAGACTCCACCAATGATCGTTGTTGGTGTCGTTGGTTACGTCGAAACTCCCCGCGGTCTCCGCACACTCACCACAGTTTGGGCTTCGCATCTATCAGACGCAGTTAAGCGTCGGTTCTACAAGAACTGGTACCGCTCGAAGAAGAAGGCGTTCACTCGCTATGCCAAGAAACACGCCGAGGACGGCGGCAAGTCCACGGCTCGCGAACTCGAGCGTATCCGCAAATATTGCACCGTCGTCCGTGTCCTCGCACACACCCAGATTCGCGAGACAGGTCTCAGCCAGAAGAAAGCACACCTTATGGAGATCCAGGTTAATGGTGGTTCGATTGCCGACAAGGTCGACTTTGCATATGGTCTCTTCGAGAAGCCTGTCGATATTCCTACCGTCTTCGAGCAGAATGAGGTTATTGATATAATCGCCGTCACCAAGGGTCACGGTTTCGAGGGTGTCACCCACCGTTGGGGTACCAAGAAGCTTCCTCGCAAAACCCACAAGGGTCTTCGCAAAGTCGCTTGTATTGGTGCATGGCATCCCTCCAAGGTCATGTTCTCTGTTGCCCGTGCTGGTCAACGTAAGTGCCCAATACGCTGGTCGGGGATGGCAATTGACCAACGAATCACACAGATGGTTACCACCACCGCACTGAGATAAACAAGAAAATCTACCGCATCGGCCGGGGCGATGACGATGCTAACGCGTCGACGGAGTCAGATATCACCAAGAAGACGATTACGCCCATGGGAGGCTTCCCCCATTATGGTATTGTAAAGAACGACTTCTTGATGCTCAAGGGTTCGATCCCCGGTACCAAGAAACGTGTCATTACTCTCCGCAAGTCTCTCATGGTTCATACGTCCCGCCGGGATCTGGAGAAAGTGGATCTGAAGTTCATAGATACGTCCTCGAAATTCGGTGTAAGTACTACTACTACATCATGGAGCTGTCCTTCACTCACGCATTTCGAATTAGCACGGCGCCTTCCAAACATTCGCAGAAAAGGCTGCGTTCTTGGGAACGCTCAAGGCCCGGCTTAGTCGCACCCTACCCGTACTTAGGCTTTATATGATTTGTTATGCTTCAGCTCACTTATCCATGCAACCCTGCGCTACGTACGACCAATTTCATTACTTTTCGCATTCATAATGAGTGACTTATACGATCGAGCGAGAAGTGTGCATCATACATAATTTTGAAGCAAACAGTAGAGTTGCCTGTCGAGTCGTTTTCTTGCTTTTGCAATGTTTTGGTAGCCGCCGAGTGCGTACATACTGCCGGATCCACCAACACTTAGACTAAGTCAGTGCCAGTCGCGGTACGTTCACCCAGCCTTGTATCTGCGTCTCGTTTAACTCAAGTACGAACATAAGGATGACTGCACTGGATACTTATGCTTGCAGGGTCCAGGTTGGGCCCAGGATTTTTTTGGTGGAATCTGCCTCGTCTAGCACAACAGCGCTGCCTTACATGCAAGTTTGCTCGGTGCGTGCAAGCATCCGCGGGGAAAGTAGTTCAATGGAAGGGGAAGAGGACCTTAGCTCTTCACGGCGAACGCTGTCTTATCGACGGGGCCGAGCGGATGGGCACTGTATTCACTGGCCGTACGGATGGGTCCATGCGCAAAACCCGTTCAGCAATTGCGAAACGCCATCCCGGAGGCGACAGCGTCAAATACCGTCCTGTTGGCGATGGTTCACACTCGCACGCCCACCGCGGTGGCCCAGTGCGGTCTGTCCTGAGGCAAAGTCCGAGAGGGTATCAAGCAGCCCCGAGAGACGAAGGCCTCCGACGAAGACAAAAACTTCTCCATATCTTGCTCACTGCTCGAACTATTTCCGAAGCATGGAGAGCATACGAAGACCTCATAACCAAGTATCCTTACAATCCCCTCCAAAAGCCAGTCATACCATATGGTCACCTCCACCGCCTGGCTGGACGTCTTGCGTCTGTCAAACCTCGAAAACGTACCCTGTACCTCAAATTATCTTCTGTCCTTGCAACCCTCCGCAGGACAGGTGGTTGCGTTTACCCATGGGAATGGAACACATTGATCGACTGTGCGGGAAAGCAGTGGAGGAAGACAAGCCTTACAGACTACAGAGCCGCACTAGACATCTTCAATGACATGAAAACGCCGCCACATCTACTAGAGCATGACTCGACCTCTGGTGATTCCATCTTTCGTTCCCGGCGTCCATTCCCCCCTACGTCTTGGGCCCCAGTAAAACCGGATATTACCACTTATACCGTTCTGTTGTCTATTGCGGTTCGCTCCAAACAGCACGTTGCTGTCCGCCATGCCCTTAAACTGTTACGAGTATCGGGTTTCTCCCCAACTCGATATACCTACCTAATCATGCTTAGTTTCTATGCCCGCACCAGCCAGTTGTCCGAACTTCGATCCACGCTGCACAGAATGAAACAGCAGGGCGTTGAGGTTGGCATAATAGGTCCTCAACACCTGCATTTGGGCATTCTCAAGCAACGGGCGTATGGACCTTGCCTGCCTCATTTATCGCGTCCTCCGTCATAACGTCGTACCGGAGGCTGGCTCTAACGCGGACGAGGTTGCCTGCAGCCGCTCGCTATCTGAGGGACACGGAATGTCTTGACATACCACCTGATCTCATACCAAACCAGGCCGTTTATACATCCATGATCCAGTGCTCCGCTTACCAAGGAAACATGGTGCAGGCGTTGCTCGTATTCACGGACATGTTATCAATGCCATCACCTCTTCCGCCATCCGTAGCGGCGTTTCGCGCTATCTTCCTTGGATTTTACCGACATGGGCGCAAGCTCGGTCCAGCGAAGTTCACGGGGATCTGACTACAGGGGAGCAACACCTGCCAGAGTTGTCAGCTTGGAATTTCGAGAATCTTAAACTAATTTTCAAGGCGTTCATGGATCTCCCAAAAGGCTATGGACCAAACGGACGCCTTTTGTATTGGATCATAGTCGCTTTCGGGAGGTTAAGCGGGAATAACCCAACGGTATTGCGTAATGTATGGGAGCAGCTCGAGGGCAAGTACGGTCGACACTGGGGTGGCCGGCTGGAACGCGTAGGAAAGGCAATTCATTCCTCCCAGGTGGTAGACAGAAGAGAGTGAACGCGATGAAGTTACAGTAGCGTGGCATTCCAATTTCTAGAGAGTATAGCACATACACCTTTCACTTGCTAATCAATACAATTGAAGATAGTTCAAAATGACTGGATGGAGGGGCATTATTGGCGTTAGATCGTATCGTCTCCATTGTCTCTTCGCCACTGAACAAAGTCATCCCAAGCCACCGTGCATTTCGCACTCTGATATCTTCGAAGCTTGACACTCCGCCGCGTGTCTTCTGAGATTGGTCCTGCCCAGCCAGCTTTACGCATCGCGCTCTCAACAGCTTCTATCTTGTCCCAACCCTGGGCGGGTATCACGTCCGGCAGATATGTGGCCGTCAAGGTCCGTCTGGGAGTAAATCGTGGGAGAAACGAGGAAGAGGAGAATGGTGACGAGGCGGAGGACGATGACCGGGACGTCGGGTATAATGCAGGATCCGGAAAACTGATGTATATTCCATGTGTGCCAATCGTCCAATCAAGATAGGACGAAGCGTCCTCGAAATTGGTTAATAATGAGACGCTGCGGTGAGATAATTAAATGCGTGTGAGCCAGAAGCACGGACAGGCGGCTCACGACCGCTCACGAATAATCGAAATGAAAGAGAAGGACCAACCAGCATTCGAGGAAGGGGAGTTCTTTCTCCTCTATTCTACTGAACCGACTATCCTTGAAAGCGCTCGTTAGGGCGTATTCGGCTATGCCATCTTGCAAGGAAGCGGCTCAAAGTTTCCTATGCAGCCCCGGAGCCTTGGCGCGCGGCCGGGGCGAGACGACCTAGTGTTCCAGGTCACAAAGAGTGGGCTGGATAGCAGTTGGGGTGAGCCAGTGAGCACCGAGGGTCGACACACAGCACGTACAACTTCTCGTCTGGAAAGTCAGGAGGGACGGGCGTGCTGTCCGTCAGCGCACAGTACAGGGCATCGAATGCATGGAAACAATGCGCTTTGGTGCAGGTGCTATCGTCCTCGACGGTCGTCTCGCCTGCCACAGGCAGGAGGGACATGGCAGATGGGGAACAATCACGAGAGGGGCTAAAGGGGGCAGCCCAGTAACGACTGATCTTCCTTATCGGGCAGGCTCGTTCGGTCTATTAAGCGAGTACTCTCGGCACCCCAAGATCACATTATCGACGTATGTATGTGGAGAGCAAGAAGTATTGATGGGATCGTCCAGCTTTGAAAGTTGCTGGAGCAACTATAGACACATGGGCAATCCATATCTACTTAGTGGAATGTATATGGTATGAAGGGATAAGTCAAGTCAATAATGGTAGACGGCAAAGATGAATAGGCCTGGCGTAGATGATGACAGTGTAACCTAAAACTCGTAAGACGACATAATGGACATAGCAGGTTGTGTGAAGAAGCAGGGGAAGATAGCACGAGAGATGTGAACAAGATGGGGAGGGGGGATGACCACGGGAGTGCGGGCCGAACTACCATGACAGCTTCATCACGAAGAACAGCAGCTCCACCCCCAGAGACGCGCATCTTCTCCGAGGTCCCGTCTTCATCCTGCCCATTGCAGGTAGGTGTGCCCGTGGGCGATAAGAAAACACTGTCTCGCTTCTTGAGCTCGTTCTCGTGGTCGATGACGTCCCGTCTCTCTATGATTGCAGCGATAAGTGAATCAAAGAGCGTTTGGATACCTAGCAAAGCTGTCAGTTGCTAGGAGACCAACTATACCCTGACACATACCGAGGTCGTCTTTGGCAGACACTTCAAAGAGTTCCATGCCTTTCTGAAGGCCCCATTCTTGGTCATCTTCAAATTCTTCGTCCTCGGGAAGACTGTTACTACTCGTCTCCGTCGCATCATTCCAGTTCCCACCATATCGGGATTGGTCAGATCGCGCCGTTTCGACAACGGTCCGTGATCTGTGGAGAGATGTCGCCTTAGGCTTGTGTTGGGATAATCCACCGGTAGTTTTAGAACGAGAGAACCCGACACTACTGTGTTGCAATGCTGATGTCGTACTGACTGCAGGGTCAAGATAGGAGGCGCTGTGCGGTGGGGAGGACTTGGTCGATGTGTTATTGAGGGGAACAGAGCGAATGCTGGTGAAGGATGTGAACCTCGGGCGGATGTAGGGGAATGTGGACGAAGGTGGTGGTGGTGGTGGTGGTGGAGATGGCGGCCTTGGAGGAGGAAACCAGTTGTGTAGAGAGAGACGTGCAAGGTCTGACGTGACCTGACGCTGGCGGTGTAGGTCGGCTTTGGATCCAACAATATAGATGATAAGGTCCGGAGAACAATTCTTCTTCAGCTCTGTACGACGGGGATATTGAGCGGGCCCAACCCGAGAGAGAGGCGAAGCCTACCTTCCAGCCAGCCTCGTACATCATCAAAAGAGGCAGCATTCGTGATATCGTACAAGAGAAGGGCAGCATTAGCTCCTCGATAATACATTGGGGCCTGGTTGAGATTGGGTCAGAGACCGAGAGCCCAGGGAACAAGTACGTGGAGGCTGGGTGCTAGCTCACCATACTTCGGAATCGCTCCTGGCCCGCGGTGTCCCACAATTGTAGGGAGACCTTCAGCCCGCCAACGTAGACTTTCTTGGTGACGAAGAAAGCCCCCGTAGTGGATGTCATATTTCTCGGATCAAATTGTTTTGAGTGTATCTGTAGAGGAGGCTGGTCTTGCCAACACCTATGGAAGGCGAAGTGACGGTGTGAACGGGTTACGATCGCTGTAAGTGCAATGTAGACAAACCTGTGTTGCCCATGACCACAATTTTTGCGTCTATCCCATGTTGTTCGTACCTGGACCTTTTGTATGGGTCCATGCGAGGATAATCCTCCATCCAGGACGATGCTGATGGTAAGGGGGAGGGTGCCACCAAGGGCGAGTAGTGAGAGGGAGAAAACGAAAGACAAGAGTAACGGAAGTGCAACCAAAACTTTGAGGAAGTGATACCAACTAGGAAACTCTGACGCGACCACCACGACTCACGTGCCTTCAAGGCAAAATGGTTATCGTACTCAGCTCACCACTGCAAGCCAACTGGTATTTATCGGCGAGCTCAGTTCGCAAGGCTATCCGCTACCTGTAAGCCCTGTACTCTTTGCACCCCCTCCATTACTCGGGTGACTGCTGACTTACTCCACAGTGAGCGCGTCTCAGTTTGAAGCGCATCGTTGGCAGTGGCGACAGCCTATCCCATAAGCATCTTGGCACCTGGGACCCGAACACTCAAGTTGCCGGCCAGACACCGGCGATGAACGTTTCCCCCTATGTTGGGCTGGGATCCTGTGCCACCCCTCAAACTAACCACCGCACGCCTGGGTTCTCCTCGGCTTAGGCACGGGTCGGCTCACGCGTCATCCCGAGCTGGGCAATGTCCGCTTGTTCGGGCTTGTCGTCCAGAAAGGGGCTTTCTCCTTGACCTAGCGTCTCGCAGCCGTACCTGTGTCGATGACTGCCCCCTCTGAAACTGAGGGTAAGAAATAGCCACATTCTCAGCGGGTCTGGCATCAGGTCACACTAAAAGCTGCGCATGTCATTCGGTGTCTCTCGTACGTTTGAACTCCTCCACCCAATTCTGCTCTACCTCGCCTCTCGGCAGGACTGCGAAGGAAAGATAGCCATCTTTTAATTCTAAACCATCCACCGGGTCCCCGGGTTTTTGTATTGCCACCCTGCAGACATCCCTCAGCGTCATTTTCTTGCCGACTTTAAGAAGGCGCTTCCGACGTGTCACTGCGTATACTACCAGATTAACTGCAGTATATTCGTTCCTATGGATCCCAGCTAGGTGGCGATGCTTCGGGGGGGAACATCTGGGACAGGTGGGCCTGAAAAGGTTGTGTTCTCCACGAAGTCGGAGATGACATCCGAGGTCGCATGTTGGGGATACAGAAAGAATACCGGAAAGATTAACGTCGATTTGCTGGCATCTTCAGGATCAAAATGTGGCGAGTAGGGGTTCTCCGACGTTCCCTTCGGACTCGGCACCCAAAACAAGTGTCTCTCCTACACACTAGTCCGTCAACACGTGGCCTTCAGTCAACAGGGGATTTCTTGCCTTGAAGGCTGCTTGCAGTGCACGTTTTTCGTCTCGTTCCATTTGTAAGCGATCTTCCTTTTCTCGTTGCTTATGGTCCTTCTCTGCTTTGTTCTTTGCCGCCCGGTCACGGGACGCTTGTGACGGCTCGATTGTGTGCGTCGAACGACAGACATCTCTCACAACAATCCAGTGCCTCCTCTGGGCGGTCCAAGGAAAGTAAAGCTATGGCCGAGCGATAGTATGCCTTGGATGACTCTGGATTGATGGTCAACGCCTTCGAGCAGTCGCGTAGTACAGATCCATAATTTTCTGACTACGTTTAACAGCAATGTTCAATCGGTAAACTTTCCAGGAAACGTACCCAGTTCCAGATTACACGCCGCACGATTGCATAGGAGAGCCTCTAGCAGTGCGTTGTTTGTTGGTTTCGCGTCGATTCCCTGTGTGTAAAATCCCATTGCTTCTCGATACCGCTTTCCTTTAAAATACTCGTTCCCTTGTTCTTTGAAATTTTGGGCAATCTCTTGCGAGTAAATTGGAAGCTGGTAAGGTAAGTATAGGGGTGGAGCACCGACCATCGGGTGTTCCCTCGTGTGCCAGACTCTGCAATGCTTGCACCGCGATATCGTCGCTGCTATCAGCAGGGAGAGATTTCATGAACAGCGGTAAGTTCTCTACCGCGGCCATTTTCTCGTCGAAATCGACCCGGGGTGCCTCTTCCGGGCCTATGAACGCCATGTCTATTGCCAGCCTCTGTCGGTGTCTAGTCGCAGTTGCTAGAAAATGGCGTTGGTCTGGCTTACCTGGTCGATCCGAGGTTGTGAGGCGCCGGGTGGTCGTTACTCTCTGTGCAGGTAGCCAGTCGCAACTAGCAAGATCCAATCGTATTATCTAATCTCTGGCTATCTATTTCGCGCTGCTGGCATTGGAAGGCTACTAACTTGGCGCTGAATGTCCGCTTCACGGGTACGGGGTTTGACTGCCGCACTGAACTCGGCCAGAAAGTACAAGTACAAGGTATGTTTCTACAAGTGACGCCGATCAGTCGCGGCTCCCTACCAATACTTCGTGCCAGAGCCCCGATGGAGCTGTCGACTTTCTGGTTGTCGGAGGCGGTATGAACTATCACCTGCATCTCTACGTGGCTAAGGCAACGTTGTAGGCGTCGTTGGCTTGGCTGTTGCACAGAGATTGGTGGAACGCTTCCCAAACAAGTCCACGTACCTAGTCGAAAGGCACGGGCGCGCTGGGGAAGAAACAAGGTGTGCATCAGGATAGCATCTCGACAAAATGCCACGCATCTAACGTTCCATTCCAGCTCTCGAAACTCAGAGGTTATACATGCGGGTAACCGGCTGCTGACGGTAGTACTCTCGACACCAGCTAATCGCACGCCACAGGTCTTTACTACCCAGCTCACTCACTCAAAACACAGCTATGTTTGCGGGGCAGGCATCTCCTGTACGACCGATGTCAACGTCACAACATCCCATGTTTGAAGACAGGAAAACTTGTGGTTGCACAAGAGGACCAACGGCCATACGTGGAGGGCCTTTACGAGAAGTCCCGTCAACTAGAGTGGCCGAAACACTTCACACAACACTCCCCTAACAGTTCGGTCCTTCCCGCCAGGCTTATCACCGGGGAGGAAGCCCGCGTGTTAGAACCTGACATTTCAAAGGACATAACGGTTGCCCTTTGGAGCCCGGAAACCGGCATTATCGACTCCCATGCACTCATGGACAGTCTCGAGAAAGATATCACGGAGTCAGCAGGGGGACAACTTGTATACTCCACACGCGTGGTCCGCGTAGACCCGTACAAGAAGAGGGAGTTGTCGTCTACATCGAGCAATGCACAAGATGGCTGGGTCGTGCAGACTATGACAGGTGGTACACAGGAAGGAGATGCTCTCTTCGCAAAAACGCTCATCAATGCATCCGGTCTCTCGGCCACTCTCATACTGAACTCGCTTCTCTCCGAATCCTCCCGCATTCCGATGTACTTTGCCCGCGGATCATACGCAGCGTACAGCGGTCCGGGCGTGTCGAATGTCAAGCACCTCATATACCCTTGTCCAGAGTCTGGGCCGAACAAACACGCATTCCAGTCCCTTGGGACGCATCTCACTCTAGATATGCATGGTAATGTGCGCTTCGGACCGGACTTGGAGTGGATATCACCACCATCGAGCTCGGCCGACGATGTTTGTGACGAAGCCCACACAGACTTCTGGACCAAATATTTGGTACCGGACGAATCTAGGCTGGAGGATATGTGCAGGGCGGTGAAGAAGTATTTACCTAATGTCCAGAAGGAGGGTTTTAGGCCAGACTACGTTGGCATTCGCCCTAAGCTCGTGACTTCAGGATTTCAAGACTTTGTCATCCGCAAAGACTACGCGGACGGTGCCGGCAGCGGATTGATGGTCAGTCTGATGGGTATCGAGAGTCCGGGTCTTACCTCGTGCCTTGCCATTGCGGAGCATGTGGTTGAGGACATCGTTAGCCAGGAACAAGACGACTCGTAGGATAAAGATGTGTATTACGATCTAGGGGATACCACCATGCTATAATGCATTAGAATCTCGCCATCAAACCCGAGCCGTAACCTTTGGCTCCCATGCATTGATCTTGGGCGCAACAGTGTTGTATGGGCGATATGCACCACGCGTACCAGTTAAATTTTCTACCCACGGCTGTAAAGATAGTTGAGACTTGGGTCAACCAGTCGCATAGTACAAGGGTACATACCGCCTTCCAATGGGGTGACAAATTCTGCATTACTTTATCCTCGGTCGGTGGCAACAAGCGAATGTGCTGCAGCCAAGAATGCCACTCCGCAGGGACTTGAGTTGCATTATTATAGTGCTGTGAGGCGGCGTCAGTGATAAAGCGAGAGAGCACCTGGCAGGTGGACCGAACCTGCGCAAAGTCAACCCATCGGTGACGGCCTAACAATACCATAAACGACGTTTTCCAAACAGATGCAACGACCCATACGCACCAGGTATTTCGTCGTCGGGGTTCAAGTTCTCGTAGTATTTGTTACCGAATCTGTCCGCGCACGGGGAAAGTCACCTTTGAGCATCGCAACATTGTTTGTCAAGAACCATTCTCACTGATCCATCCCAACCAGAGCTCCAGCCTTTGCGTCACCGATATTTTGCATTTGATGCCACCATTGCCTGATTCCTATCCTACGAACATTCCGCACATATCGTATGAAGGAGACCATCGTCGGTGTAGGAGGGAAGCCGTGTTTGCTTGTGTTTGAACATCCCGGCCAGATCTGCTCACACGAAAAAGGCAGGTATGTACTGAGGAAGACCAATAATAATTGGAGCTCAAGTGCTCATCTGTAGGAAGGAATACATCCAGTGGAAGTACAGAACTTTTGTAGAAGACAAGCCAAATCATCCAGCGACGAGTATTAAGGTAACCTATGCTGCACACAATGTAGCGACAAGTGGAATCCTGATAACCCACTGCAACCTCCGGGGGGCTGACGATTACTAAGTAACACTGCATCAATGCATAAGAAAATGGAACAAGGGGAAAGCAAGGAACGTGGACGAAAACCGAATAGAATAACAAATCCAAATTATAAGCGACATTCCCGCAAAACACGGATCATTCGGCATATAGGACATGTTTAGCAGTGCGGTCCAGCCATTCTCGCAGGCTATCGTCGTTCTCGAGGCCCACGAACTCGTTGCTAAGACTGTCACGATACCGGAGAGTGGTGATATATGTACCAAGCCTTCCTTGCACCTTCTTCATGAGTTCAGAATGCGTAACTTTGGGATGGACTCGAATCGCGATCAAGTCATCCACGACAAATATCTTGATCCTCACGAACGCCGTTTGCGGATTTTCTGCTGATACAGGGGGAGCGTTCAGATTGGTGTTAGCTGCAGAGGAAGAGCGCGTCCGTGAAGAGGGTTGGGAAGAATGCATCGAGGATGGCGGCGACGGTTTATAATTGGGTAGCTGAGATTCTGAGGAGACCGATCCACGTGATACTCCATTTTCGTAAAAGCCACCCGCGGGAGAAGCCTGTGGTTGCGAGCCGTTGTGATGGATAGACGTCAATGTGGAGGAACGCTGGTGCCCAGGGTGAAGGGGATAAGCTTGGGTAGGCGGCGTAAGGTCTTCGCCATAATACGACCTATCACTGCGATCGTCCCTGTCGGACAATCTCATATCGCCGAGTGTGTGGCGGACCTCTTCGTCGAAGTCCTGCGTTACGGAGTAAGCATCTACAACCTCCTGGTTTCCTCCTACATCAGCCAAGGCATTGAGCTCGTTGTATTGGGGCTCAATTTCATGTTCGACATCGCCCGGCTTCAAACCTAGAAAGTCACGAATGAGTTGATGCTCCAGAATGTACGATGCCCCATTGAATTCAGCGCGCACAACTGGTGAAGGTAGACGTCTAGTTCTTCTCGTCGTGTGGCAGTTACTTGGTCGTTCACTTCTGATGATGGTCCCGGCATGAATGGCAAAATGCGAGTGGAGGAAGGCCCACGGCCAGCCTCGCTGGGGAACGCGTCCAAAAGATTCAGTTGGAAATCGTAGAAATCACGGTATTCACGGAAGAGAACGAGCTGTTTAGCCATCGGGAGAGAAGATTCATCGAAAGCATAGGGCTGGAAGATGGCATGGACTCGGAACAAATACTTGTCCACTTCGTAGTGGAAAGAAACAACACTGGCCGAGAGGAGGATACCATCCGGCAGGGGTGTGGTAGATGAGATTGGAGCGGGTTGCGAAGCCGGTAAGGAAGGTGCGTATGGGCTGTTCGTGACGGAAGACTTCGGGTCTTCAATTACTCCCAGCGCAATGGAGTTCTGTTTATAGCTAATCATGGCCCGCTTCCAATCCTCGACTTCGGGAAGGTCTCCACGGTCGATGAGAGCGTCGATGTCGAGAATTGGAGCATTCGTCACGGGGTCTCGCACTTGCACGAACGCGGCAGGAATCAGACCCGGCCGTCCAAGCCTACCAATCGGCTTGGCAACAAACCATTCACGGTTTGAGTGAGCAACAACTGAGATTGGGTCACCTGCTTTCGCATCGAGTTCATCCGTGCGTTCCGCAGTGAAAGTATGGATAACAATGGCATAGAAAACGTTGGATTTGGGGGCCTCGGGGATTTAGGCTGTCCTAGTGGGCTCACTGGACTGCTGGGGCCAACACTAATGCGAGAAGAGCGTATTCTACCGCAAGATGAATGATGACATGAAAAACCAAGTAGTAGAGGAGAGTTACTTACGGGTTGGGGCTCTCGCAGAATTCCTCAAACATGTTCTTAGGAACAAGTCCTCGGGCACCTGTTACAGGATTATGAGCCTCATACCAAGGACCGTAGTTGTCCGGATCGCCGGTGACATAGAAGAAATCACCCTTTGAGAAGGGCAGCTGAGTAGATGCGGTTGGCCTGAATGAACTGATCGCACGAATAACTTTCTGCGGGGGCAAGGAAGCAGAGAGAGGTTTCGATATGGAAGGTAGAGGTAGCGGGGTGGAGATCTGAAGACGGTGGGCATCTTTATTCCCGTTGAAGGACTTTCGTAGCGACTTCATCAGTAAGACAGCATAAACGAGAAGAGAAAAAGGAGGGGTCTGGAGATGCTTGGCCGAGTGGAAGCACTTAAGGGCACGACTGGGAATTGGCTTGCTGCATGAAGGCTATTATCAGGGATAGTGGACTCGTCTCGTGCGTGTTTCCCACGATAATGAAACATACTATAACCCCTTATTGTCATGTCAAACACGTCAGATACGCTCTCGTACCCATCTTCCCTTGACTAGAATCGTACAGTAGTAGGTCTCAAGACCTCATTTATGTTTTCGACTCCCCTCTGCCAAATAAAATAAAAATAAAAAACAGAGGAGAACAACAACAACGTCCGATCACGAATGTTGTTATGTAATCGTATACAAATAACCGTCAACAATGGTCCACTGGCTGTCGATTGAATCTGCGTGCCATCGAGTGATATTCAACTACTGCTGTATTTTCGCGTCTCGTTCGTTCAGTTCACTATGGCGGCAAGAAAACTACAAAGTACCTTGAGTTTCTGCCAGCTGTTTCGCTCCTCTGACGTTTCCCTCTCTAGCCGAGATCGACCGCACGTTAAAGAAAGTTGCTGAGGGCGTCGAATTGTTTGAGAGCATCTACGAGAAGATGCAGTCCTCAACAAACCAAACACAGAAGGAGAAATTGGAAACTGACCTGAAGACGCAAATAAAGAAACTTCAGCGCCTACGAGACCAGATCAAATCATGGGTGGCCTCCAACGACATAAAGGACAAGTCAGCGCTATTGGAGAACAGAAGACTGATTGAAACCGTGCGTGTTGCACCCCTCTACATCATCCCTTTACTCCAATGAGCCCGCGGATCTTGGTCCGGGCCCATGTTAGAGACGGTACATGTCTAACCCACCCTCTCTTACAGCAAATGGAGAAGTTCAAAGCTTGTGAGAAGGAAATGAAGACGAAGGCATTCTCTAAAGAGGGTTTGACACAGTCGGCTAAGCTAGATCCAAAAGCGCAGGAGAAGATGGAGGTTACATCTTGGCTGCAACAAACTGTCGAGGATCTCACCCTTCAAGTAGAGCAGGCGGAAGCAGAGATTGAAAGTCTACAAGGAAGCGGCAAGAAGAAGGGCAAGGGTCAGTCAGCGGCTTCAAGTCGATTAGAGGACTTGGAACACCTGAACGAACGGCGAAAATGGCATATCAACAGACTCGAGCTCATCTTACGTCTGCTTGACAACGGCTCATTGTCAACAGAGCAAGTCCTTGGCCTGAAAGAGGATGTCATATATTTCCTTGAGAACAACATGGTTTGTCTTGCTGCGATGTTATCCATACGCAGACCATTTAAGAGGTTTTGCGGAGCAGGAGGAAAATTTCGAAGACGACGAGGGTATATATGACGAGCTCAATCTAGGCGAGGAGGAAGAGAAATTCGGCCTAGCAAATGACGACGAAGACGGTAGCGAGGACTCTGGGAGTGCAAGTGAAGGTATGCCTATCGTTTATTTCCATGCCTGCCATCTCAATATCTTCCCAAAGACCACCCACAGCGCACACCCAAGAAGCACGACAAAGACGACGAGAGTGTTTCAACTTCCAAACGAGACGAAAGCCCCGTGCAGAAGAAGCCTGGCCTGCAACTGCGAAGTAAGTCTACTTTCTGTTGTTCCGACGAGTGTTGATCGCTATGCTCTATATTCGAAGAACCCTCTATAGCGGCAGAAAGTAAGCATAAGCACATAATACTTAACGTGCTCATTTGCATGCTGTAGAAGCATCCAAACCTCCGCCAAATCCAAATTTCGCGCAGCAACCAATGTCGAGCATTCTCAAGGTAGGGCTACCGTCAGCACCGCGTCCACCAGCGACTCTTCCTGCCATACGTTACGCTGCTGCAGCTGCAGCCGCGGTATCGTCAGGACCGTCGGCAAGTGCACCGTCGGCGTCATCTGGCTCGCAAGCACCTTCAGGTGCCGTGTCGGGCTCTCTATCAGCAACACCAGCCACTCCAACAGCCCCGTCAATAGCACAGTCGATGTCCCAGAGCATGATACAGGATTCGCAGCTGACGTCTTCTCCAAGTCTGACTCATCCTTCCGTTACAAGCCCAATGCTATCTTCCGCATCTGCTTCGCATCAGCCTGACGGCTCTTTCTACTCTGGACAGGACTCACCCGCAATATCAGAAGCCGTCCCCAGCTCTGTGAGTGGTCCACCAGCATCATCATCACCACACCGCACGTATCATAAAGGTATGTTACGTTTACTGCTCATTTTCAGTGTTAGGTGAGTGTCCCCTCAGATCTTATGGTATCACCTGTCCTGTCCACGACTACCTCGGCTGTTGTGCAAGTATGTATTCCAGCTGTTTGAATTTGTGACAGTAACTTAAATACTTGTACGTACGCAGCAAGCGGCCTTATCAGACGCACAACAACCGCAGCAACACCAGCAGCAGCCTCTGACGAATGGATCATCTCAAGCGGGCCAAACACCTGTACAGCAGCCACAACTTGGTCCTCCGTCTCCACTTCCCCAACAAGTGCACCAATCACAGACGCCTAGCGTTTCGACGACCAATACCACACCATCCGCAATACAACCACCGCAATACCCACCGGGTGTGCGGGTACCTCAGTCATTGGAGCAGCAGCCGACTTTGCAAAGTCAACAGGGACAACAGGCGCCAGGGATGCAGAGACCTCCTTCAGCGGTCCCTCCACATCAACAGGCCCCTCGCGGCCCTCGGCATCTGCATTTCCAAGTTCTTTGTCGGACCTTGTGGCATCATTTGAGACTGTTAAACAGAAGGGTGAGTCGTGTTGTGATGCGTCATGCTAGGCTTTTTACTCGATTGTCCGTAGCGCCTCATCGTATGACTAATCTGGGCGAAGTGCACAAACTATTGAAAGGTGGTTATTCGAACGCGCCTCAACCTACGGACACCGAGCGGCAAGTCGCCATTCTCGGTTGAATAACGCCTGGCTTATTCTCTGTATAGGGCAAAGTACTATGTACCGCGCTATCCGTTCAACACACCATCCTTTTATCCTCAGACGCCACATCCGGTCGTCAATTCCCCAGCACTGTTCCAGCACATTGATGTGGAGACATTATTCTACGTATTTTACTACTTGCCGGGGACCTACCAACAGTGCGTGAACCGCCTTTCATGTCCTTCCACATCTTCTGATCTGGGACGTAGATACCTCGCTGCAAGGGAACTGAAACGCCAGTCCTGGCGGTTCCATATTAAATACCTGACGTGGTTCCAGCGGCACTCTGAACCACAGGCCATCACCGAGGAATACGAGCAGGGAGTTTATGTATACTTCGATTGGGAAGGATCATGGTGCCAGCGGAAGAAAAGCGATTTCCGCTTTGAGTACCGTTACCTTTCTGAAGATTAAACGTGCTTCAGATTTTTTTGGCAAATGCTACGGACTTTACGCCCTTCGTTTTCAAACGTGTTCTACCACTCCACTTTTTTTAAACTATCGATGATCGCGCCCTCTCAATGTAATCATGGCGCGGGACTTTCTCTTTTTACCTATTATTGAATACTCTTGCTGGGTAATCCAATGTCAGGTTGGAAGGAAACTCAAGTATATCGTGCGTGAGTGCTGTCAATGGGAAGTGGTGGTCTACATTAGCATGATCATAATGAATTATTACTCGAGCACCACCACCGCGCCCAAGCCCTCGAAGGTCTGCTTTAGCTTCTCCGCATCCTCTTTTGAGAGGTTTTCTTTCAGAACCTTGGGAACCGACTCCACAAACTTCTTCGCCTGCAGGCCGAACGTAAGTAAGGCTGCGTAAGTCGAATCTACACGTGTACAAGGGCACGTACATCGATGAGTGTAAGATTTGGTACCATGGCCTTCACCTCTCGGATGATCTTGGGCTTAGCACCGGCATCGAAGGATTTGAGCATGACATTGAAGACCGTCTTCTCTTTGGGCTTTTCCTAGTAAAGACATACGCTATCAATTTCGTGCTCTTGAACTGTTAACGGCTTGCCATACCTCCTCAGGCGCCTCTTCTGCAGGTGCGGCTGCTACTGGAGCTGCTGCAGCGGGCATAGCAATTTCCTGGATATTCAGTCTTGACTATGGAGAAAGACGCGTCAACTGAGGCGCGTCGGGGATGGCGAGTTTTCGCACCTTCAAAAGAGAAACAAGGTCGGCCGCTTGCAGAAGAGTGAGGCCGGATATATCATCCACTATTCTGGATATTGTGGGGTCGACCGCGGCGGGCGGAGGAGTCGAAGAGGAGGCTTGTGCTGTTTCAGTCGCGAGCCATCTCGACCGACTTGCCAGGGACACAAGGCTGCATGGTGAGGCAATATAAGAGATGACGAGAAGACACACGAGCAGGAATGTAGTTAATTGCGCACGAAAATGACCTACCGGGGAGCGGATGCTGACCTTGAGGCAGAAACAACGGTCGAAAAGCAGCGACTCTAGCAGAAAGAATACGCGTTCAGCCTCATGCCAGTCCGGCTTCAGTGAAACGAAGGACAACCAAGGGGTACTTACTATCATGACTTGTAGATTTTTTACTGTCACATTTTCATAGTCTCCCAGGACACGTACAAATTCGGAGGTATTGTTGACGATTGTTTATCCTAACGCCCGATGCATGCCCTGCAGACAAACGTACGATCTTCCACCTCGTTCTACCATCCAGTACGTACCATTCCCCACAGCTTGATGAACAAAGGCGCCGCGTCATAGGCTTTAGCACTACCTAGTCGCGTACACTGGTATATGAAGCTAGAGGCATTCCGCCTCTCATGCCACGGTGCTGTCTAACCAACGGGACAACCCGCATCACATTGAAGACAACCTAATTACAGCATGCGCTTCCTACAGTTTTTGAATTGCTTTTGAATGGCTGGAGTACTCGGCAAACAGCACGAGGTCATTATGGGCCCATAATGACTCGCTCGGGTTTGCAGATCTGCGGTCTTGGTAAGACTGTAAGTTGACAGCCATTCAAGGGCTGATTGACTTTTTGCACTTGGGTTTCGAGTATGTAAGTACTTGAGACCTAACTACTTAGTGCGTAGCTGCTAACAAATTGTAATGATTCGTTTCGCTTACGGCGCGCATTTATAAGAAGCTTCGTTATCATTGACCGAGACCAACGGAGATTAAGGAATGTCCACCAGGGTCATCCTCTTCGAGGTGTTATGATAGGAGTATACTTAGGGACCGAGAGGTTGCGCTGGGCGCTCCGGTGCAAAGTACACTCCGGTTCCGCGGAGCAGAGAATGGAAGCATGTCACCAGTTTTTTTTTCAGTATATGAAGGTACTCTGCAGGGTTCCGCGGTAGGGAGTCGAACCATTACAAGTCGGGATGAAGGCTGCGGACGGTTTTGGACGAGTCGACGATGACGAAAGCTAGTACAGATAAAAATTTCCAGGGCGACCACCTGAATGACGGATTCTACTATTAGGCAAGTGGTCTGCCAAGACCTGGAAACTCCGACGGTCTCTATACCACTACGCACAGTACAAGCAAAATACACATGTGCGCGCGGTGTCACATGTCAAGCTTTCAAGGGTACGGCCCCGTACCGAGGCAGCAGGTCAATATGTGCATGACATATGACCATGAAATTTGATGGGGCGAAAGACTTTCTGCATGCCGATTGATGAGTTACTTATCCAATAGCCTACTTTCAAACCAGCAAGACAGAAATCTGGATCAGTACAAGACCCACGTGGGTCTGCGCTTTGCTTCGGAATGTGACGGGGCTGTCGGCGACCTTGACGAATCGCGAGAGTAACTTATGAGGCTCTTCGATCGATGTACGGATCCGCATTTGAATATCCCACATACTACCTTTACGCAGCGTTGTTAGGCGATCAATTTTCGAGTGATTGACAACCCCAATATTAGCGATGGGCATGGTCAATTATCACGGGGGTGTGCGATTGCTGTAAACCTTCGGTGGGCGACTTCTACTTACCACTGTGGTTGCAAGCACAAACCCACAAGTGGGCAGCTTCTGATGCCGTCCTTAGCTAAAGTCTTCAGCCTTTCGACTCACCGTTTTTTGCAAGGTCGAAGATCTGGGGAAGACTGCCACGGTTGTCCATCAATCCCCGAGCCTGTGACGTCGGCAAGATGATCCACCTCATTCACCTCAGTAGATGGGCCTAGGAGGAGAGGGGAGAGACGGGGTCGTCATTTGATAACGATACTGTTAGATTAGTATCGAGATCGAAATTTTCAAGGCTTCGAGTGTCCGAATGGCATACTTACCTTTTGGGCTCCCAGGACCGTTCATCGGAGTGGTGGTGTAAGCCATGCAAGGGCACGTGTCACGAGCCAAGCGGCAATTGGTCCCGCAGAGTTCAGACCATACAAATTTTCCGACGGTCTGTAAACGGACACTTAGAGGCTTCCGTCGTAATACTGGAGACTAAGGTTCGGACTAGGCAGTGTGTGATGGCGGCGGTACAAGGAACTGACAATCCTGGAGTGCCACATGTCGACGTGACAAGAGATCTGGCAGAACAAAGTACTATCCGTCTCCTCTACTGTGATCGGCAGAGTTTATCTGCCCAGATCAAGGGTCCACTACCAACACTCGCACTCGACCACGGTCGACAGATCGATGGGAAAGGCCGGCAAGCTGCAAGCTGTGAATTATTATTATTTTTGAACGATAAACCAGATTATTTTAATTCCGTTTTCGGTCAGAGTGTTGCCGAATATTTCCTGCGCGGTCGTTCGCTTCTTTTCACTCCACGCGAACC
The DNA here is from genome assembly GCA_024663475.1 of Pisolithus thermaeus. Classification (NCBI taxonomy): domain Eukaryota; kingdom Fungi; phylum Basidiomycota; class Agaricomycetes; order Boletales; family Pisolithaceae; genus Pisolithus; species Pisolithus thermaeus. The sequence goes on along the minus strand of JANFAF010000015.1, from coordinate 698,508 downwards.
ATGGAATATCTCATCTCTCCCGATCCAAATAAGAGGCACGCATTCAGCCAGCCTTCCCCCCGCTGGTCCCCCTCCCCCTCCAATCCTTCACTTTCTTTAACCCGTTGCGAGCATGGCGGTCATAGATTCAACGTGCGTTCCCCTCCTGATCTTTCATTTCTGCTTGCATACCCTTTTCGCTCTCTAGCTTCGGAGCCTACTTCATTGGTGTCGTCATCTCTGCCCTGTGAGTATACTTTTTATTTGTATCCATGCCGCCTATTCACCATCTCTCAGCTTATATGGAGGTAATTATCTTGTGAACTCCTCCCATCCACGAGTAACAGTCGACACCGCCAGTGACCTGCGTGCAAGTCTGGTATTACTACGTGAGCTATCCGACGGACCCATGGCATATCAAAACTCTGGTACGTTCAATCGTGCTCGGACTTACCACTATCAGTAACGCGTCCGCAAGGTCTTGCGGGTCTTTGCATCGGACACTGTGCACCAGGCTCTGGTAACCCATTCGGGTGAGTCCAGCATGTATAATCCCCACTGACTATACGCTCACTTGTCGCGCATAGCTTATATTTACCTCGTGTCGGACATAGTAAATCCCGCCGGACTTGCAGACCTCGTCTGGTGATGCTCAAGCTTCTCAGTATCCATTGACGCGTACTCATCCTCCCGCAGGAGCCTTCTTGTAGGTGCAAGCATAGTGTCTTCTTGGTTACAGCTGAATGAGTTCTGTATCAGGTCGAAGTCTTGTTCAACGTGAGCGTTAGTGCCGGTTCGCTTAACCGCCCGTCTAACTTCCTTAGGCTATCACGGCACTCTTGGTTCAATGGTGAGACATGACGAATTGGTTCTCATTTTTACTCAAGGGTACTTGCAGTTTCCTTTCAATGCGAGTGTACAGGCGTAGGTTTTACCTTGTTCCATTTTGAGTCCTCGTTCACACGGCGACACGTTTAGTTAGCAACAAGAGCATTCCCGTAACCTGCCTTTGTGGTAGGTTTGAAGCCATAATATCTATGTAGTCGGCATGCTGAACTTCTACATCTGCAGATGTCATCTGTCATAGCAGAATTCGGTGAGGCTATCACTCGACAATTTCCTTTTTCTCGTATTACTCATCATACTTTAACAGTATTGTCGGTCAGTAAGTATAAGTCGCAGTTCTGTCTGTGTGCTTCGCTCACCTCAGACGCTCTTTGAAGCTTATGTAGCGAAGGCGTACGTCGAACTCGAGATGGATCTGTAGCTTAGACTAACCAAGGTTTTATTAGTTTACCCATCCAGTCATTTGCGGAATTGTCCCAAGCTCAAGGTAAAATGGATACTACGACCTGCTCGCGGAGCCTGACGTATGCTATCCATCAGGGTATATCTTCAGCAAGTCAATGCAACCACCGCGGTGTCCGACGTCTTGATAGCTGGCTGTCTCTGCTTCCTGTTGCAAAAATCACGGACTGGTTTCCGCAGGTATTTCCTACTTCTTGACATGTCCTATAACACCTACTGAACCAATATTTAGATCGGATACGATGATTAATAAGCTCGTAAGTGCGGGTTATTACTGAGTCCTATTCGACGTGAACTTTGCGGCGTAGATGTTGTTCAGCTTGAACACTGGTCTTTTAACTGGGTACGTCATCGTTTTCTTGTACGGTCTGGGCTATAGGTTGACCGAATGTTAGTATTTTCGCCGTAGCATCTCTTATCTCCGTAAGTGGTGAACTTTCATCGGTAACCGTGTACTGAAGCCACGGCAGATCTCCTTATGGCCGAATGCCTTCATTTATATTGCGTTCTACTTCTGCGTCGGTCGCCGTAAGTTGGCTCGTGCTTGTGACTCGGATCTGCGTGCTGAGACGGTTTCTTACGCAGTGTACTGCAACTCTCTGCTTGCAACTCTGAATGCACGGCGCATAATCCGAGCTGCCAGCACGGACGATGACATGTCGTTGTCGCTACAAGGCGCGAGAAAGACCAATCTTGCCACATCGCAGCGGGTACGTGTTTCGCCTCTGTGAAAAGGTCGTGGAATTGAGAGTCTACGGTAGCCCGTGCCAAATAACATTTCGATCAAGATCGACACCACCCACGAGCTTGTACGGGATGATGCCCGGGACGAGGTACGAAAATCACACGGGGTCACTTTGACGAAAATCTTGACCTTGACAAAAGCAGTACTCCGCGAACGGCGACATGAAAACGATGAACGTCGTCTAAAATGTGATACTTTGCCAGGTGGAAAGAGAGAGGATGCGTACCGTATATACCAGTTTAGCATCTGGGGTGAACTAGTGGCGACATTCATTTCATAGTGTCTAAATTTTCCTTGGTCAAATAGAAAAGCCTTGTAATATTGGAACACAAGAATGGAACAAATGTGCAAAACCTTTTTCATGACTTAGAACACGCTATGGGGACCCTTCAGCAGGTGATACGTAGATAAGTAGGTATAGCCCGCAAGCATATCTGTTCCCATGAGTGAGATGGCAACTGTCTTCTGTCCAAAGTTTGGCGCCGCCATCTTTCTGGCAGCATCATCTCGACATGCTTTTCGGCATTTTTGCTATAGGACATTGTTCCCGTTGCACTCAATCCTACGAGAACATGTACTTCTTTCTACGTGTATGTGCAATAGACTTAAAACGAGCTACCATGGTCACTTAGAGCCAGTTCAGGACGAAAACTACCGGAAAAACCTTGATGAAAAACCACGAGAAAAAATCACGAGATCCATGACATAAGCCGCCGCATTCAGGCGGAGTTCTAACTCTGGGCTGTGGCGACTTCGATGCTACGAACAACCCCTTTTCAAATCACCCAATGGTACGATGCCCCGCAAATCGTCGCAGTCGCCCTCCAAGGAATCTTCGACTCCTCAAGTATCGTGGACTGATGCAGAGTCCGAAATGCTTCTTGAAATAATCGCTTCCCACAAGGCCTCTGCTGGTGACGGCCTGAACTTCAAGATGGCATTCTGGAATGCCGCCGCCGCTCAACTGCCTGCCCCTACAAAAGGGGCACCCAAAACTGCGAAGTCATGCAAGGAGAGATGGCAAAGGGCATGGTATTACTGCATGATTAGTGCATCACATAGCTGATAGAATATACAGATGAAGAAGACATTCGATGTCGTGGATCGTATCGCAAACGCGTCCGGATTTACTTATTCACTCGAATCGGGGGCTAATATTGCTCTCGAGAACGAGGCGGTGTGGTCGGATTTCTTGAAGGTAAGCTGTAGATAATAACATGTAGAATATCCACAGACTAACGATGACATCAACAGAAGAACAAGCATGCGGGTCCGTTCCGAAACAAGGGCTGGCCCCACTACGAGAAAATGAAGCAGTTCATGCCCTCCAAGGGAAAAGGCCTGAACCGTTTCTCCGCGCTGAGCATCGATGATGCACAGCCTTCCGGAGGTGTGAGGTTGAGTACCAGCGAGAGCGAAAGTCCACAGGGAAGCGTCGACACTATTGGGCTATCTACCAGCCCTCCGTGGGACCATCAACCTGCCCCTCCCGCATCCGATTCAGCGCAGACAGGTCCCACCCAAAGCAGCATGGTAGGTATCAGCTCCGGGTTGTTAGCTGCCGATAACATAACATTCCTTCAGCCAGCCAATCCATCAAGTGACGCCACCCCCCCCCTCCTGCTATCTACTACCTGCGAGCCAACCCCCAGTCCTTCAACCCAAACCCAGGCGACGCCGACTTGGCACTCGGACCAATCCCAGACCCCCTTCTCTCCCCCATCCGTTCCTTCCTCATTTAATGGTTCGGCTATCAGCTCTATCAAGCCGTCTTCCAGTGTCTCGGCTCGCATGGTAGTATCCCGCAAGCGGCCAGCAGACGACGATGGCGATGAATCCATGTCTGCTTCTTTCTCAGCAACTGCACATTCAAGCACATCATCAGGCCGAAAGCGACGTGCAGGGAATACGGACATCGTGCGGGAGTTAGGAGGTCTTCGATCCGACATTAAGAGCCACTTCAACACTTTCGAAAGCGCAATCTCTGGCATCTCAGGAAGGGTCACCCCTAGGACCAAGTCCGACTCTGGAAGCCGCTCAGTCGTCCAACAAGCAAGGCAGAATTTGCTACAGTTAGACGCAGGTAGAGTTTCTCAATCCGACATTGCCTTACTCTTCACAATGTTCCAGCGTGAGATATCTTTTGCTGATGGGTATTTACTACTTGTGGGCGAAGGTTTTGAGGTTGCTCGCCTGGCGTACCTTCAGGAGGGCATCAGATTAGCAATGGAGAGGCAAAATCAATAATTTTGTATTCTCTTTATATCATTTTACTGTTGTATCCGCTCAATGTCATCACGCGCTGGACATGTCTGAAAAATGCGTGCGATTCGTATGATTGTGAGTAGAAAAAAAAAAAAAATCTATTTAATGACTTGGGACTACTTGGCCCCTGCGCATACGTTCTGCAAGATAACTAGTCCAGATACTCCCTGCAATGACATCCCGCCGTCCAGACATCTCATTACGCTCCGCACTCGTAGGAACACCATCCGCAATCGACCCAACCAAATTTTCTTCTTCTATCGGTACGGCGACTGAATCTTCGATGTCCTCTAGCTCCACCGGGTCCCATTTGCGGATGATATTGTGAATGCAGCAAAGAGCGGGGGGTATACGGGCCTGAATATCCATAGGATACTCAGGAGGGACAACAAGTATCCGGAAACGCCGCTTGATCACACCGATAATACGTTCGACCACGTTGCGGAGCTGCGCATGGCGGAGGTTGTAACACTCTTGTGCGTTGGCAGGCCTAGACATGCGATGAGTGGAAGGACTTGACGCAAAGTGTGAAATATACGCACCGTACATGCCCACGACCCCACTCCGCCAAGTGGTACCGCTGTCCACGGTACGGGACCAACAACTGCAAGCAGTTGGGAAACCCTGCATCGGCAAGGTAATACTTGTCCTGGGGGATAGCCAGATCGGAAAGTCGAGCATCATGATAGACAGATGCGTCCGCCATCGAACCCTCCCACCCACTCAGTACGTACGTAAAGTTCATGTCAAAGTCGCAACAGATGAGACAATTTTGAGAAGTAAATCCTTTTCGGTTTCGCGACGCGTCTCTTTCATTTGCGGGAGGTGTACATGCGATATGTGTCCCATCGATCGCGCCGATAGCGTCCTTAAAAAACGGGTAGTACTTTGGGTTGTCGCGGATGGAAGGATGAACGGGGGAATTTGAAGGGGGAAGTCGCACATATTTCTTGTATATCCTGCCCGCGGAGAACGCAAATAGTATCCTCTTGAAATAGCTGTTTTCTATCAGTAATGAAATGAAGCGATTGTGATAGACGTACTGTGAAATGGTCCCATTTGACCGTTGAAACCTCTCACCGACATGCCTGATCGATAGACCAGTGACACATGTGTAAAGGAATATCCCGACTTGCTCTTCAAGAGTGACGCGCTTCGAATGCGTATAACCGGCGTCCTGAAGTTCCCTCAGAAGTATCTTGAAAACGTGCTTGTGGACGGCGAGCTCGGTTCGGATCCTCTCTGGGTGACCGTTGAGGAGTTCTGCGATCCACCCTGCACCAGATAGAATGGACGTGTGATACGGAATGGGCTCTTTCTTTTGAGTTGCGAGCAAAATCAGTTCGAAGACCCTCTCCGCGATCTCTGAAAAGAAAGAGAGATGAAGGTGATACTGCATAAGGATCGTTACCAGCAGATTTCTGTCTCGCTCTTCTTCGTCTTCGATGTCCTCGTCAGTATCAGTTCCCTCCCCTGCAAACTCTCCCTCTTCATCTTCCTCCAGCTCTGAAAACGTTCTCATCTCTGCATCGTCCAAAAATCCGGAGGCTTCGCCTTGATCTGGTGGGTCCATCGAGGCCATATCGCCACCCGACTGCGTCCACTGGGTGAACGATAGCGAAGTTAGAACTCCGCCTGAATGCGGCGGCTTATGTCATGGATCTCGTGATTTTTTCTCGTGGTTTTTCATCAAGGTTTTTCCGGTAGTTTTCGTCCTGAACTGGCTCTAAATCCTCACCCGTCTGTGTCCCTGTCAAAAAACGATCGCGGCTGTAGTCATGAGACTGACATGTTGTGGGGAGACGGTAGGGAATCGGGATGGTACGTATGATATGGTTTGCTCGATGCCAACGACGGGAAACTTGGATCGATTTTCTATTGGGTCCACCAGAATACCGGGGCACGTCCACGTCGTCGCTACCGTAGGGGCGGTTACGACTTCGCAACTCTCCACAGGTCCCCACAGCTTGGCTTACGAGTGACGTGCTTTGCCTCTTTGCCACCATAAACGTCACATGTTGCGACACGTATGTACACATCAAAGCGGGTCATAGATACCCAGTAACCAGCCACGGCAGCAAAGATGAGACCCGGCAAAGTTTAGACCTGCCAATTTCGCGGCAACCTTGGTATTCCATCGCGTATCAGAGCCAATTTTGTTCTTGTGGCTAATGTGATGGTGGGGGAAGACCCTGAAATTCTTACTCCAAGTACGGGTGCTTTATTTTTGATAATATTACTAAATTGCAGCTGGGCCTTCGGTGTGCCTGGGGCGGGGGAAGCACAGGAAAAGGGTACGATATTCACCCTGAGTCTGCCAGGGCACACCATTCAAAAGTTGTCGCTAGAAGCAGCGGCACCGCGAGCTAGGGTTAAAGGCTTTATCCGGTGGAGGTTCCTACGTTTCGTCTGCAATGTGGCAGAATTCAGGAATCGAACGGAACGCCTCTAGCAGCTTGACCTCCGTGCCAACCTTGGTTGCCAATCAGGATTCAGCAGAGTAGAATTCGGGGTCGCACAGTAACTAAGTGGCATAGAATTTGGATGTCGCCGATAGCCGCCGCTCGGAATTGACCGTCGTGGAAAAATTCTGGTTCCAAAAAGACTTCTTACCCCGCCGTACCCGATAACCCCTGACAACCTGTTGCCAACCCCGTCGTGTCCGTGGGGGTTCTCTTCTTGACAGGCGACACAAATCCGCGCATGCGTAAGTCTCGTCAGCTACGACATAGACAACGTCTCTGCTGTTAAATTGGAAGCACAACGCGGCAACAGTGGCGATAATGTGGATATCCAAGGACAAATAATTGACGATAAAGCGTGGTACATGTGAAGACTGAATACTGAAGCTGTATTGCAGGCAAGTATATAACCAAGAGTGAGATATATCGTACATGAGATAAATGTGTATATGGTTGGTTCGGTATAATCGATAGCCCTAATTCCTTCCGAGGAGTACAGAGCGACTCGAATGCGATCAGTAGCGAGGGCTCTGCTGGATAAGCTCAAGAGCCTTCGCAGAGCGGGGTTTAATGGAGCATTTGAACGGTTTGGGGTGGCTAGAGAGTTGCTCAGACGGAGGTTACCCAAGAAATGAAGACCGCGCACCTGATAGTACCACTTGAGGGATCAATTTCCGGGGTGATTTCAACCCCGTTCTCGATCACCTTCGAAACATCGAAGACAGCGAGTGACATGGCCGCCGACAACCATACAGAAGCATCGGCAAGGTGCAGACCTGTAAAAACCAAATCTGTTAGCACCACAACCTCGTTCAACCGCAGAAGCCGTTCCGAGATCACACTGACCAGGACAGATGCTGCAAAGGACAACGTCAGAATAGGAATGGAAAGTCTACCGCGTTTATTTATCTCACCGTCGTCCAAATCCGAAGCAGATGTCACGGGGATCAGTCGGCAGTTCTTTACCCTCTGAGGGAAGGAAACGGTCGGGAATAAAATCCATGGGTTCGGAATAAACGGAAGGATCATGTAACATGTACCTATAAAATGAAGCACGATTTATCATGCGGCGGAACGTTCAAGCTGTAACAGAAGACCTACCAAGCATTGGATAGTACCAGAGTTCCTTTGGGAATGTAGTAGCCGTTGTGGATATCGTCAGCGGTGACGCGGTGCGGTATCACTGTAGAAAAATCAGCTTAGATCAGCAGACCACAAATGAGTTGTACCGATGGGTACGACGGGATTCCAGCGGAAGATTTCCTTGGCAAGAGCCTCAACATAAGGAAGAGATTCACGGTCAGCGAACGTAGGGAGGCGATCAGGACCAATAACAGCGTCTATCTCTGCCTGTGCCTTCTTTTGAGCTTCTGGATAGAGTGTCATAGCCAAGAAAAATCCATAGATAGCGGAAACAGTCTGTGAAATCTCAGCCCGTGAACATAGGAAGAAGTGGCACTGCTCACAGTATCAGCACCACCTGTAAAATCGGGACATCAGTGCCAAAACTGACCAAGAACTGTTGGTGGCATACCACTATACAAGGAAGCAGCGGACCACTTGATGTTGTGTTCTTCTTCCTCAGTCACTGTTCTGCCCTCCAACAAGTTTGACGTAAACGATTTAGGAGCAATGCCAGCAGCCTAGTGGGCATCATGAGCGAAGCCGAGCGGTCATTATATGGGCTGCTTTACCATCTGATCCTGGACAAACTTGTACGGCTTGTCAACCATTTCATGGAGAGTGGTACGCCATTCTTTGGCTTTGCGTTGGAAGCCTGCGCCAGGGAACCACTCTGGAACATGCGCCACTAGAAGACGGATTTAAACAACTACCGTACAGCACTGGCCGGTAACTTACGAGCTGGGATGAGGTCGACCATGAAGGCACCCGTGGCGGTGGATCGAGAAAACTGATCCACGGCCGTGTCGGCGAGTTCCACAAAAGGATCGCCATCCTCTTGGATGTGGTATCCATGTGAGATACGCAAAATAATAGCCCCAGCGGTGCTATGACGAGGTAAGACAGGGAGAAAAAAGGACATGTATCACAGTGGTCTCACGTGCGCACATGGGCAGACAAGTCGGTGGGCTTGGCCAGGACGCGCTGCAAGAACTTGCGGGTCTCCTCTTCCTCGATAGCACTATATACCGACATGGCAGCACGACTGCCAATGACACAATGGAAGTTCCTGCGGTATTCGCGGAGACGGTCGCCATATGGCAGAAGGACAAGAGTATCTCTCCATCCGACCAGCTCGCCGCCCATGGGGAACACTGGACGGTCAGAGTAAAGAGAACTCTTTTTGTCGAGCATTTCGACAGCGGTTTTTACAGAGTTGAGAATAACGATATGTTGGCCAAATATTTCCAAGTGCGTCATATCGCCTGTGGAACAAGGCATGAGATCTGGGAGTTGGCGGGGCACGCGTACGACGCATATACACACCGAATTTGCTAGCCCAGCCCGAAAAGGTGAGCCATGGCTTTACAGAAGGCATATCTAACATGTTTCCAAGGAGGGGAAGGGGCTTTGGACCCGGAGGGAATGGGGCCGGCTTCGTTTTCGAGACGATCTGTTTGACCAGATAAACGCCGACGCTGGCCAGGCAGAGATCCAGCCACAAGAAGGAAGTAATCATGACTACTAAGAAAAGAGCGTGAGGAGGAGAAGGACGGGGACCAGGAGGAGAAGGGAACACGAGGGACGGTTATATACCCCCCGTCCAGGGAATGCCCACCATCGTCACATCCCGACCTTCCGCGGACTTGACACCTTCGCTCTCTTCATGACAAATTAGGTAATCGTACCGGGGACCCTGAATATTGAATATTGAATATCCACACGAAAACTTTGATACCTATTCGCCTCGAGGCTCGGTGCATCTGCCCTTCAAAATGGGGGTCAAAGCAAATCCCATGTACGGTCATATGATGCGGGAGGGGCTGTGCGTAAGGGTAGAATACTCCCGTTACGACAGTGGTATCAGCTAGCCTTGAAATTGAAACTTGACCGCTAACGGACAACGTCGACGCAGGTGAAGCCCAGTCAATTATTTGCAACCGCTGGTTAAAATGACGATAAATACATATGGTAGAAAGCAAATTTGGGGTGCCCGGTTTACCGGTGGCTGTGAGGACTTTACGGTAGATTTTTACGGGACAACTATACTTACAGGCCCGATGATCTGAGAAACGATGGGGCTTACGTTCACATGTAGGGTAACGAATGGCAGACTCGATGGGCGGCTGCGCACCTAAGCAGCGGGTGGCCATAAGCTTTAGAAATGTTATTTTTTAATCGCACGCGCCATTTTTTCATGAAAATCCTCCTTTTTTTTCCATATGGAACGTCGTAGGTGACAGGATGAGAGAGATGTGATCGCAACTACTGCATCTGGTATGTTCCTTTGTCACGAGTCCCCACGGGCCGATCGATCCAATCATGATGCGTGATGACAGTCTTCTCAGGTACGTTTTGTGTTGCTGTCGTTCAACCAGGCTCAGCTGAAGAATCGAGATCGTATGTACCGCAGCACAGGCTCTTTTGCACGTCTAGTACTCAGAGGAGGTTGCTCACACGCTGCCTGACCCGCTCCTTTTCTTCAACGAAGAACTGTGCAGTGGGGAGAATGAACCACCCTATACTATGACAAGATGGGTCAGATCCCGTAGACCTTCCCCCCAGAAAAAAATGTGTATATAGCTATGTTAGAGAGACATCGAACCTACAGGTCCTAAGTTATGGACCTCAAGTCGAGCAATAACATGAGTATGACGTCAGAACCACCGCAGAACAAATTTGACTCGCAGTGTCTGATCAGATAGTTCATGAACTTCCTAGACACTGTTCAGTCGGAGAGGCTATCTTAAAAATTTGGTCGCGATCGGGCGGGTACTACATCGCTCTGCAGGGTTTGCAAAAAGGGGGCACAGGGAACTCGGACCGGATCGGCACGCTCGACGGCCACGGCTGGCCGTTAGGCTCCGAATCCACGGCTACAATAATTGTCTTATAGCTGCCACAAAAACGTGGGGAGACCGGGGAACATTGAAATTGCATATCCAAGAAACTGGCAATTTCTTCTTACTGTGAGTGATTTATCTAGAGAACAGTGATCGAGCTTGATAGACTCGAAAGTTGAACGCAGAACACAACTACCTTGAAGTTCACAAATAGTTTTTCCGCATCGCTTGAAAAGCTCTGTAATCACAGGTTCAAACTGACGAATCTTTCTCGACGCTTTTCGCTTTACAAATGGACCCCGTAATGGACTCCATGCATTTGAAAGCTTCTGAGGCATGATAACGTTCTTGATCAGTGTGTTTGTCAGAAACCATGCTAACCTGCAGTGCCCCCAGGTGTACTTCAGGTTTTCATCAGCCGCGCCTCCGCGGAGACTTTAGGAGTGTGGGAGGTTCTCTATGACAAAGTTCAGTAATTCGCGGGCGGCAATCATCATTCATGCAGTAGGCGCAAGATTGTCACCTGTCATGGTATAGTGGCGAGTGATGTCGAAACCCCTGGCTTCCAAAGCATTCCACCCCTATTCAAGGAATCTTTCGTATACACTGTGATGTTGCACCCCGTAGTGCAACCATAGGTGTTATCACAAGTATTATCTGGGATACACACCTGTGTATCTAACTATGGCCAGTGCGCTAGTCCATTCAGAACCAACTTTCCTCTGAATGGAACATTATTTCGAGCTAAACGTACACAACACGATAAGGAATCCCATGTGATCCTCGGACTGGACGAAGGTGGCGTTGGATTCAGGTCCTGGTGTCGGACCATAATGTGACCATGCTATAGGCACAGATCGGTGGCTTGGACAACAGTAGTGCTCGACACGAGGAATATATTCGCCGTTTGTTTGGGTACGAGCCATTGCGATCGCCGCCGATTTTCCACGAGATAGAATTGGGTCATATCAGCAGGTGGGTATCATTCCGGCAGGAACAAGTCGGTACCGGCCACCGTGTGGCGCATGCCAGCATGACCATCCCTTCTTCTGCGCCTTACTTCGTGGAGACTATCGGCCAGCTCTGCCACGTGAACGCGGAAGCCGATGTAATTATGCACCAGAAGTGGCAGTCGCATCAACATCATTGGTTTTTGCCCGGCGGTTAGATAGGCATTTGTAATTCGTGAAACCTCGCAAAACGGTACAACTGTTCTCGGGTGATCACCTACGTATCCGGCGGTGTATAGGATAATATCTTCTTGTCACGACGTCCGGTGACAATAACAACAGCCGTCCGCCGCAAAATCTGTCATCCAGGGTATACTGCGGTACTTGATCCCGCAGCAGATATTATCCGCCCTATTTGAGGCGTCGTCTGGCAATAGCAAGAAGAACCACCGGAGAAGTAGATTCAGCGCCGTTGAGCTTCCACAACATTATCACCGTTCGGAAGAGCGAGCTTGACTTGTAGAGCAGTCTCACTTCCATCCTCTTTCGTCAGGTCAGCAGAACCTTTTCAGAATGTCAGCAAGGAGAAGAGGAAATTCGCAGATTGGGTCGGACCAGCATTTTTGCGAACACTGATTTCGCCAAGAATGCGCTGTATGGAAGTATGAATGTTGGCTATGAAGTCTGCCTCCGATAGCAACGGTGCTTCTGCGACAGCGCGCTCGACGATCGGATACCTATTATATTGAACGATTAGTTTTCTGCTTGAATACGCCAAGAAAGGGAGCTACCTATCTATTTCGCCCATGAGTTCACGGTGAATGGTGTCATGAGGCATATGTATGAGTTTTGGGTCGGAGGCTAGCCGTTGTCGCGCGATGTCCTCTACGCGGGACTTGAAAGCAGCGATTCTGTCCTACACAAACACATGAGTCGAGTACTCGGGAAATGAGATCATGTTCGATGACTGCGTACACTGTGCTGAAACTGAGACAAGAGTTCTCTCCGCAGACGGTCGAACTCCCCTGACTTCTTGAATCTGGAATATGCTTCGGCGCCGACGACGTAAAGGATTGCGATGAACTCACTCGTCTATGAGTTGTTTGGGGCTTGTGGTACTCATGATACAGCCCAGTACTGTTACAGGCGTAGAGAGACGGTGTGCATGTGAAAATGCACAGCGAAGTAGTGAAGAGATCAGATGCCATCAGACCAAGCGCAGATGAAGTACAACTTCTCGCTTCGGCTCCTGCTATCACCATCGCAATCCTCTGGAGCAGCGGTCAGAGAGCACTCCGAAGGCCCTCAAGCGTACTACTATCGACTGCAATGAGCTACGACTTCCCACCGTTAAAAAATGACCTCCTCCTGAGGGCCGCGCGGGGTGAACACACCGACCGTGCGCCAGTATGGGTCATGCGGCAAGCTGGGAGATACCTGCCAGGTAGGCCCGCATCTCCATCAGTCAGCCCCTTATAACCAGTGATTGTCGTTCGTGGCACAGAATTTAGAAAAGTAAGGGAAGACCACGAATTCTTCGAGATCTGTAGGACCCCCGAGCTCGCAACCGAGATCACTCTTCAACCCATCCGGCGATATGCTGGGCTCATAGACGCTGCCATCATTTTCTCTGATATCCTCGTCATCCCGCAGGCCCTCGGTATGGAGGTACTCATGAAACCGGGCCCCACTTTCCCCAGTCCACTTGAGACGCCTGCGGACGTGGCCAAATTGTCGGAGAACGTAGATGTGGATGAAGAGCTGGGGTATGTGTTCGAGGCGCTCAAAATGACGCGTCAAAAGTTGGAGGGGCAGGTTCCCCTCATTGGATTTTGTGGAGCCCCCTGGACGCTCATGGCGTACATGATCGAGGGTGGCGCAAGCAAGACACTGCAAAAATCAAAAACATGGCTCTTCAAATACCCAGAGGAGTCAAGGGCACTCTTGAAACGCATTGCTGACATCTGCGTGGACTTCCTGGTGGGACAGGTGAAAGCGGGGGCACAGGTAGTTGGACTAATCGACCTGACGAGATCTTGTCCTCATTTCCATAATTTGTAGCTGCTCCAAGTGTTCGACTCCAACGCAGGAGACTTATCCCCGCATGACTTTGAAACTTTCTCGGCACCTACATTGCGTCAGATATCCACTGGTGTGCGGGATCGCTTAACTGGGCTCGGCATCCCCCACGTCCCGCTCACTATTTTCGCCAAGGGCGCCTCTCCCGCTATAGCGGCTCGGTGCGGTTATGACACGATAGGGTTAGACTGGACGGAAGACCCTCGCGACGTTGTCGAAACCCTCCATGTGGATGCATGCCTACAAGGAAACCTTGACCCCGTCGTGCTGTATGGAGGGCGGGACGCCTTAGAACGGGAGATCAAGAGGATGTGCGCGGCCTTCCGGTCTGCTCGTGGGGGTGTCACTAGAGGATGGATCGCAAACCTTGGTCATGGGATCACTCCTGGGGTCGACCCGGAGGACCTCAGATGGTTCTTTGAGTGTGTGCGCAAATACTCCGCCAATATATAGTAGATGGCAGACGCACAGAAATACCATCAGGATTGCTGGGCAGGTGATACAAGAAATGTTTAGTGTTGTAGCTTATATTGTGAGGGACGAAGAGCCAAGTGCTGAACTACAGGTGTCCTAGGCAAGGAATGAATTCTCTTAAATACCCGCGGATTTGGTGGGGGAAGAACGAAGGAGAGAAATGCAACAAGTCATAAATGAATGTAGAAACGGATAGCATGCATGCACATGAAAGCAAATTTGACAAATTCTCAACTATGCGATGACATCAGCAGCACTGAAACTGCTCCTTCTGCGCCTGACAGGCCGAGGTCCAGGTCGCTGTGTGGCCTTCGAAGTAGGTACGACGACAGCAGACGCACCAGTCGTCATCCAGGCATCGGACGTCTGCTTTGGTTTCCCCCCGGCTGCCATTTCGGCCAGCGAATTTGGCGCGTTCTGTTGACGCTTTGCTAAAGTGGGGAGTCGCGATGGAGTCGGTGAAGGTGGGGGTTGAGGTACTCTTCTTGATGATGGTGCTCCGGCTCCTCGAGCTGCTGCGATTGCTATACTCCGCGTTGCCGCACCAGTTGCGAGTCTTGGTATCTTATTGGGCGGCTGAGTAGTTTTCGCTGGTGGAACAGGTTTCCGGTGTGCATTTACACCTGAGGAACGCAAAACACGGGTGGGCCTCTGTTCGGAAGTCGTCCCTCTGGCTCCTGTCGGTCGACTCGTGGTCTTGGCGCGTTGCCGTGTTGCCGGCGGTGCTACACCAAGCGCAGGTAGGACATCGTTAACTTCATCCGCTTCATCATCAGAATCCACTGCCACGCGTTTCGCCATAGGAGTCTTCCGGGGCTGTCCTGGAGGAGCGATTGCTTGGGCTTTTGCTGCTGCGGCTGTAACATGGCGGCTGGGAGTGACGGGAGGGAGTGCAACAGCGGGGATGTCGTCCATAGTTTTCTGTGGTGTGCTCCTAGTAGACTCCTCTATATCTTGGTCGTGTTCGGCGGGAGGGGTCGCGGGGGCAACGACAGGAGCTGCTGCTGCCGCCGAAGGAGCCTGATTCCGTCTCATTTCCTCTACGGCCGCCCATTTCGCCCACTCCAGTTGTTTCAGATACATGTATTGCTGCTGGGGGCCAACGACGCTACCCGGCCGTACGATGCGCATGAAGCCGATAGCCTCCGAAGCCGTGAAGCCATACTTCCAAATGAGATAAGCACCAATTAGTGTTCCTGTGCGTCCCAGGCCTGCTTTACACTGCAGGAAGCAAGAATGTCAACCAGGCGAACACCTGAAACGGAAGGGGGCAAAGGAAGGGGAGGAGAATGGCGCACATGTACCGCAATGACACCACCGCTCTCCACCACAGTATCAGACATGTCTATAAACGTTCGTACGATCTCGTCTGTCGGATTTGTGCCATCGTCGAAATACAGTTCTTGATGATTTATTCCCCGATCTAGGAAGAGTTGCTTATCATAGAGTTCGGTATTGAGTCTGACGACCAGTTTGATGCCACGTTTCTCGAAGTAATCGAGACAATTGAGGAAGGGCGTGGGTAACTTGCGTTGTAGGGCGTGATTCTGGGAGGGAGATCGTGATGGTGCGCTGGGTCGTATTGGTGAAGTGGAATCCGTGGAGGCGAGTTTAGCTTCCTTTTGAACCTTTATCCAATTGGAATCGACGGGTGATGCAAATGCAATGAAGTTGGGGGTTATCCAGTTCCAGTCACCGTTCTCCACCTTTTCATAGAACTCGTATTCTTCTACGCTGAACTCATTCATATCACATAGGCCGTGTTGCATAGCTTTCCACATTCCCCACAGACAGTCCTGGATGTTGAGATTGAAGTCCGAGGGACCGCGACCGGCGTCGCGAAAAGGCATGAACTCCAATTCTGCTATGGGATGGAAAGCGTCCCAAGGGGTGCGTCGGTGCACGATCATCTGAAAGGCCAATGAAGAAGAAGACCGAATAACAAATTGAGGGGCATACGACGTAAAGAGCCATTAAAAGCGCAGCGTTGGCCTTTCTGCGTGGGTCATCGGAGGAGTATAGCACGAGACGATGTGATGCGAGATCCTTGTCCTGTAGACGCAATCGAGATCGAGGAGTGAGACGGATGCGGGTATAGGAGAGCGAAGACAGACGGACCTCTAGTAATTCGTGTATGAGAATGCACGCCTTGTAGACCATGGCGAGATTCAGGGGACCCCAGTCCTGAAAGAAGGAGAGATAGAGCAGTTGGTCGTCGATGGTGAAGTAGTAGTAGGTGACGTCGTCGTCCGGAGAGGCTGTTGGACCAGCCCTGGCATTTGAGCACACGCGAGGATTGTTTCCCGGGTCTTTCGATTGGTTGTTGAGAACGTGTGGAGTGGGTGGGGGATGAGGGAACGTGGTGAAGAACAGTCTGGGAGAAGACGGTCAGTGGACACGACGTCGAGGGAGAGGAAGAGGAACACACACCTGTCACCGAAACAGCAGAGTGGCTCGCACTTTGGGGCCATAGGGAAGAGCGGGCAGAGAGCGAACGCTGGGCGTGTCGAGGTCACAAGCCCAACCTGTAAAAGGAAAGCGACTCCCGTGATCGCGCGTACCGGGTAAACAGGCCAAAACAAGACGCTCGACGTCGGCGGCGGCGACAGCAACGCACGAGTCCAGCGGGGACGTTTCGTGGGGGGGTGGAACGAGCGTGAACGATGGACGGTAATCGCAGGTCAATGCATTTGAACTACTGTGATCCAGTCAGCAGACTGCGCCTCGCTGCATTCATGAATCAGGCCGAGTCCACACGCCGCCAGGAGCGTGCCACGCACGAGGCTCTGCATGAATTGTGGGCAGCCTCCCTGGATGGGAGAAACCCTGAGACAACGACTCCGATGGCTAATACGGTCACGCTTCTTCATTGGACATGACGCGTCTTTGGCAAGTCACCAGGCGTATAATATTGTCGACCTCCCACACGACATGGTAATAGCTAATACGATAAGCACACGACATAGTACACAATCAATATGATGAGGTGCAGTAAGTAGTTGTACGCCATCGCGTTGTTTGTTGTTGTTGGAGCACGCGTACATACGGCAGCCCGCGACACTCCCCGCTGGCCAGCAAGTCGGTCGTACCGGCGTCTAAGCCAGCCCGGTCATCCCTCATCCACTCGTGCACGCGTACAGCTGAGCCAAGTCATGCCTGACAACCAAATATTCAAGGTACTTCCTACCTCCGAGCTTCCCTCTCCCCCCCCCCTACTTACCCAGGTCCCACGCCGCACGCAGGCAACCTACAGCGGCATACCCGTGTACGAGATGTCAGTCTTCCTCATCCCTAACTGATGCACCGTTTAACTCCTCTGACGCGCCCATAGGATGTGCAAGGGTGTCGCTGTCATGCGACGGCGCTCAGACTCGTGGCTCAACGCGACCCAGATCCTTAAGGTCGCTGGTTTCGACAAACCCCAACGTACACGCATATTGGAGCGGGAGGTGCAGAAAGGAGAGCATGAAAAAGTCCAGGGTGGCTACGGGAAATACCAAGGCTAGTCCTTCTCCCGATCTCTCGCCATACAGTGAATTTACCTCTCCCCCGGCAGGCACTTGGATACCTCTTGACCGAGGTTTCACTTTGGCCAGGCAATACAACTGCGAAGTCGCGCTGCGGCCCATAATCGAATTCCAGCCAGCCGCAAAGAGCCCTCCACCAGCCCCAAAACATCTAGCCGCAACGGCTACTGCTGCAAAACCTCCCCGCCGTCCCGCAGGCGCCGACACTTCCGCGCTGGTCGCTGCCCGCTCCCGCCGCCACCCCGAAGGCGCTGTGGATTCTGATCAAGAGATCTTTTCGGAGCCTGCCTCAGAAGACGGATCTATGACTTCTTCGCCTTCCCGCAGGTCGTCCAGCTCACGTACTCCATCTCCGATCGATGAGACATACGAAGCAGCGGGTGCTTCCGAGGAACGCAGTCATGCGGACAGAAGGAAGGGGGCCAGACACCATCGCCAACGCCATGACAATGCCGTGGAAAACGATGGCCTCTCCCAGGCCAACGAGGACAATGACCCCCGCGCTTACAGTGACCAAATCCTCGAATACTTCATTTCCGACACTAATCAGATACCTCCCGTCCTCATCTCACCCCCAACAGATTTCAACCCAAACATGGCCATCGACGATGACGGTCACACCGCATTACACTGGGCGTCGGCCATGGGTCGCCTCCGCATCGTTAAACTCCTGCTTACAGCCGGAGCTGATATTTTCAAGGTCAACAAGGCAGGTCAGACGGCCCTCATGCGTAGCGTCATGTTCGCAAACAATTACGACGTGCGGAAATTTCCCGAACTATATGAGCTGTTACACCGTTCGACTCTCAACATCGACAACTATAATCGGACCGTCTTTCATCACATCGTCGATGTGGCAATGTCCAAAGGGAAAACCCATGCCGCACGCTACTATATGGAGACCGTCCTTAACAGGTTGGCTGACTACCCGAAGGAACTTGCGGACGTCATCAACTTCCAAGACGAAGACGGTGAGACGGCACTGACAATGGCTGCAAGATGTCGAAGTAAACGTCTTGTCAAGTTGCTCATCGACCACGGCGCAGATCCAAAGATAAGAAATCGCGATGGCAAGAGTACAGAAGATTATATCCTCGAAGATGAACGCTTCCGTTCATCCCCTGGACCTATGTCACGCCTGTCCGCCATGTCTTTCCGCAATGCACAGGCTGCATTACCAGCTGGCGCTTCAACGACCGCCTTGGTCAATGGCGAACGTCCGCTGGTACACCACTCCCTTGCTGGCCAGAAGGCCAGTACGAGATGCGTTAATGATATTACGAATATGTTGGATAGTCTCGCGGCATCTTTTGATCGGGAGCTTCAGGAAAAGGAACGCGACGTTACACAAGCACAAGCACTACTACAAAATATTCAACAGGAAATCTTGGAGAGCCACCGCGCGGTCAACCAGCTCAGAACACGAGCAGAAGGCCTGCAAGTGGCAAAGGCAATGTTGGAGCAGTTAGAGAGTCAGCTTCTTGACAAAATGGGTAGGAGATACAGACTAGGTTGGGAGAAATGGATCAAGGATGAGGAGAACCGGGAGAAGTCGGTGCGCGACGCGGCCGACGGTGAGTTGAAGATCACAACTGCGACGGTTCCATACCGGGTAGCGGACGACATGGAGATGGACGGGGCGACAGAGCAAGGGAGGGACAAAGGCAAGGGAAAGCGAAAAGCCTTGCCACAAGAGGAGGATATTTCAGACCTCCTCGCACTCTACTCAGATATTCCGAGTGATCCGGAAGCACTGCGTTCAGCATGCGAGGCCCTGAGAGAAGAGCTCGGGCACCATCGCAAACGCAGAAAGGACCTGTTTGATGAGCTCACTGCGTTCCAAGCCGAAGCAGGCACGGGAGGAAAAATGAGCGAGTACAGGCAATTGATTGGAAAGGGGTGTGGAGGCGTGCCACCTTCTGAAGTTGACAATCTAGTCGGGGTATTACTCGAGGTTTGCTGTGTATCTCCTACGCGCTCGTTTATATACTGACAACCAAACTTTCAGACACTGGAATCGGAAGAATCCAATGCTTCGGCAGTGTGGGGTGGCGGGACGAAACCCGCGACGGTAGCACCAGTGGGATGATTCATGCATCAGGGTATATGTTGCATTGATTGATTAACATCTCTCCATCTGTTGTAACTTTACTACACCGTGTGTTCTAGATCTATTGCTTTGCCTATAAAGGGCGGTGGTCTGTTGCATACCTCCATGAAGGCAAGGAAAACCATGGGGCGAATTAAAGGTATCCCAGAGTGCATGTGCATGGGAAGGTTCCGCTTAAAACTAACTAGTTACCGTCCATTCTAACACCCCCTTTCTCAAGATCCCGGCCGTTGAGCATTTTACATCCATGGATGCAGCACCCTTGTCACGACCCAGATGTTTATCGTGGTCTAATACTTGTAGTACGAGCTGGAAAACCTCCTCTTGCAATTTGAATACCGCAGGCGTCACCACGAACGTCTGACGAAACTTCAAGGTACCTGACCGTTCATAACCTTGCAACTTGAAAACCATGACAACTTGTTAGTGAAGTTTCCCCCTTCCATACATAGGGTGTGATCACTTGGAGCCCCGTGATAGCTGGAGACCTGTCAGCAGTGGACGAGAATTTGCTTGTTTTCGCCAAAAAATCTTTCCTAACATGCAGTCGATGATGACGCAGAAAAACGCAACAGCGCCATGGAACACATCGGCCGGGATGACTCCAGGTATGTCGATTCTGGTGTCCGATGACGCTCGCGACGGGCAGTAGGCGGTGTTCCTTCCAAATCTTTCGCAGGAAACTGGCTTTAGGAAGGTTGGCTCGGGCATTACCCTCGTGGGCCTCAATACCAAGCGCACATAGAGGTGGTATGGTCGTGATAACCCTCCTGCGACACTTGCACTTGCCCCTCGACAATTAATAAGGCATTTCTTGCACATCAGGAGGGAAAATATAGTGCCCTCCGTCAGAACAGATTTGATACCCACTGTGGCGGTTCTTGTTGATGACAACGTCTTCCGCTACGTAGTAGCTTTGACCAAGTACTTTGAAGTCGAAGTATTGCCTGCTTATGTAATCCCACTTTTACTTGCATCGTGAATCCAGTCCTGTTCCCGGGCGTCGCTCGAAAGCCAGCATGCCCTTCTCTCGATTCCAACTTCTGAGAGCGACGACGAGAAGCCCATGGACGAGAGATTTCCGGCATCTCCTTCCCGTGCCGAAGCATTTTGCCATTAAACAGTCATTCTACGATCCTGGTGTAAAAGCCGTACGCGTTAAGGACCGTATCAAGTTCTGGAATGTCGTTCCAGGGGACCGCGTCCGCATTCGCGGAGATGGAAGTGGAATGATTCACGAGGTGCTGAGCATTAACAGGTTCACGAACCGCGTGTACTTGAAAGGTACCATTAGGGTATGTTTGTTAAATTCCAGTAATTCTAGTAACGAAATGTTACATACTCATATGGTCGTAGGAGCCAACAAAGGCAAGATGCCGGTAAACAAGAGCGTGCACTACTCGAAATGCCAGCTACTAATAAAGGAGATGGAAAAGAAGACGGAGAGCGGCACTGTAGAGAAGGTGCAGTAAGTCATTTCATTCATCTATTCATGAAGCAGCTAATAACGATCCCCATCCTTCACAGCGTTTTTGCGAGGCGTATTGGCGTACGGGACGCCCATTGGAATCCCGAGTTTCGCCGGTTTGACTGGAAGCGCGTCGTACTTGCATCTATACCAGCACATGTAAGGCGCACCTGCTGGGAAGGAGATAGTTTTACCTTGGCCTGAACCAGAGACCCCACCGAAACCGAAACGTAAGTTGCAAGTTCTCGAGTGTCCTTTGTATAGCCTGAGTGTGACCCCTCTCTGTCCTCAGCCAATACCCTTCTGGATACTTCGTCGGAGACCGTTCTAAAAATCACCTACCAACCACCGACGTTCCAGCCGCGCGGCAAAGCGAAATCAGTGGTGGCTGATGAAAAGCGCGTACATCAAGACCCTTATTTAATCCGTCTCCTAGGGGTTTCGATGAATCTCAGCCCATGGAGCCTCACCTCGCGAAAGAGCTGTCTAATCCACACAGTCCGTGCAAAGAAGCAAGCGAGGTGGCAAGCGGCCCGTCGACGGAAGTCAGAGCTACTGAAGAAGTTCGTTGCTCGCGAACTCTTGAATCAGGGCGATCGGACAGCTCGTGAGGCACGTGCAGAAGCGGTCTTCAAGTGGCGACAGCAGATGGAGGACGAGCGGAAAGCGGAGAAGAAGCGGAGGTGGTTCACTGCTGACCGTCTGGCCAAACTTGCCAGGAAGGGCAAGCGCAAGCAGAGGAAGGCAGAGAAGCAGAAGGAGAAACTTACCCAGTTGGTGCTCAAGGATGCTCCCAACCAGGTTATACCTGGCTCGTCGAAGCAACGACGTGCATAGTGTCGTTAGTGCTTCTGGTCGATTTACGGCGGGGTGGTATCTTCTCGATTGTTTAATGTTAACTGCTGGATCCGTTTCATTCCCATTCCCGAAACTCGCGGTGAGGATGAGACTCTCGCTTCTCGTTCCTGCAAGTTGATACACCGCTCGATGAGTGGTCCAAAGTATTGGTTGGACTCCGTATAGAAATTCTTTCTTTTAGTCGATGGTGAGTGAAATCGACATTGGCGTCAGCCCGCTTCAAACTGTGAACCGCCAAGTATCGCCCTACCTGTCTTTCAGGCGCAGCCATCGGTAAGAATTGTAGAAGTGGCTATGGATTACTGGTCGTGTGTTAGCTAGAAAGTCTAACTGCGATTGGCTAGAGCGCGTGCGGGCGCCGGTCGCCCTCGTGGGGAACTGCTACCGAGACAGAGGCTACCTTTTGAGCACTTCACCCGGCGAGTATCTACGGTCCTCGACTTACCATTCCCCATGGCTGCAACAAACGAGAGTACCGTGTATCAGGCCATACCGACGTCGGAGGACGACGTCCATGCTGGTTTAGGGCTTAGGTGCACGGGACCCACCGTCAGCCACTACTTCAGTGGACAAGCGGATTAGCTGGACCTACTTTCTCCTTGGATGCGCTACGCTTCTTCCTTGGGACGGTGCGTGACGTGCTCATAGCTGTGGTGTGCTCGTGTTCGACGTTGCACCCCTAGCACTCATCAACGCAGTTTCCTTCTTCAAGTCGCGACTCGTCGGTACCCCCATGCGAGCAGTCTTTAGCTCGTATCAGTCCAGCGCTTTCACAGCTACTGGTCTGTTATTCCAGGTTTACTGTACCATGACTTCGAAACAAGTCAGTCCTTTGTCCTATGGAAGCATGGTCTACTGATTTAACTGCCTCTTTCAAGTCATCCCCTTCACGCCGCGTATTAAGTTCCATCCTCGTCCTTACTTTCTTCGTATTCTTGTTCTTCCTCAGCACGCTTGCTCAGGTCAATCCATCAATATTCTTCTCGTTCGTGCTTGTTTTCTCGATAGCTATGTCCGCATCTGGAGTATATCTATCGACCGCTGTCTACGCCGGAGCTGCCTTACTTGGCGGTCCTTACATGCAGTCTACCGTGTCTGGGCAGGCTGCCATTGCTGTCATCGTGAGCACAGTTGAACTGATCAGTTCATCCCTTTCAGTTTGGGGTGCGTCCCCAGAGGTCATTGCCACCTTCATCGCAGAGGATGGGGTCGGGGATGGCAAGACTGAGGAATCAGCTGCGCGCATCTTCTTTGGAATTTCTGTACTATTTATGGCCTCCACCTTCGCGGCCTCCGTGTGGTTGACGAAGCAACCGCTGTACAAGTCGACGGTCGGGATCTTGGACCACCAACCGAAAGTGCCGGAGGTTGCAGAAGATGACGAGGAACGCCATGGATTTGTCACCAGCAGGCAAAGCATCTCTTCATATGGTCCGAGCTCAGACCTGTGGCAAGTTTTCAAGGCTAATTTCTCGTTCATGCTCTCAACTTCTTATACGTTTATCGCCACCCTGGTTTGTGAACGATCTGTTGCGCTTATGTGTTTTTGACCCTTTTGGGTAGGCTATATTCCCCGCCATCACCTCAACCGTATTGCCCACAAACCCGAGGATACATCCGCTGCTTTTTATCGATGCACACTTTTTGGTTTTCAATGTGGGCGATCTGTTGGGGCGGTACATATGCTCGTTTCCTCGCATGATCGTTTGGTCGGCCGATAAGATCCTGGCAATGTCGCTATTGAGAACGTTATTCATTCCCATCATACTTTTCTGCAACGTCCAGCGAGTGGCAGAAATTCCTCCGTCATCAGCTTCCGATACGCTTTACATGCTCATTCTGCTAGCTCTCGGGCTATCCAACGGCTACGTCTTCACGCTGTCGTTACTGGCTGCTTCGTCGCTGCAACATAATCCCAGACTCAGGGGATACGGGGATGTGGATATTGTGGCCACCCTCTGTGCATTGGCGATCGTTCTTGGGTTAGCAGTTGGGTCATTGCTCAGTTTTGGTGTCCGTGCCGCAATTTGTGGTTGCAACCCGTTTAGATCGTGACCGGGATAAATGTACAATATTGTGCAATATACATATACAGGATATCGGGCTGTGCGTTACGGAGGGTAAGCATTGAACACACCTCTGGCTACGACATGGTATTGGATGGAGTACCTGGCAAACGAGGTGCCAGCGTCCTAGCCTGAGCTGCCTGTCTCCGTCTGCGATGTTCCGCGAGCCGGAGGTCAAAGATACGGCGATGGAGGACGTAGCGTTCATGCATTGGTTTTGGAGATGTAGTCGGTTGTCCTACACCGGCGGCTTCAGGTTTCTTGTCCAAAGACTCTTCCGACGCCTTTTGCTGGGCTCGTTCTTCATCATTCTCGCCTTTCGCTGGTCCATCCGCCTTGTCACCGTCATCTTTTCCCTTCTCCTTCTCCCGCTTCTTCTTCTGTTTCTCTTCCCACTCCTGCTTTACCCTTGCAATCTCCTCAGCGTTTACGCCAGCCTTCTTATCGCTGTCATCGTCTTTGATGCGAGTAGCGAAACCGGGGTCTGTGAGATGAACAAGACACGTGTAGAGGAAGTCTGTCGTGTCGATTGTCGCTAGTACTATAGTAGTGGGCTTGTAGCAGACATAACAGGCTTTCGCTGTCGCAGCAGTCTGAGAACAGAGGGCTCTCGTTTGGGGACTGTGCAACTGGAAGTACAGCACTCACTCGCTTGTAGTAAAGGTTCTGTAGCGACATGATCTGCGTAGCCTGCGCTGAGATCGGCTTTCAGCAAGTCTCAGCCTATCCGGTATCTAAATACGAGTCGGCGTCCTTATAAAAGGGGTTTGTCCCCACCAGTACAGTCTTGTTCCCATCAGTTCTCATCATCATGGTCACAACCGTAGGACAAGTTATCAAGTGCAAGGCTGCCGTTTGCTGGGCAGCAGGCGAAGAACTTAAGATTGAAGAGGTTGAGGTTCGCACCTCCAGGCGCGCACGAGGTCCGCATCAAGATTATCTACACTGGTAGGGTACGGAGACCTGGGCGGTACACGGGACTGATGCGGTTCGTCTCGCAGGTATTTGCCACACGGACGAATATACTCGCAGTGGCAGGGATCCCGAGGTACGAACAAACCTGGCTTGGATTCTAGATCTGGGGATCATACTCATACCGTCTCCCGTAGGGCGTCTTCCCTGTGATCCTTGGTCACGAAGGGGGAGGTATCGTGGGTGTCGAGTGAGCTTTCTATCGAAAATTCTCTGACGACTTTCACGACTAGGTCGAGTCCGTTGGCGAAGGTGTCACAGATGTTTCCCCTGTATGCATTTCCCCCTTTCAGCCGCTCGACTCTGCTGCTTATCAGACATGCGTATAGGGCGACCACGTCATTCCCCTATATACAGCGGGTAAGTCGAGGTTCCCTTTGTAACGATAGCCCTAAAAAGTTTTCATGGGATGCAAGAATGCCGCGAATGCAAATTCTGCAAGAGCGGCAAGACTAATCTCTGTGGAAAAGGTCTGTGAAGCAGATTCCATGGAAAGGAGCCAAAGGTTTACCTTCTATCGAATACCCAGTCCGCGCCACGCAAGGGCAGGGTTTGATGCCCGACAGGACCTCCCGCTTCACCTGCAGGGGACAGTCCATCCACCACTTCGTTCGTGACTTGCTCCCACTGCATGCCTTCGTAGCTGATCTGTATCGCATCCAGATGGGAACTTCGACCTTCTCTCAATATACGGTCGTTGCCGACGTCTCTGTCGTCGCCGTCAATATGAAAGCACCCTTGGATAAGGTCTGCTTGCTTGGCTGTGGTGTCACTACGGCGTGGGGTGCTGTTACCAAACAGCCAGGAATCAGTATGTGAAACGCCCGGGTGATGTCCTCTTACCTTATGCTTGTCATCTAGAGGGTTCGACTGTTGCCGTCTTCGGGTGCGGTGCTATCGGCCTCGGAGTTATTTCCACTTCGGCAATGGTTGGCGCATCTCGTATAATCGCCATAGACACGAATTCTAAGAAAGAAGAATGGGCAAAAAAGATGGGCGCGACTGATTTTATCAACCCAATGACTCTACCTGGGGGCAAGCGCATCCAGGATCACCTCATCGAGATCACAGACGGTGGTCTCGATTTCACCTTCGACGCTACTGGCAATGTGAAAGTAATGCGGGCAGCCCTGGAGTCATGCCATAAGGGTTGGGGTGTCTCCACCATCATCGGTGTTGCAGCCGCCGGAGAAGAGATTAGCACTCGGCCGTAAGTGACAGCGTTTCACAAGTTACTGGAATATCGTGTGACTGGGTGGATTTTTAGGTTCCAATTGGTATGTCCAGGAAATGGTATCAGATAGGGATCATTCTTCATACAACATAGGTAACTGGTCGCGTCTGGAGGGGTACTGCGTTCGGTGGCGTCAAGGGGCGTACTGAGCTTCCAGGCCTCGTTGAAGGTTTTTATTTGTCTACCTGTTTTCACTTGGCCAGCCCCTCTGATGGTGGTAAACAGACTATCTGCATGACAAACTCAAAATTGACGAGTACGTGACCCATCGACGCCAGTTCGCAGAGATCAATGAAGGTTTTCACGATATGCATGTGCGTGCTGGAAATTGTGTCGTAGGTTTCTAGTGATCCTCACCTAGTGCTACAGACTGGCGAATGCATCCGTTGCGTGGTCAACATGGAATGATCTTGGCAGGGATTTTTAATTGTTTCCATCAGAGGTTGCCAGGAACAGACGTCGGGGATCGTCAATAAACACCAAAATTCTCGGTACACAAACAGTTAGGTATATGCTCAGTGAGAAATTGTTGTAAGCTAGTAACGCAAGGACGCTAAGCCGCATGCTGTATCAAATGACGATTGCTTCCCAGTAATGCAGCCCATAAGATACCCAAGGCTACACTTATCTCTCGCCTCCGTGCCCGCGACTTCCTCCACGCTAGCTTGAGCAGTCCAAGGACTGTCAATGTGAACGATATATCTAGGCACAATCGTCGGAAGATCACGAGAACTGGTGACTGGTTTTCACTGTGCAAGAAGAAGTTCAGGAGTCTTTGCAAAATCTGAACACCTCGCAGCGTTGGTCTCAGCACATACGCCCACAGGCCCATGTCTTCGACGTCCCATTCCAAGGATTCCACCTGCTGTCTTGCAGGGCTTCCACTCCCTGATCTGCTCAGGGACGGCAGCATGGAACTTGAAGTCCGCAGAGGTCGCACTATTGATGCCTCGATAGAATCGAGGCGTTCTGTCAGTGCTGCCACATGTGCTTGAACGTTCTCGACAGCCGCCTCGAGAGATGTCTCAGTATGAGATGGCGGTTGCAGTTGCGAGTCCATATTATGGAGACTTGGCAGTTGGTCCTTATAATGCACCGGCACGGGGTGTATTTGCGGACTTAGGTCGCGGGAAGAGGGTGGGGGGAGCTTCCCAGAACGAGGTAGCGTTGCGGAGGTCATCGACGCGGAATGAGAACCACCAGAGGCCGATCGTGTTTCAAAGAGAGGAAGAGGCTGCATGACTGGTACACTAGAGCGACGTGGTGGCGGAGATGTTGTCAGCGTGCTCGTGAGGGGCGTACGGTATCGCGAGGAAATAGAAGAAAGAGGACGTCCAGGTAGCTCACGCAAGGATGGTAAATCCTGGGTGCCGTTGCCAAGTTCATCACCGTCAGAGCTGCCCTCGGCGTCGTCATCAGTTTGTGGAAGACCGCCAGGTATTCCTGGGAGACGGGAGACAAATGCAGGGGGCTCTCGGCAGAAGCGGTGGAGCCAGACGAGTCGGACCCCGTGACGGGGACCTGTTTGATGAGTCTGTACGAAGGGAGGTCAACTCGCGTGGAGGGAGAACTGGTGTTCGACATACGACCGAGTGCAGGTGTTATAAGCGGGACCGTATGATTGCAGGTCGTTAACGAGGTCTTGGGCCGTCGAGTTATCAGAATGTTTGTTTAAAGCCTGAAAAATACATGTATAAAGCTTAGAATCCAGTTCATGAATAAATAATGTTGGGATTAACACCTTAAGCAGAGCATCCACATAACGCCACTTCGCTTCGTACTGGTTCATGTCCTTCAGTTTCGTCCAAGCATCCCTGCAAAGTAGGGATTAACACGTGACATTGACCAAGTGACGACAAAACAGCATAGAACGTACCACTTTGCGCGCCCAAGCATATCCAGGAGACCTGGTCGAGAAGATGTGACGTTCCCAATTGTAGCTGAAAGAAAGGTGGGACGGTGAGACTCGGCGCAGAGCAACTCGTCACAATGTCCAACCTTGCTTGTAGAGACTGCGTGAGGAAGATCTTCAGCCCATACAACAAGACAACATTTTCGGTTATGGACGCACCTATACATGTTCAGCTTCTCTTCGTATCCCGTTTGTATTGGCCCTGTCTTTGACAAGCCTTGTACTATCTCCACTGCCCGGTTGAACTGGGCGTCGAGAAGCTGATGCGGGTCCATTCCAGTTGGTATGACAGTGACTGTTCTGGCCGAACCTCAGTACGAAAAGTAGGTGAAGTCGACCGCCGGACAATAACAAGGAGTTGGACTTGGGCGTGTGGAGGTGAAGTTGCTTGCACTGGTCTTGCAAGACGCGCCTGTGACAGTGGATGTGACTGGTCCAGTGCGTGATTTCTGATTGGCTCCCCTGTCGACCTCGCGGCTCACATGCACACACCACTCAGTAAAATATTCATTGAACTTGGCATTGTTATTGAACAAAATTAAACTACACCAGACCACCTTCTAGAAAGCCAGGGTCAAGCCAGGGTTTCATGAATAAGACTGGTAGGCATGTTAATATGCAGGTTGACCGAAGATTCACTGAGGCATACATGACATTACGAGCTCCCAGTCGTCCAGCTGTACTTTAGCGAGCCTGGTATCAGCTCCTCACTCTTGCTCACCATTTTACCTAGTCACGCCCATGTGTCGCGTCAGAGGCCTATGTAGTATGAAGGACTGGCAGGACCCACCCTTCCACACCAATCTTCCCCACGCTTTCCCATGTTTACCTTCGAGCTTTAGCTTCGTTTTTGTAACTTGCCAGTAGGAACCATGAATGCCCTTCAGTGCCCACCGACATTGATGTACGACTTGACCGACGCCATCCCGAGGGTATCTCGACAGCACCTGGCAAAGAGTGGCGGGCCTTGATTGTAGAGACGGAGGGAGCTCCTTGGGGAGCAGCGAGAGGATGGCACGGGTCGCGTTGGGTGGCAGCTTGGGCCCCATTCGATTACTGATAGTTTGTTGTCCAAACCTCGATGGCGGGCGTAGTTTTGGTAGTACTAGACGTTCTTTCCCACGGACTTATCCCTGCTTCATGCTTGCAACCAGCCTCTGCAGGTTCAGATATTGTGGACGGACGACGATACTCAAACGTCCGCTAACAAAAGCAGCTGTCGAGACCGACGCATATGGCATACCGCTCAATCCAACCTGGTCTGTCAATGAGCTTCTGTCGTCGTACCCAATGCCGATCTTATCCTCCACCACTTTCCGGCGGCTTCACGAATTATCTGCCCTCATTCCACCTGCCAAGGGGACACGGGAATTTGACGAGATGAAGAGGGAGCTCGAGGAGCTGGTGAGGCTTGTGGAGGCTGTCAAACTCGTCAAACTTGAGGATTGCCCCGGCAATGCCATTGCGGATGGGAGGATATGGGCTGAGGGAAAGGGAATCCCTCTGGACTATGACTCTTCCGAAGGCGACGATGGAGTGCAAGGGAGAGACTTACTCAGTCTAGCCAGTCGGACGTTGGATGGAATGTACGTCGTTGAAGCTAACAGCAGGGGATGACTATGCATGTTACGGTAAAGGACATGCAATGTAAGTAGGAGTAATGTTTGATCTCGATTTACTCAAACTCATTAGCCTGTCATTTGGAATCAGCCAGACAAAGGGGGCACTGCAAAGCTGGACCGAGTTTGCAGCCGGAGCTTTTTTTGGTATAATATGATCAGGAAGAAAGCAGTTTATGTCCACCTGTAGACCCGAAGCCACTGCTCCCTCTGGCAGTTTCATCGAGGCTCTGACGAAAAGGGTCACTTTGGTGTTTGGGTACTACGTAACGTGGACGCACTTCGACTTCCACCACCTCCGGGGTATAGATTCTCTCAAGGATGAGCTGAGCGATACGGTCACCCTCCTGAACTTTAGGACTATGAGGCTCAGGCATGACAACTTGGGGCGTCTAACATACCATGGAAATCTGTATCCGAAAAGTTGTACAGGAGAACGAAAATTACGCCACGATAGTCTGCATCGACGACACCGGCGCCAGTATCTATCATGAACTTTGAAGCTGGAAATGTCGTCGTCACTTGATTTGGCCACACAAGTGTCAAGTGGTCACTCACCGAGCCCACTGCGAGGAGCGACGCGTCCATATGTCCCTGAAGGTACGGCTATTGAAAGCTGAGTGTCTACCATGGCTTTCCCTCGAGCAGGGATGACCTTATCTTCGGCGCTGCGCGGAAGCGTGAGTGGAATCGACGCGTCTTGCGCGACGCGTTTTCTTTACCTGTACAAGTCATACCCTGCAGCGAGGGCTGAGCCACGAGTGGGCAACTTGGCCTTGTCCGACAATCTCTTGACAAGAAGTTGAGGCGCGCTCGACGCGTCGGCGGAATCTGACATTCTTCGTTTTTTGGTCTCGGCGGTCATCATCAATGCTTGAGGGCGTTCCCCCGCGTCGTGTTTCACAGGCTTTAAATGGCCCCCGCTTATTCCCAAATAGACTATTACTTCTCACGCTTAACCGTTGCTCAGGCTCTGAGAGCATGCGGCACTGCCGCCACGTGACAACGTGATGCATGTCAACTTTAACCTCTTTCACTGGTTTGAACGCATCTGCGTCCGTCTTCTCTTGCATGGACTTGTCTCAACAGGAGCTCCCCTTGACGTCTTATTTTCTCAGAGCCACCAAGGGGAACAAACCGGCCGACCATCCTTCTCGTAAACGGAAACTAAACACTACTCATGATGCAGCCACAGTCCAGAACAAACGGACGAAGGCGAAAGATGCACATGCTAGTCTAGGTCAGTGCACCCCTGACAATAGGTCCGTGCGCCGTGCCAAGGCGCGCACAGGTTCGAACCACCTTCCTACACCGGAGACCGCTGTTCGCAAGCGTCCAGCTGTTCCCGCGGCTCAGCGTACCGGAGACGCCTCGCCGGTGCCCCAGGTGAATCGAGAGGCGGCCGGGCAGTCGCCCACCACGCGTAAAGAGCCGATCATGCTATGCGAGATAGACCTTACTCTGAGTGACTCAGATGACAAACCCTTAGAGGTCCCTCCCCAGTCCAAGAGACCTAAGCGAGTGCATGAGGCTCGGCACTCGCCTGCAATCCGATCGTTGCCAGCGCCACTTTCTAGCAATGAGGTGGCACGTCTCTATACTGGCCTTGCCACTCCGGCCACCAATGTCCGCAAGACTGTCCCATCGCGCACCTTCCTGCCAGTTTCTCCGACTGCTGCACGCAGGGTACCTGCACATAAATTCGCGGGTATTCCCCCATTGCCTTCAGTCGTACGCATATCTTCTGCACGTTTACTTCCGCGTGCCTCTCCATTGTCCCCGACTCGTGCTCGCTCATCAAAGTCTACCTCAGGCGTCTTCACAGATGAGGTTCCTGCCTCATCCAGCGAACCTCTTCCCTGTCACCGCGCTGACAGTGGTCTGCACTTGTCGGACCGATCAGAGTCCGATAATTCATCCAATTCCATGGTGAACGAATATTCCCCAGGCCCTAGTGGTCGGCGAAACGTATATCAGTCATCTTCAGTGGTGTCTTCCAAGTCTGACACACCAACTGAAGTCAATATCCCAGTTCAGGCTGTAGCTTCTTCGCAGAGTCAATATTTGCTGTCCATAGAGGCGACACCGAAGCGGAACCGTAGTCGCCGCTATGACAACTTGGTTCCAGGCTCACAAACACAGGAGGAATGCGAGCTATTCATAGGCATGCAGCCATTCCCTACAGCCAACCGTGCTGCGTGGATATCAGCTGGAAATCAGGAGTTAACACTAGAAAAGCAAGTTCTATTTGATTTATCTGAGTCGAAATGCTGACACCACCCCTAGAACTGACGAGACGTCTCGTACACTCTCGAATTCTGTTCATACCCCTGGGGTCTCAGGGGCTACTTCTAATGCGTCGTCTGAGGGAACCCAGCAATTGTTCAGCACTCCACCTTTATCCAGGTCCCCTGCCCAGTGTGGGAAAGTATACCAGCGTCGCTTGCGTGCAAGGTCGTGCTCTCCCCCCTCGAATGCCTTATCGCGAGAGGGTTCAACGGTCGTCCCCTCCACTTTGGGTGATGGCTCTGCGACAGAACCAGAGTCTGATAACGAAATTTTACAATGCGTAGCTCAAATTGGGCGAAAGCGAGCAGGCCCGGCGCCCTCTTCTTCCTTGCGAGGCAGAGTGCCGCGTCCTTTGGTTTCTCCACTTGTTTCTCCAGTTAGGCGGCGATACACTCCAGAACCATCCGTTTCAGGCTCTTTAGAAGCCGTTATGGAGGATGAGGCCGGACCTAGCGTGCCTACGTACGATGTCTTATCTCGTTTTGATGGAAGGCGTCTTCGGAGACAATCGGATGCATCGGATTCATTTCCCTCCGTTGTTCGGGACTTTATGGACATGTTTAAGGGAGACGGTAGTTATCCGGATGACTTCCCAAACTCCCTCCGTGTGTAGAGGTTACACGTCATCCGGTGGGCAAGTTACCGTTATAGGCTGCATCGCTGTAATCATATTTGTACTTTTCCAGATACAATTGTATATTGGTTGCATAACTACACACCCTGTATATGCTATTTCGGTGTCACGAATTGCACCTCACTGTCGGCCGAGGGGCAAAAACGAACCGAGTCATTGGAGACTCCGAGGTGAGGTCATTCCCTCTCCGAGGCGCAGCATTACGCTTTAAGGTTTTGGTGTGATGCGGCGCGTTAGCAACCAATCGAAGTCCTCGTATCTTATCGCGTGAGGGGTAGGATATACTTAAGAAGATCCGAAACCGCTGTTGAGGCCCAGCAAGCGAACTCGTTTGAACACCCACTAGACCACCAATGCCTGGCAGACTTCAGTACAAGGTTAGACTTATCCCTTACCGTGGCGATCGCACTAACCACCATTCGGTACGTTGATAGAGTGCACTGATCACTGGTGCTGGATCGTAAGTTCATCATGTAAAAAGGTGCGGGATGCGAACCTCATTATCGGACTGGTTAACACAGCGGTATTGGCCTCGAATCATCCCTGTTGTTTGCACAAGAGGGTGCTAACGTTCTTCTCGCGGATATCAATCTGGCAGCTGCTGAGAGGGGTGCAGCTCTAATCGAAGAGCGGTTCCCCCAAGTCAAGGCACTAGGCGTTCAAAGTTGACGTTGGACAGGAAGCAGATATAAAGGCTGCGGTTGATTTTGCCGTCAAGGAGTTTGGAAGGTTGGATGTCATGGTGCGTTTTATTAGACGCGGTATATTAAGCAGGTAGTCCTGAGTTTCAAGCTCCGGTTTAGTTCAATAATGCTGGTAAGGTCATCCAGGCGCCCCTTTGAGGCTATATATCGAAACCCCAATAGGGATCATGCACCCGAATGACGACAACGCACTCAACACAGAGGAACGAATCTGGGACCTTACCATGACAATCAATGTCAAAGGTGTTTGGTGGGGTTGCAAATATGCCATCCTTGCAATGCGTCAAAATTCAGTAGACGAGACCAAGGACCTCCGAAGCGGTGGAAGCATCATCAATACCGCAAGCTTCGTTGCCATCATGGGAGCCGCCACGCCCCAGCTAGCTTGTAAGTTCCTGGCGTGTTGTAACAAAAAAAGAGAATGACGGATCGCAACGAACTTAGATACCGCTTCCAAGGGCGCCGTTCTCGCTATGACCCGTGAACTAGCGATGGTCCATGCTCGGGAAGGTATCCGGCTCAATGCTATCTGCCCGTACGCATTTCTGCGATTTCTGACATTAAAACCGACTGACCTGAGTGCGACCTAGTGGTCCCTTGAAAACTCGTAAGTGAACGACGACCAGTGCAGAGGACCTACAATGACGTGAGCTGCACAGCTCTTCTCATGAACTTCTTGGATACCCCGGAAAAGCGAGAGAGACGCCTCGTTCATCTCCCAATGGGTCGCTTCGGCGAAGGTATCGAAATTGCGAGGGGTGCCCTTTTCCGTATGTAGATCATCCATCGACTTCATGCTTTCTGCCTGACGGATGTTTAGTGGCCAGCGATGACAGCAGTTATATGACCGTATGTTACTCTCAAACCTCTGTTATCGGTCTATTTACTAGGCCATCAATTAACAGGGAACGGACTTCAAGGTCGACGGTGGTCTGACATCCTGCTACGTCACCCCCATTGGAGAACCCGCTCTCGCCCCACCTGCGAGCCTGATTTAGGAGCTATTCACTTCCAACGGATCTAAATCTTCGTCAACTAGTGTACGTATAACTTTAGGGTGTACTGAAACTCTGGGAAGTT
The DNA here is from genome assembly GCA_024663475.1 of Pisolithus thermaeus. Lineage (NCBI taxonomy): Eukaryota > Fungi > Basidiomycota > Agaricomycetes > Boletales > Pisolithaceae > Pisolithus > Pisolithus thermaeus. The sequence continues at coordinate 663,808 of JANFAF010000015.1, read as the reverse complement.
CAGATACTCAAAGTAGTCGGCTGACTTGCCAGTCAGCCCACCACCATTAGTCCACCTCGTGCCGCATGAGTAATCAATAAACAGGTTCATCCCCCTAATTAGCTGTGTGCAAGCGCGGACGGCATTTGGAAGTTATCTATTGTTACAGCGACCACTATACTACATGGAAAGTACATTGCAGTGAAACAGGAGTGAAACAAAGACTAAGTTAGTCTCGAAAACCAGCCGCTTTAGAACGCTAAGATCCCGAGGTCTTGCGTGGTGAAGACCAAAACGTCTGGTGCCGAGGACTAGGACTAAGTATGTAACTTCTGTCGTGAAACGCATGCGACTAATAGCAAACTTAAACCAACCGATTGCTCCGATGTTATCCTGCAAAACGACTTTCTCCGCTTTCTCACGTCGAATCTGGGCAATCTCGATGACTCACACCGACAATGTAGCAGTAATTGGTACAGCAAGTATGAAACAACAGTTGAGACTACAGTTTTATATTTTTTAGGCGTCCAAGCCTCGAATTCACCGCGTGCCTCCAGCCACACCCCGAAACCACCCCTTCTCCTGCTTCAATGTCTAGCAGCCCACCAGGCGAGATAATCGCGTGCAAACTCCCTTGCACCGATGAACTCCCCTGAACGACTATCTAACGTATTTGGCATGGCGACGATGTGGGCATAGCCCTGCTGACAGGCAAGTGAATACTTGTCGATGAGTTCCTTTGACGGCTCAGGGAAGTAAAGCGTCAGAGCCTTCTGATTGTGGAGGACATCGACTCCAGCATCCCTGAACGCCTGAGCAATCTCTCCTGCCAATTCGATGCCAGACAAGGCCAACTTCATCAACCCGTCAGAACCGAGAGAGAAGAGGCGAAGCCAAAGGAAGTATACTACGAGGCCACTCCTGGATCCTGCCATAGTCGTGTCGTTTGACTTGATGTATTCGACAATCTTGGTGATTTTGTCATTGTGCCTTTTCTTCATTATCAAAATGCCGCATGGTATTGGACATCCGATGTACTTGTGACCAGAAGCAGAGATGCTGTCAATGTCATGCCAGAATCCCGGGTTGATGCTGTATGGGGCATCGACCAGGGGCAAGAACGATGCACTAAATGCACCGTCGATGTGGATGTAGAAGTCATCGCGCGGGCGTCCAGTCTGCTTGAGGAGCTTGAGAGCAGCCTCAATATCATCATGGCCTTCCTTGACCGTCGTGCCACTCATAAGACCTAGGATGATAGGCACATCTTGACGCTCGTCAAGAACGTCCTTGAGCGCATCGATGTTGATCGAGCCGTCCTTGTTGCTGCAGACTTTGATGAGCTTGAGACGCATCATGGCGGCCGCTTTGTCCAAGGAGTAGTGACCCTCCTCGCTGCAAACGATAACTGGCTCGCGACCTTGGTGTCCGTGTATCAGCACTGTCATGGCCGTGTACACAGCCCAGAGGTTGTTTTCGGTGCCGCTCGAGCTGACATAGCCCCAGAGCTCATCGTCGAGGCTGTCACCTCCCCAGAGCTGCTTGAAAACCTCTACGACTTCCAACTCCTTCTCAAACACGTTGATGCCATATTGTCCCCCCTGAATTGGATCGCCCAGGTGGTTGAGCAGAAACCCGAAAAGCTCAGGGTAAATCTGAGCCTTGAAGTCAAGGTTGTAGGGATAGCCCATGTGATGGTTAGTGACCTCTTGAAGGTGAGCAACGTCACACTGGACGGCGGCTTCGAGCTCGTGCCTGGACCTGGTTTGCCACGAAGGACGATACATGGTGAAGATGGATAGACGAAAATGGCTTGATGTGAAAAGAAAAGCGATGTAAGGAGCTGGCTCTAAGATGGTGTGCTAAGCCTTTGTTTTGAGACGGAAGAAAGGGTTCTTGATAAAGCATCTGGGAACCTGACAGTGTTACATTGCGGCGGTTTCAATGTTACCATATGCTTCAAAGGATATTCGAAACCAAAAACTACATTCTTTTAATGATTTAAGATAGCAGTCTCTTGTAAATTTTCATTGCGAGAAGACTTCGCGGGCGAGATGGAAGCCAACCCAACCTGCACCAACTTTGCCAATGCCGTTCTCGCTTCCGCTCAGAGAGCCATCTAAATAGAAAAATAAAATATTTTCTATCAGTGCTAAGGTTGCGGACGAATTCACTGTGTTTCTTAGCCGACCTCTTTTTATCTTTGTGGTCGTCCGTTGCTGAAGCGCTGACGGACCAACTGTGAGTTTGGAATTGAATTTGTCATAAGTATGGTCCCAAGGTGGGATGGCGAAAATGTCGATGTGAGGGACAGAGGGGGTCCGAAAGCTAGGCTAGGCGTGTAGCTGAGTGGATTTGAGTGTGATGTCCTCGGCGGTACGTGGTCATGGCATCAATATCATCCTCAAGTTCACACACATTGACAAATCACTTCTTAGCATTTGTTGTTGCCCCCTTATTCGTCCACCTCGAGCTCTTGCTCAAAATAGGCTACCAACCCGAACTGCAAAAGCAGCTGAAGAGCGACGTTGGCATCGACTAATGTTGTACATGGCCCGACCTCAAGCCCTGAACTGAGCCGAGCCGAGCCGTTTGAGCAGCCTGTGAGGACAAGCCCTGAGTCGAGGCTTCGTGGCTGTGCTATGTGCGTACTACGACAGACTTGTAATGCTAGTCTCTTCGGTTCTAGTCGACAAACCTTCTACATAAATACCAGGCAATTTATGAGGACACAGTTAATTCTACCCAGACCATAACGCAAGTACTATATCCAGTGTAAATAGTCATATTTCACTATATGTTCTTGGTGCTTATAGGGGTGTCACGGGATGTCACAAATATGTGACAACCTGCCGATGCCTAGACCTCATAATGCATAGGCACTCGGGCTGTCCCGACCGCATGCAATACGAGCCAGTGTACTGTACTGGCCTCACCACTCCCGCTACCAGTGTCCGCAAGACTGTCCTTTCGCGCACCTCTCCGCAATTTTTTCCAACTGAAGTCAATACCCCTGTTCAGGTTGTAGGTTCTTCGCCGAGTCAATACTTGTTGTCCATAGAGGCGACACCGAAGCGGAACCATAGTCGCCGCTATGGCAATCTGGTTCCAGGCAAGGCGGATTATTCATAGGCATACAGCTTCCCTGCCGCTAACCGGGCCGCGTGGATATCGGCTGAAAATCAGGTGTTGACATTAGAACGGTAAGTTTTATTTGATTTATCTGACTTGAAATGCTGACACTACCCAGAAGTGACGAGACGTCTCGTACACTCTCGTCTGTTCATACCCTGTAGTCTCGGCTGCTGTTGCTAATGCATCGTCTAACGGAACCCAGCAAGTGTTCAGTACTTCGCCTTTATCCGGGTCCCCTGTCCAATGTGGGAAGGCGTATCAGCGTCGTTCGCGTGCACGGTCGTGCTCTCCCTCCTCGGATACCCTATCGAGGGAGGGTTCGATAGTCGTCCCCCTCCTACTTTGCGTGATGGCACTGAGACGGAACCAGCGTCCGATACCGAAATTTTACAATGCGAAGCTCAGAATGGGCAAAAACGAGCAGGCCTGGCGCCCTCCTCTTCTTCGCGAGGCAGAACGTCGCGTCACTTGGTTTCTTCACTTGTTTCTCTAGTTAGGCGGCGATACACCCCGGAACCATCCGTGTCGGGTTCTTTAGGAACCATTATGGAGGATGAGGCCGGACTTAGGCGCTATCATTCTCCTTATCAAGATTTTTTCTTGCCTCTCGATTGGTGGGGATGAAACATTTTCAGTACCCTATGCCTGTAAAGGCGATGTGCATTGTACGTTTCTCTTCCCGGTAACGTATTTCCGTTGTGGCGAGCGCTGTGCCACTACCTAGATGTTCCGTACACATGATCTAAGATGGGCGATGCTCACACCTTATCAGCCTTTCGATGCCACGGTTTCATTTACGCTCACAAGATACCGGCTGGAAGAACCACTAACCCTGAAGTGGGCAAAGGATGGTTCAATTTCTCGATTGACGAGGGCATCTGTTTGAGCCAGGGGAGCCTCGCCTGCATCTTGGCTGCATTGTCGACGGACGTAACCACGCGTGCACTTGCTATCAAATGACAAAATGGGGGTTAGCGTGCCTACGTACAGTGCGTTATCTCGTTTCGATGGAAGACGTCTTGAGGGACAATTGGACTCCTCGGACTCATTGCCTTCTGTTGTTCGGGACTTTATGGGCATGTTTAAGGGAGGCGGTAGTTATCCGGATGACTTGCCAAACTCCCTGCGTGCATAGATTACACGTCATCCGGTGGACGAGTTACCGTTAGTTTGTATCAATGTAGTCATCGTTATACTTTTCTGGCAGGTAGCATTGCATATTAGTTGCATAATCACTCATTCTACAGCCTGCAGGTGCCATTTTCGTGTCACGAATTGCATCTCACCGTCGGCCGAGGGGAGAATGCACCGAGTCTCCGGAGACTCCTCGCTACTTCCCTCTAACGTACTGCATTACACTTTAAGGAGTTGCATCAGAAAAACGGCCGGATTACAGCATATGCTTCTTGCAGGTTTTGAGTTCTTTGAATACTCGGTAAGTGCTGTTACTCAACTGAAGCTTTGGAACACGGTATATGGGGAAGAAAGACCGTGTCAGAACGGCTAATGACTTGCTCGCGTCGTCACGTGGGTGTGACAATACGCGTTGGTAACCAATCGGAGTTCTCGTCCTCCTCGCGTGATCTCAGGGGGGCTAGGATACTTAAGAAGCTCCGAAATCGCTGGAACTTCAGGACCGGCGGGGCGAACTCACCTTGAACACCCACCAGCTATAGATTACCAATGCCTGGCAGACTGCAGTACAAGGTCAGAGTTATCTCACACCGTAGTGACTGTACTGACCACGGCCGGGTATGTTGATAGAGTGCACTGATCACTGGTGCTGGATCGTAAGTTCATCATGTAGAGAGGTGTAGGGCTCTGACCTCACCGTTGGGCGGTTAATGCAGGGGTGTTGGCCTCGAATCATCCCTGTTGTTTGCACAAGAGGGTGCTAACGTTCTTCTCGTGGATATCAATCTGGCAGCTGCTGAGAAGGGTGTAGCTCTGATTGAAGAGCGGTACCCCCAAGTCGAGGCACTGGCGTTCAGAGCCGACGTCGGACATGAGGCGGATGTAAAGGCTGCGGTTGATTTTGCCGTCAAGGAGTTTGGGAGGTTGGATGTCATGGTGCGTTTTATTAGACGAGGTATATTAAGCACGTAGTTCTGAGTCCCAAGTTCCGGTTTAGTTCAATAACGCTGGTAAGGTCGTCCATGCACACCTTTGAGGCTATACACCGAAACTGCGATAGGGATCATGCACTCAAATGACGACGACGCACTCAACACAGAGGAACGAATCTGGGACCTTACCATGACAATCAATGTCAAAGGTGTTTGGTGGGGTTGCAAATACGCCATCCTTGCAATGCGTCAAAATCCAGTAGACGAAAGCAAGGGCCTCCGAAGCGGTGGAAGCATCATCAATACCGCAAGCGTCGTTGCCATCATGGGAGCTGCCACGCCACAGTTAGCCTGTAAGTTCCTGACCTGTTTAACGCAAAAGGGGCCGACGGACCGCAATAAACTCAGATACCGCCTCCAAGGGCGCCGTTCTCGCTATGACCCGTGAACTAGCAATGGTCCATGCTCGGGAAGGTATCCGGCTCAATTCTATCTGCCCGTACGCATTTCTGCGATTTCTGACATTAAAACCCACTGACCTGAGTGCGACCTAGTGGTCCCTTGAAGACTCGTAAGTGAACGACGACCAGTGCAGAGGACCCACATTGACGTGAGCTGCATAGCTCTTCTTATGAAGTTTTTGGACACCCCGGAAAAGCGAGAGAGACGCCTCGTTCACCTCCCAATGGGTCGCTTTGGCGAAGGTATCGAAATTGCGAGGGGTGCCCTTTTCCGTATGTAGATGATCCATCGACTTCATGCCTGCTGCCTGACGAATGTTTAGTGGCCAGCGATGACAGCAGTTACATGACCGTATGTTACTCTCAAACCTTTGTTATCTGTCTGTTCACTAGGCCATCAATTAACAGGGAACGGACTTCAAGGTCGATGGTGGTCTGACATCCTGCTACGTCACCCCCATTGGAGAACCCGCTCTCTCTCCTCCTGCAAGCCTGATATAGGGGCCATTCACTTCCGACGAACCTGACTACTTGCCAGCTTGTGCATGTATAACTTTAGAATGTAGTCAATGCAAGGTTCAGATACTCAAATTAATCGGCTGACTTGCCGGTCAGCCCACCATCATTGGTCCACCTCGTGCCGCATGGGTAAGCGATAGCAGGTTCCGTCCGCCCAATTAGCCATGTGCAGCGCGGAAGGCATGTTTGGATATTATATATCTACAGTTACAGCAACCACCATACATGGAAACTACACCGCAGTGAAACAGGAATCAAACAAGGTCTGAGGGTGCAAGTTCCGTGATTAAACGCACGCGACTGATAGCAAACTTAAACCAATTGATTGTTCCGATCTTATCCTTCAGGACGACTTCTTTTCGGACCTTCGTTTCTCCGCTTTCTCACGTCGGATCCGGGCAATCTCGATGCCAACGTCGCTCTTCAGTTGCTTCTGCAGTTCGGGTCGATAGCCTATTTTGAACAAGAGTTCGAGGTGGACGAAGAAGGGGGCAAGAACAAATGCTGAGAAGTGATTTGTCAACGTGTGAACTTTGAGAATGATGTTGATGGACCACGTACCGCCGAGGACGTTATCAAGTAACGCCGGAGCCCGACCCTCTGCAAAACCATGTCCGATGAACTGAGCGATCCATGCGGACACGTGAACGATAATTGCATTTCGAATACCATCCGGACGCTGTGCGTAGGCTGTTGCGGTCAGAAGCATTAGTGCCATCTGAGGAGTGTAAAGGGACTAGATAAGCGAGATTATGATAAAACACAGCAATCAATCGCACTCCATCGCAACCGTGACAACATGAGACTCATACCGCAGCGACTGGGTCGAGGATGAAGTAGTAAATGATGTAGAATGCAGCTGTAAGAGCTGGAGCGTTCGCTTCGAAGACCATGTAATTGTTGAAGACATATTTGATGGGAGGGAGGAATGCAGGTGGCGGGAGTTGGGTGAACAGCACGAACGCACTCCTGCCACGTCAAGTACATCATTAGCTAGTTTGGTATCTATGAGCTCGAGCACCTCACCAGAGAATCGCAGGCACCCCGAAGATGTGGATCAAGATGTTCACGGGATGGGAATGGTAAGCGCCATAGAAAGCAAGCTAGGAAGAGTTGCCGGGACGTAGCAAGTGGTGCATAAGGCAAGGCGACTCCAGTATAGAGAGCTCTCTGAGGCGTACCTGCTTGCGCACGTCGAACAGGGACGACATGATAGCAGTGGATAAAAGTCGAGTCTAGGGTGCTACGCACTGGAGTGATTGATGCTTTATGTTGCCATAGAGCCCTCTAGGCCGGCCTGTGTATTGCTTATGCGTCTGAACCCGCAGTAAGTACTCACGCCGGAAACACGTGCTTAGCTCGGCGTCCGCCAAAACAAACTACGTATGGTCTCTCACTTGGCCTTTGCAACTAGCAGAACGCGTTTATACTGGTGATATCGAGGAATCGTGCAGACATGCATCGTCGTTGCCACTGCCGCAGCGGCACTTCGACGTCATCGCATGAAACAAAGACTGTGTTACATCTCGCACGTGACCACCGCCGGTGCGAGACACAGGCTGGGGGCGACTAGAGCACTAAGCTTTCTTCGCTCGACATGGTTCGTTCTACCCTTATTGTACGGGCATCAGATGCATTGCCGCTCGCGGCTAGCGTAGACGACGAGCAGGTTTGTGTTCGGCGACACATTGCAGCGGTGGGCAGTAAACTAACAAGCCGCGTAGACCGAACAAACACTCCAGGAACACAAGCAACAAGCCAAGCTTATATTCCGCCGTATAACTCCCCATTCCGAACCAAAGTGTTCCATCGAAAGCGGTCGATATACTCTACAGTAACACTTCCTGAACGGAGTAGCAAGTCATTTGGCTGACACACTGCGCAGTTACCTTCTCGCTGACAATGTTGTTTTTTTGACCATCGCCGACCAGTCGTACCCTCGCAAGTTTGCCTTTTCGTACCTGGAAGAGCTCGAGAAGGAATTCTCCTTGTCCTATGGACCTAAGGTAGAGTCGGTGAGGAAGCCGTATGCCTTCGTTGGATTCGGTAGGGTTTTGAACTATCGCTGATCCTGCCCGTACTTACGTTTGTCGTTTGGAGACACTTTCATGTCCAAGACTGCACGATTGTACCGGGACACGCGAGCTGCTAGTGCTTCCCGAGGATCTAACTTGGACAAACTCAACGATGAACTACAGGACGTCACCAGAATAATGACGAAGAACATTGAGGAACTCTTGCAGAGGGGAGACTCCCTAGACAGTGAGCGCAAGCTTCCTACACACGTACATATTGATGTTCCTCATATGCTGACGTTTCTCGCAGGAATGTCGCATCTTTCTACTTCTCTCCGGACCGAATCAGAAAAGTATCGCAGGGCCGCACGGGATGTGAACGTGCAGGCCATGATACGGCAATATGCGCCCGTCGGTGCTGTGGCACTTATTCTTATTGTTCTCCTTTGGTGGCGATTCTCATGATTTATAGTGCTTTCCTACTTGTTAGATCCACCCATTGTACGCACAAGCGGTATAATCTCTTGCGGAACTTTGTGTGTGGACTATGTGATGGGTAGCCTCTTATGTACTATTCTGCAGAGTATGACCCTGCTCCCCGTGGACAAGCGACCAGCACATAGACGGCCTCCGACTTGTACACCCTGGGCCACAGAGTGCGTGGTATGTATGCATACATTATGATCAGAAGACCGCAGAGTATCGTCTCGATTGTGGGAGCAACGCCACGGTCTTGGCGTGCACGGTCAGAGTTATTGAGTCCTTGTCATCGCCCTCCTGGTTTTGAGTTCAAATGGATCCAACGCTGGACCACGGCGTAGCGCCAAAACACGCCATCGGGGTCAGGTTTGAACGATACCACGTCTATGCGTGGTCACAGGGCAGAGGCAGGAGTTGTTGGTGGGCTATGTCCAGTGACGATCAACCCTTTCGACCTGGGTACGATCATTTGGTATTAGTATGCCCTATCACCACGACCACCTGCGAGCAGCTGTATCCACTCAAAATTCTGGCGCAACGCTCTTTCATTCCGTCACTGTATCAGCAGGGCATATTCAGGGTTCAGCCAGCTGTGCTGTACCCACATGAAAAGCTGCCAACCATGCCTCATGAGCAATCAATCAGAGATTATCTCGATATGGCCTGACACGAGGCACGCTGCCGGCCGGGTAGATTATCTGGGTACAAAGGCAGCCTGGCAGAACAAAAAGGGCCTTTCTTATCGTTTCCTGTCTCTCCCATCTCATCGCCGTTCTCCTCTGCGCGATGAGCAACTACGGAGGGCCCCAGTCATACACACAATCCTCTGGTGGTCAAATTCAACCGGGCGCTATCACGTATACAACCTCCACAGGGCCCGATGGAGAAACTGTCTACCATCCATTCAAGTGAGTTGGTCTACAAAGTCTGGTTTGTCCAGTTTATCGACCATGTGTTTTTCTCAGAGCTGTCCCTGCCAGGTGAGATACATTATCGTGGCACTAAAGGCCTTCCTGACACCCCACAGCTACCAGACCCCTCAGGGGGTTGTGAGCGGCATCCAGTGGATCCCCGCTGAAGCGACATCCATCTTGCCTGCCGGCGCTCAGCCAGCTACCGCTGTGAGCCGTTAGTCGAGTTTGAGGTAACTTATACTCATGGCATCTACCGATCCGCAGGAGTTTGCAGCATCTTGGGGCCGTGATAGAGGCGTCGACAAATGGTAAGCACAATTGGATTCCCAACATTCGGCGATGTTGACACAGGACAGGCAAAGATCAGAGGAAAGGCGGAGAAAAAAAGAAGAGAAGGAATCCATCAAGAGACTCTCCAAGCAATTCGAAAGGGATAGGGAAGACAATGAGGTTCGCATTCAGAGGCAGCGTAGTCGCAGTTTCTACGGGGAGAGTGGGGCCCCACCTTACTCCCCGGGTTACAACGCTTACCCTCACAGCCCCAGCAACGAGCTTGATCGTAAATTCAACGATCTGGACATCAACGGGAGATCCGCGGCCTACGGTAACCGTCCAAGGAAGTACTCGACGACTGGAGGTGATCGCATGTACGGTGTATCGCCTTCAGAGGCAGGCTATGCGGGCTCTGCAGGCTCTGCAGCTTATGCATGGTGCTGGCTCTACTTCCCCTTATCGTCAACCCGCGTACACAACCTCTCCGAACATTCGCTCTCAAGATACATTCTCGTACCCTGGTGGGCCGGATCCAATCGCCCGGGCTGCGTCGCCTTATGCACGTGGGAATGATCCCATTGCTAGGGCTGCCTCGCCCTACGGTCGGCCCCCTATGGAGCCTATTGCTCGGGCCTCGTCACCATACGGCAGGCCACTTAACGAACCTATGGCGAGGGCGACGTCCCCATATGGTCGGCCTTTGACCGAACCCATTTCCAGGGCTCCTTCCCCTTACCACCCGGGCTATGTCCCTCGAGCCCCTTCCCCTGTTCCGCCCCGTGCACCATCTCCTTACAGTGCCGCCCACTCTCCGTATGTTCCTCGAGCACCGTCTCCCCTCCCCGGCCGCGCACCTTCTCCTTATGCAAAGCCGCCCCCTCCTTATCTCGGCGGTGCGCCGTCTCAATACCAAGCTCAGGCGTCTCACGTATACCCTCCAGGCCACCCCATGGATGGCCAACCATTTCCGCGGTCCCGCGCTCCGTCGCCGATGCCAGGGCCTCCAGCCGCCTTTCCAACTTCACCACGCATGCCAGTGTCAGTCGCTGGTGCGGATCAACAACTTTCCGTACCAGACGCATTCTCGCGTCCCGCTAATGCAGCACAACCTTACACGCCGTTTGCTACCATGAAGATACAGGACATGGAGCAATTCTACGACCAGATCCCAAGAATGCCACTCGTGCTGGATACCCATGATGTGTATCATCATGATTGGATCAGATTCATGAATGTAGGTTTACGCATCCTATTTACATTACCCCGCTTCTGATCCGTTGTGGCATGCAGGATCTTGCTCTTGGATGGGCTGGAAAGTTGCCTCTCCCTGACTTATCGCGCGGTCCGCCTCCCAGGCGTTCCGTACTTGTTGCGGACCTCGTCGATCTGTGGAACGAATCGTTCTTCCTGCCTCGTCGCGTGGAAGTCGTTCTTTGCAAAGGTCACGAGCGCCGTTCTGGTCCCAATAAAGGCGTCATCGATTACCAACTACCTGGGTTCGATGTTGACTATGACTCAGATGACATTCGTCATCGACTTCATCAGACTCTGAGTCCGACGTATATCCCGGCTATGGCAGGAGTATGGACCTTGCAGAGTCCAAGAGACGGATCAAGGAGAAAGCGGAGAAGAAGATTCGTAAGAAAGAGAAGAAAGTCAGGCGGAAGGCCAAAGAGCGCGAAAAGACATACTGCGCTCTACCTGACTTATGTACCTCCCAGGGATCCCGTCTTCACCGGCGTGCATGGGTACTATGCGTAAATGCAACCTGTCGTGTAAACAATCCGGATTCGTGTCAGCAGGACTTACCAACATTTTCAGTCACATATCTCATCGCCTTGTTTTGTTTCTTCTTTGATAACAAAACCCCTCTTAAAACCTACACATTCGTATATCCAACCGGCTGTAGAACTTGTAAAATCATCTCTGTGCCCCTATGAAAGAAAGCATGATGCCTCATTTACAAAGTCCATTAGTGAGTGGGAAATAAGTTAACATGTCTGCTACCAGCCACCACGACCTCTGCCTCTGGGAGGATAGGAGGCACCGTAGCCACCACCAGCGTAACCACCGTACCCGCCGCGAGTTGATGATCCGCTGTTGTCGGTGCCGTAGCCGCCGTAGCCCGACTGGTTGCCATAACCGCCATACCCGCTATGTCCACCCCCGCCCCCACCACCATAGCCTCCTCCACTGGTACCAGCGTATCCGCCATGTCCACCTCTCCCGTAGGACGGAGGTTGACTCCCATACTGCCCATGACTGGGTCCACCGTATCCCGGAGACCCACCCCTCGGTGGACCTCCGCCTCTGGGAGGACCACCATAAGGGCCACCTCGTGAAGGACCACCTCGGGAAGGACCACCTCGTGGAGGACCACCTCTAGCAGGTCCGCCCCGAGGACCACCTCGCTGGTAGTCTGCGTGACCACCCCCATAGCTTTGTATAGGCGGCCTCCCATTCGAACCGACCCCGCCAAATCCAGGCTGAGACGGAGGGTAAGGTTGCCGCGAAGGTTGGGAGTGAGAGGATGGACGAGTTGGATGCGGTGACCCATACGACGAGGGACCGTGAGCATTGCCATGTGTATATCCATTTCCGTAGGACGAGGATGGTGGATAGTAAGGCCCGCGCGGTGGTCCGTTCCGTCCACTGGCGTCTCGGTCAAATCCACCGCGTCCACCGCGTCCACCACCACGTCCACCGCCCCTCCTGGTCCGGGGATCGAGGTCCTCTGCTGATAATTGCCGCGGGGGCCTTCGAGCACCAGGAAGAAGCATCGAGCGATGAGGGCTGAGTTGCTTTGGGAAAAAGTAAAAGGCTGAAAGGGAGCGATCATTTTTGATGTCGTCCAACTTGACGGCTGTGAGGGGAGAGTAGTACGTCGAGCCTGGTATGCAGTCAGGGTTAGGAAGCGCACTACCGCTAATACCCTTCGAGTCATTGACAGGGATCGGTATAGGCTATAAACAGGTGCGTTAATTATATGCAAACGCAGCAGAGGGTAATATTCTCGCCTCCTTGCCTTTCCGCTTGCCGTATAGGCTCTCAAAGAAAGGATACAGCCTATGCTCGTCGGAGACATAGATGGCATTGGTTCCCCAGCTATTCCTACGCACCTCGTCTTCCGTGAGGCGAGCGTACCCATCTTTCATCGCATCCAGCAGCCTCTTCTCATCGATGAACGGGAGGAGTGCTACGCCTTGCCAGAGCATCTTCTTCCCATTCATGTCAACTTGAAAGCTAGTCGGGTAAAAATCGATGATGGGTGAGTCAGGCGACGTCATGAGATCATGGAAAACGGCAGGTATGTGCTTTCTGGAAGCGGGAGGGAAGACACCCATCAGTTGTTCGTAGGGTTTGAACGGAGTTCCCAAGGTGAAGTTGATTTGGAGCTCGTGCAAGTCCTTGAAGTCGGAGGCAAAGGGGCGAAGTGATAAGGATAGTACCACTGCCATGAAGGGGTCTAAGGATACCCTTAGGTTAGCCAGACTAAGTTACCAGCGCACCGCAACATACCCCTTGATAATAGTAGTGCAAAACCCACGCCAGCCCTTCCACATACAGATATGTAACCCTGCCAGGAAGGCGAATGAGCAAAGGGCCACATTTCCCAAGCGGTTATCACGCACTTCTTCCTGAAGTCAGTATCAGAGCTGGACACCCCAAATTTTTGCTGGTAGTATCTCTCCTTGTACCCGGGTTCCCAGAGTCTGATAACAAAGGTCAAACTTGCTATGGTAGTGAAGTCATGCAGGATCCTCCAACCTGACGTTATCAGCCTGTTCCACAGATCCGTCTGCTCTCACAACTAGGGCATATGACGGCTCTTCGTCTGGAGAGCTTTCCTCTTCTTCAACGACAACAATGTCCTCTTCTGCATCTAACTCTGCATCTTCAGCTTCAACCTCTGAGTGTTTACGCTTAGTACCCGCTGAAGAAGCGAAGGATACATCTGGTGACGTTGCCTCAGTAGGTTCTTCAACGGTGTTATCGCGTCCAACATCAATGATCATCGAAGAACTGGAATTCCCAAGGCCAGGCAGCTCAAAATCATCTGAAGACTCTGTTACCGATTCAGATTTCGTCTGGGTTTCCGTCGTAGTAATTGTAGCCGGCACAGATGCGGACGCAGAAGCGCTCGGTTTCACAGGCATCAAACCCCCAAGTTGTGCTTTGAGCATCTCCGCCGCACTCATGTTCGCAAGCCTGATCGCAGCACGGTTTGCTACTACATCTCTGTTCGAGCCCGCCAGAGCCTGAGCTGCAGCAGGCGCATTAAGACGGGACTGTTCAGTCTGCGGAGCACCGAGACCGACGGAATCGGCCTTGGCAGCGAAATCATTTGCAGGAGGGCGCGGTGGCCCATTGAGACCTAGAGCAGGCGAAGGACCAGTGGCGTTACGCACGTCAGAGCCGTTGGATGACTCGATACGGCGACGCTTCGTTTCCTGGTCTTGTCGGTTCTCAGCTAAAACAAGGGAGGTTTTGGCTCGTGTCAGGCGGTATGCGCGCGCAGCTAACGTCCGAAAAAGTGCTCACCCTCTTGTCTCTTGCGGAAAATGCCGTCCTCTCTCTTGGCCAGTCCTTCTAATATAATTTGAGCCCTCTCCAGAACCAGTTTTCCGTGGTTTGTTAGGTATCCACCCATCCTTGGAAGTTCCGTCTTCCAAATGTTCAGCAATGTGTCTATAGCACCTTCTCTTATTTCCAGGCTAGGAAGATGCGGCAAGAAATCGTTTCCAACAAAGAAGATCAGCAAAACCCAATCATCGATAGCTTGTTCAAGGTTAAAGGGGAATGGCACCGAAGGAAGATATAGCTCGGCTTCAAGATACTCGCGTAAAATTGAGACATCAAGGAATATGAACGGCTTCTTTTCGGGTGGAGTAGGTTTCGGCTTCTCGAGAATGTCGGGGGCTGGACCTGTGCATTGCGCCGCATAATGGCCTTCTTGGCCACACCTTCGGCACGCTGTGCTTTTGTCCTGAGCAAAAACATCTTCACGCAGAACCCGGAAGTAAGGCTCGTGCGTCGCAAGTGCCAGCATGATGAGGTCGGCATCCTACAACGCCAGTCAGTAAGCGCGGATTAAGCGATAAAACTATCGTACCAAGCCGTATATGACATGCTTAGTGTTAGGATCATGAGCAGGATTTACCCGCTGCCGACGGATCCAGTCCATTATCTTATGCTCTCCCTCTCCAGGAACACTTGCGTCCGAGATGATTACTTGAAGCTGAAACGAATGAGTTACGCATTAAGAGACTCGAAGGGACGACGTACGTTCTTCCAACCAGGATCCGTATTCATCTTCTCCACCACCCAATAACGTAAAGACGCTGCAAGTAAATTCATGAAGGGTGTCCCGGCGTAATCGCATTTGAATCCCACGCCTCCTTATTTTTTTCTTCGTCAGTAATGACTTTGCCCATTGCTGCGGTACCAGACAAGGTAAGGGGAGCAAGATTTGTAAGTAAGACGAAAGTGCGGATGAAGACTTGCCTTCCCATTCGGCCACGGCAAGCTTACGGGCTTCAGCCTTATCCTTTGCTTCTTGGGCAGACCGAAAACGGCGTGAGCGTTGTTGATTCATCTTAGCGCGTGGCGCGACGCCATCTATGGGACATTGCATAAGACGTCTATATAAGCCAGAAAACCGTATGTATACGTACCGATGGCCATGAAGAGAAGTTTCCGTGGCCTGATCATATTAACGACGCGATTCGTGTATTTAAAGACCTCCAGCATCATTTCTTCCTCTGTCTCTGGAGCAGGCTTCATAGAAGTGAGCGCGAGAATCAAACTACGCAGGAAAGTGGATGTTTCATACCTTCCCTTCTGGGTGAGTACACGGGTGAACCTGACCATAGGTGACGGTGTCAGTACTAAACACAAGGTGCCTTGAGCTACTGGGACGTACGATACCATTCATGTCGAGGTAGAGATTATCAAACTCGACGCCATTTGGGTTTGGAGTCGTAATGTCAACAGGAAGCTTGATTGGTTCTCCGACAGCATCTGGGACTTCGGTTTCATCCTCCTCAGAAACAGAGGTGACTGTAGGTTGATTTCCGGATGGATGAATGTTGGCAAGGGGCATTTTTGGAATGCGCGGATACGCACCGATTCTTGGGTACTTTTTACTGAGCCAGCGAAAAAGCGCGGGTACACCCTTGAAAAAGTAGTAAGTATCAGCACCACTACACTGTGGAATAGTGTGAACACTGCATACCATGGCGTGCTGTCTGCGTCGACTGAAGTAGTAAGTACAAGACCGACGAGTGTCCGTCGCTTCTTTCCTCCGTTGTAGAATAGAGGACCGCCTGACAGGTAGCACAGCCACCATGTCTGAAATTGGTGTAGCCTATGTAATCTGTTCCCACACTCACAGATATGACTCGTCCCGACCAACTGAGCAGGCCAAATCCGATTGCATATGACATGCTAAGACTGATTACAGGACGACGATGAGCACGACGACGACGACGACCCAGACAGCGATCGTACAGACGCCCACCAAGTCTAGTAGTGTTCGGCAAAGTCCCAATCCGAATCCTGATGGCGGCCCCAAGTCCCAAAAGCAGATGTCCAAGCTGAACGTCGCGAACTACAAGAACGTCAACGAGCCGCCAAGGCCGCTACAAAGGCATCTGGACCAAGTACTCCTGCTGCCAAGTCAAGCACGACACCTACGGGAGCAGCCTGCCAAGGGGGCTACACAGTCTCCTGCAAGCGCAGCAAAAAAGTCCGGCAAGACCTCCGACGGGAAACTTGTGAAAGGGGAGCAGGAGGATATATCGCACCTTCATACGCACTGCCCAAGTGGATGATACGACTCGCGGTCTTCGCATCTTCTCGCACTTTGGCCTTCCAAAGTCTCCTAGCGTTACCAAGGGTGACGTACATCCCGCAATTATACGTGTAGGACTCCAGTTCTCAGACTTTCAAGATCACTGGAGCCAATGCAAGATGTATTGCTATGTTAACTGCTTTCAAGGCAGTATGTCTTCAGTGACTGGTTGCAGGCTGGTTTATGAGATCTTGTGCAGGTTATCCAAGACTACGTGACACCTCCAAACAATACCCTCTCTCGCCATCTCATGACGCATCTCTCTCCTCAAATTAATCACCTCGTTCTGGCACGCCCTTTGTCAGTGACCATGGGCAACTGCCATTCGACAACTAAAGCTAGAGATCAGTGGCTCGGATATAGATCTACCCGAGCAGGACGTGAGTAAATATCACCGATCACCTCTATCACACATGACTCTACTGAAACTAGGCAAAGAACGCGCTCTGCACCAAGATCGACAATTATATTCGAGATAGAATTGTTATTGCAGATCAGGTGATCCAAGAAACAGCGGGGAAGAAAATTAAGGACGGAGATGTCATTCTTACTTACGCGAGGTGAATACTAGCTACCCATCTTCCAACGGCTGGCAGGCGCGATGCTCACTCTGCGAGGATAGATCATCTGTGGTGGAAAAAGTTCTTTTACGCGCTTGGGAGGATGGTAAAAGATTCTCGGCTATCCTTGTCGACTCCAGACCTATGCTGGAAGGTATGCACATTTACACTTTGGTGCTACCTTTGCCGCGCACTCTGACGACATGCTTAGGTAAGGCGCTCCTTAAAGCGCTCACAGCTGCGTCAATCCCTTGCACGTATCTCCTACTCCCGTCCCTTCCGTCCGTGCTCCCGCATGCCACGACGCTCTTCGTCGGTGCACACTCGATTCACGCTAACTGGTGCCGTTTTCTCGAGGGCAGGAACAGCTACGGTGGCGATGATGGCCAAAATGCACAATGTACCGGTCGTAGTTTGTTGCGAGACCTACAAATGGTCGGAAACCGTTCGGTGGGATAGTTTCAGTAAGAACGAGCTTGGTAAATTCAAATGCATCTCTACTTGGTTGTGTTTCACTTATTTCCCGGATCCAGCGCCCGCGCCCTTCCCGTCATCTGCCTCCTCAAACTGCCACTCCTCTCGTCATAACCCTGACATCAAGACAAGTCAAAATCTCTCGGTGTTGTGCCCACTCTATGACCTCACCCCCCCGTCCTACATCACAGCAGTCGTCACCGAGGTCGGAGTAATTCCTCCAAGCTCCATGTCGTCCATTCCTGCCGCTCTAGGCAGGACCATAGGGGCTTGAGGAAGTATTTATATATTTACTTTCGTTTTTACGTATATCTGAGCCAAAGTGACGCAGCAGAGAGTGGTATGAGGTTGCGAGGAGGTTCCTACATACAGCATGCCCAGACCCCGCATGTTCCACCACATATGTCACAATACTTACGCAATCATATTTAATCGTTCTCGGCGAGATACGTATTCGGACGGTGTCTGTCATGAATTGTGGTGGTAGTAGTAGTGAGCATGAGGTATGGTTATGAGCTAAGTCAGCTGTCTAGAGTTCTATCAACGAGGGTTATCTCCTCGTTCCCTCTTCTTTTGTGACCCTGTTAGAAGTGTGCGGGCCTCCATCCACTCCCAGGCACGATCGATGGCGTGCTCGACGGGTTTGTCAAATAGGTATGGGAGGATCGGTACGACTGACAGTCCTACAACTGTTGGACCCCACGTGCGCAGCCGAGGATGCTTGCTCCGCGAAAAGAGGGGCTTGGAGCGGGCGACGATCGTATGGATGGTAAATGCGGGAAGAGCCCTGCATGGGAAAGTCTAAGTCCGAGGAGAGTGGAAAGTGAAAAAAAGGGCGAAAGGTAACTGTGCTACCGTAGTCGAGTAACAACGATGGGATAAAAAAAAGTGCGAGGACCCCGCACACAACAGCAGCCAGAGGCTCAAAACTCGCAGGGTAAAAACAACACGTTGCACCACCACATGCACCAAAGCACGAACGTGGAGTTCACACTCACATACTAGCGATGCTTTGAAACAGCGCACGTTTGACGGCGACTAATCCAATGCGTGTCGGTTCAGATAAATGCGCAGCCTCACTTGGAGAGGGACCACGTTTGTGAGCTTTGTATGTCTCGTAAGAAACATCGCTGCGGGGCAGACAATTATTAAACTAGGGACAAATTGGCGAGGGGCTATGTACTAACGCGGAGAGGTATAGCCAGGAGATGCCATATGCAGCCTTAACAACTGCGGGTGTAATGAGGGGTCGGAAGGCTTCACCAACGTCACTCGTCTGGTTGTGGTGGTCAATGACCTCGCGAGGCGGTTTACGAATGCAAGAGTGCGTACGTAGGCAATGTACCGATGAGTAGCCCTCAAAGCAGTGCGAAGACGGGCACCATAGGCCATATACCTCAGCTCAGTGTCTGTAGAATCGACATCCTTGTCTGCCAAAGAGTCGATCTCCTTCGTTGCCTTCTCCGCGAGCGACATCGAGAGAGAGGAGAGGGCGGATCACGTGGGGAGCGCTTACGTGATGCGAGTGAGGGAGTGTGGGTCGGGATTTGCCGGGTGTGTCGCCCTAGACGCTGGGCAGCTGAGCAGACGGAGTGACGACGGTCCTCGATGTCGCCCTCTGTAGTGTCCCCTGCCACGCCCTACAACGACCTCAATCACAGCCATGTCCAAGATGACGTTCACGCCGACGACGCCCCTGCCAGGATCAGCGCCTACTACTCACTTGTGTTTCCCAACATCACCTTCTACTTGCAGACCTTGACCGTCACCATCGGTCGTAGGTGCATCCCACCCGGTGCCTCTTCTGTCAATGGCGCGGATGCTCCTACTCCGAATTACAGCCCGGTCGACGTCGACCTTGGTCCTTTGAAGAGCGTGTCGAGGTTGCACGCCCGAATCGAATACGAAGAGGAACAGGAGCGCTTTGTCCTTGTCGTCGTTGGCAGGAATGGTGCGTGGGTTGATGGCGTATGGTCAGGTGCTGGAAGTCGTGTACCACTCGGCGAAAGGTGCGCCTCTATTCTCCCTTATGCTAGCCGGACCCACTCAACTTCTGGATCCATTGCAGATCACAGATACAGATTGCCTCTCGCACATTTCATTTTGTTCTACCTCCCCCAGCACCCCAAGATTCCCCCTCTCCGTCCTCTAATTCCTCCGTACAGCGTGCACGTTCCCCATCTGTCGACATTACCTCAATCTCCCCTCCATCTTCACTCCCTTCCCACTCTCCGCCTCCACGGGATGCTCCACCACGCCCTCCACCGAAGCGTTCTCCTTCTCCCGAACCTCACCTCCCGAATTCCAACGCAATTTCTCGCTCGACCTCAAAGAATGCCACTACGCCATTCATTGCGGCTATCACCGCTCCCACCTCGAAAAAGCGCAAGAAGCTCGCACCGTCTCTACCTAAACCCGAAGTTATGCCACCGAAGCCCCCACTTACATATGCTCAACTTTGCTATCGTGCTATAAAGGGAATGGGTGGAAAGGCGACCCTGCAAGATATATGCAGTTGGATGATGGAGAATTACGACTGGTATAGGTACAATGAAGGAGCTGGCTGGGAGGTGAGTTTCAAAGTCCAGATCGAATCCAGAAAGCACAGTCCGCTGCCAATCCACCTCTCTGACCTCTGTCCGCTCTGTTCCTATCGGACCTGACTGGCCACTCACGCCTTCCCTTTACAGAACTCTGTTCGTCATAACCTATCCTCTGGGCGTGCTTTCAGGAAAATGGAACGGTCGACGGGCGAACACGGAAAAGGATTTTTCTGGTCTGTCGACGAACAGTTTGAGCATACATTCGAGGAACAAGAAGCGAAGGCTCAGGCTCAGTCCCGTGCCCAGCTTCAATCGCAGGCGCAAGCTACCGGCCGAGGTCAGGCTCCTGTTATTGCTGGTGGCAAGGACGGAAAGAAGAAGAAGACGATTGCCTTGGAACCTCCGTTCAAGCGGAGTGTGAGGAGTGGTAACGGACCGTTACCACCACCACTGACGTCTACACCGCTGCCGCTACCTTCAAGAGCCGCAACTGTGACTGAAACATCTGCGTTCGCAGCGGGTGCCACGGCACATTCAGTAGAGTCGGGGGGGTTGGTCATGCCAGATGGTGGAGGGCTGAAAGCGGAACCGGTCGTGTTGTCGAGGACTGGTACCCTAGCGGACAAGGAGCTGTCAACCGCACATCCTTTAACTCTTCCAAATCCAACTGTCAATCATTTACCTGCCGCTGGCACTGCTGCCGACCCCGTGGCTCCGGCTGCGTCAACCTCGGGTGCTCCATCTCCTCTTTCTGCCCTTCCAGCCTCTGTGTGCTTGCCCATCATGGTGGGGACAGTCCCCTCATCAAACTCTTCTTCGTCCACAAGCTCGACAGACGAACCACCTCCGATCGTTTTGCACAACAACACTCTTGTACTTTCTCCTCTTATCTTTTCTTCCCTCACCCCCGATCAACTCAAGGCGCTTGAAGAAATGGGTGCCCAACGAGCATTGGAAGTACTGCAGGGTCATATCGTCCGATATTTGAAAGAACGGATGGGTCGTCGCAAGAAGCGCAAGGCTGTTGGAGAGAAGAACTGTAAGAAAGGAGAGGATAAAGCAGAGGGAGCTGAGCGGTCCAGCCCGTTTACGACGACACCCCTTCCTTTGCGAGGTGGTCAGGGGCCACCCAGACCACAGCCTCACACCCAACAGCCGCAGTCCACTTCTACATCGTCACCTTCGAAAGGGTTACTCGCCATGCAGCCGGGTTTTCGGATTGCCGGATCTAAGCGCCCGGTGTCGGATTCTTCGGTGATTAAAGAGATTGTTCCAGCATCTGTGGACAGCCGACCTCCCGTACCAGTACCAATTCATTCTGCGAATATCGGATCCACTGCTACGTCGAGGAAGGGTCCTGAGCGACCAACAAGTCCCATGATCATCGTTGACGACGATGATGCTGAAGATGGACGAGTAACGAAGAAGCGACGGGTCGACCATTCCATCAATAGTACATTGACGAGAGGAGCCCCGCTTGTCGGCGACTCAGTGAACGCTGGATCTGTTGTACAAGTTGTCCAGCCAGGTGATGAGGACATCGAGATTGACGTCTGCTAACCCTGGTAGGTCATCCGTACTTCATGCTTTTTTCCGGGTCTTACCAGTTCGCCATCTGTTCTGATCCCAGTCGGTTGCAATCCACCTCACGTCTGACACTCTTCGCCTGGCTTTACATCTGTTCGGATTCCATTGCGCTCAGGTTCCGGATTCAGACACTACTTCGGCTTCTCGCTCACAATCGCTCCTATTCATACCTCAACGCAATGCATTGTTCTATTTATCAGTACACATATCGTACCCAGCTACTCGTGCATCCATACCTCCGTTGGGCATGGCCACTATCTCCCAATTACTTTTGCCAACCCTTCGCCCACACCACCGTACACGCACTCCACCCCCATAGACATGTCCTCCTTACGACGTACGTATGATAGATTTCATGATGTTATGTCGAACGAGGTCAGACTCGACCTAGGTCGTTGATCTACGTATCTAGGCATTATCTTATGTTCTTTCGGCGGTCTCTGGTAACATCGACTCAGGGGGCGCCGCTTTAATCAGTTATTTTTGGATAAGAGTGATGACACGTCAGCAACGTTCGATGTGAGTGCGCCACCCTCTGCATCTTGACGCTGGATCTACCGCCCCGTTCTACCCAAAGTGAAGCTGGCTATTTTCGAGTAAGCGTCATCAGTCTTTGTACAGCATACGATATTCTAATGTTACAGAAGATTACATATCAACCCAGGGGATGCGGTAGGCAGCTGATTTGAAAGATCCTTGAAATAGGACTGCTAGTGCCTTTACGGGCAACACCGTGCATGCCATGGCGTGCACCAATCAGATCATCAGATAAGGTATGCCCAGACAAAAAGCGCTCTATGACACCACCGCCTCTCACGTTGTCCCGACGTCACTCCTACTGCTTGCCACCGGTGCTCCTCAATTCCCGTCGCTTCCAGTGCTTTCATCGGGATACCTCCTGTTCAGGAATCTCTGTGCGAAGTTGTCCAGAACGCGTCGTCCAATGTGCACAGTCTGTGCCTCGTCCACAGCATCACATGTCTTGAGCACCAAATTCAAATTTTTGGCGAGGCGAGTAGATTGCGCTTCTTGCTGCGTGATCCAGTTCTTTTTGGCGTCTATTTCTTGCAAGATATGCAACAGTTTTGGGCAATCAGTCTGCATGAAACCCTGGGTTAGTTATCTGTGGAGAGGTCGTGATGGTGCTCACCGGTTCGTCGCCGAATATCTCAAAGGCGAGGGTATCACCCCGTGCAGCTCGGATATCCTCCAACATGTCTGCCCATTCCTGCACTTGATGAATGAATCTGTTGAGTTTCCGGCCTCTCCCCTGCTCTTCGTCATCCTCACTTCCCTCTGAATCTTCAACAGAGGGTGTCTGTGTCTTTCTCAGTGACGTGGAGCTGTTTGATGTTGTGGTATCAATGCTGCAGGATCTTTGGTGATCCCCAACTGATTGTTTGCCCCTGCAAGGTCTTGAAAATTCTTCTCCTTTGGGTCTTTTATCTGGAACCATGTTGGCAGCTGCAGTGATGTCAAGTTCTCCATGGGATTTTGTAGGCCCCAAGGGCTTGCTGAGGGAAAGGTCCCCCTGTCCTGAGCCTTGCCCTTTCACAGGAGTTTTGTGATTAAATCCTGGGATGGGAACAGCTGCTGGAGGTCCAGCATCTGCAGCATTGCCTGGTAAGGATGGCATAGGTGGCATATTAGTGAAAACACTGAGGTTGTCTCCCTCAGAATTCAAGTTCACTTCATCCCCATCAGCTTCCAGGGTGCCAGACACATCAGGCAGTTGCCCACTTTTGCTGTCAAACAGAGGTGGATGGGATTTGGTGGCCTTGAGTTGCTCCAGACCTAGCACCTCTGCCTTACACTTTCCCAGCACAACACTGGGCTCTATCTTCTGTGGTGGTGACAGTGATGGACTGTGCATCTGCATTGAAGTTGAACATATGTATGGCCAACAGGTAATGTAAACATACCTTAGGCCCTCCCTTACCAGGTGGAACATAGGAAGGTGGAAAATGGGAGTCATGAGCAGGGTATTCATTTGCATGTTGTGCTGGCCATCATTGAGTTGGATACAGAGAATGAGCCTACAAAAGAAAGCTTACATGAAGGTATATCCACTGAGTGCTGATGGTATGCTTTCAGGTGATGAGCAGCAAAGTGCCTTGTGTTCACTTGTAATTGCAGCCCAACCCTTGTTTTCTGGTGACTGGTTGGCAACATGGAAGAGCCATCTCTACCATGCTGGCCAACAATAACACCAGGGGGACACAGATCACCTCTTCTAGCACTTGGAAGTAACAAAGTGACTGTGTGATTGGGAGCCATGAGAGCTAGAATGCTTGTTGTGAATGCCTTGTTAAGTATTAAGCCCAGCATGACCCTACATGATGTTCTTTTCTTGTGGAACTGCCAATAATTTGACAACAGGTCAGCACAGTGATGCCAATCACTGCGGAAGTCAACCTACGGAAAGAGGAAGGTTTTCTACAGAATACCTCAACAAATTTTATTGTTGTACTAGTCAAGAAAGAAGGTGCAAAGCAGTGCAATTTGGCAGGCAAAGCAACTTATATACCCCCCCGGTCGGAGCTCGAAAATTTTAACACCGCTAGCTTGGAGTGACTCAGCCACATCATCGCTTTGCTGCGGAGCGCACGATGCGCATCGGTTCACTCGGGATGGATACCACAAATGACGGCCGAACAGGACGGCTTTAGCTTTTTGTATCGGATACCAATCCCGTGGAAACACCGAGAATCTACTCGAAAGTAAACTTAACACACGTACGTACGAGACGAAGGATGGAGACCGGGTGAGAATGATACTATCATTCGACACCAGATGCAAAACTTTTGCGAGATCTTGAATAACTTCACAACAACTCAACAGCTATATTTCATACTTCATATATAGGTAGAATAAGGTCTCAGCTACATTCCTCCTAGATTTTATAGTCAACGGTGATGAATTGAGTGGAGCCGAAGCAATGCAAACCGAAGGGGTCCAAATTCACACCAGATGCAAGATTTTGTCACGGATTGTCACACACGGCATGCCGGCCATATTCAGAGTCCGCATAGTCCGACTGGTGTTGGCTAGGTGGACACTCGTACGCAGAACATGAAAAATCAATTCAAGACGAGTGATGTACAAAATGATAACTACGGGAACCATGGTCCCAGTGTCCCCCAACTACTGGCCCTCTAAAATCCCAAGTTGCTGGAGAATCTTGTCCGGTGCCAACAGGTGAGTGATGGCAGTCTAAGTAGGCAGGATTTTGCACCGGAACGGGTGCGGATTGAACAGTCGAACATTGAGGAGTAGAAGTCAGTGTAGTGGGAGCCTGACGGGATGGTCCAGCGATGGCATTGGCATTGGATTGGCGAGAACGTGAAGGGTAAAGGCCAGAGAACCGTGCGTCATCCTCAAGCACCGGATTATCTTCGAGATGCTTCGTGATCCTGCTGATAAGGTCATTCTTCGTCGTTTTCAAGTCGTCCGCTGTGAAACCGAGTGCGAGCGCAATATTTTCAAGTTCAGTCTTGTTCTTCGAGGTCAAACGTCCCTTGTACACCTCTGTGCCATCCATTGCATTGTGCTGAGCCTGCACAACTGCTGCCTTTTCTTGCCTGCACTGCTTTCCTGCCTCGACCTTCCTTCTCTTTGCCGCCCTTTTTTCTTCCTCTTCAGCAATCCTCTTTCGAGATTCGGCGCTTGTCATGAGACCGTGTTGCTGTACTCCTCTCGTTTTATGACTAGCTTGTGCAGCTTTTGTGTTTAACTGCTCTTTCAGTAGATTGTAGTCACGTCGTAACATGACAGCATGGCTCTGTGCAGTATCACGCTGCCACTGCATCTCTTCATTTTCAGCATGAAGATGTGCAATCTCCTCCTGGTACTCAGCTTCCTTGGCTGAGCTCAGCCGTGAATGGGATGATGTAGCACCACTGAGAGGAGTTGCTGAGCGGGAAATGGAAACTGAACGGATAGACGCAGTACGAGAAACCGCAGTAGGGTGAGATGATGTCATGGAGTGAGTACGACGTGGGGACTTCACTGTGGGTGCAGCGGATGGACCTAGATCATCCAACTGAGACAATGAGATGGGACCAACAGACGAGACAAGTTTTCTTACTCCTGTGCCACTGCAGTCGTCTTCCTGGCAAACCTCTGAGCTGCTTGACGTGCTGTTAAAACCTTCACTGCTATCAGAGTCCGAAGTATCTGACTCTCGAGCCAGGGGTTTTGCAGATGAAGTTGGGTCGTAGTCAGGATCATCAGACTCGGAAGATGATGTACACCCGTCCGAAGGGAAATCTGCTGGGTACGAGGTTGGTAGTTGATCCGATGTTGAGGACACGTTGCTTGGTGCATAGTCAGCAGCAGAAAAGATGTCAGGGTTGAACGGGCAGATTCCTGTCCTCTGCCAGGCCTCCAGGATATTTGCCTGGGTGAACGCCTTCTCCCGAGCTTGCATGTACTCTTGGACAACGTGCTGCCGCTGTATGCCTTCCCCTGTTCGCCGACAATAATCCTCGCACTGCTTCGACCATGATCTCTGCAGCGGACCAAATACACCCACGTCAAGGGGCTGGAGTTTGTGCATAGTGTGTGGCGGCAGTGCAAAGAGGTGAATGTTGTTTGCAACTGCCACATCCAACATATTCTGTGTCACATGTGACCTGTGTCCATCATAGAGGAGGACAATTGGTTTTCCCGATGTATTCTGGCTGGCCACCTGGGGGATAAACGATTTCTTGAACCACTCCAAGCATAGGAAATCACTGGTCCAGCCGTTTTCTGAGGTTGCGAGGCTATGTGGTACCACAAATTTATCAACATGGATCCTGACTCTGGTAAGGCTACGCATTACTCACCAGATGTTTGGATCAACTTCAGTCGACTCCTTATCAATGACCGTCCCAGCAAATATGAATCCTGGCATCAAGTTCCCGCCATCTGCAGAAACACATTCTATTACGGTGACCAGTTCCAAACTTCCACCTTTGATTTGGTACTTCTGACGATCATCATGAGAGAAGAAGAATTTTCTGCCATTCGATTTTCGCCCCCCTCCCAGCTGAATTCCCTTTTCATCCATGTTGTAAATATTCTCCCAGGGGATGTCGTGTGTCTTGATGAGTGCCAAAAGGTTCATGAAATGCTCCTTGACTACTGTGTAGTTGAACATTTGAGCCCGCTTTGGATCGATACCACTGGGGCGTTGTAATTTGACCTCAGGATGGCGTTTCAGGAATCGATATATCCAATTCTCTGATGGATAGCGCCCACAAAGGTCATAAACATATGGCTGGACGGTATCCTTTGCAATGGGGCGCCCAATTGTGCCGAGGAAGTGCATCCAATTGACGAGTACCTTTTCCTGGGCATCAGTGAGTAACCTCTGTTTCTTATGAGCATCTTCGAGTGATTTTGTGAGTCCATAGGCTCGTCTGTGCACTGTATGGTACTTGTGCTCAATACCCTCCTGCTTTGCAGCATGGAGGAGGCTACGAACTTCTTGATTTTGCCATGACTGGATGGCGCGGCTAATTCGGAGATCCAGTTCATCCTTTGATAGTACTGGGATGGTATGGGGTGAGGGACGATTGCGAAGGACCTTTGCTGACTTTGCCATCAAGCACCGAGAATCATTGACCTAGTTGACTAGGTTGCCCACTTGCCTAGTGTGTGCCGAGTGCTGCCGAATCAGAGTGTGAATGCTGGCCCCAGCGTGATGCCCCTGTCCAGCCTTTTGTCACACTTGAAGAATGTTTCTTGAATAGTACACCCCTCTTGGTCTGATTCGCGAAAATGAATACTGGTGCACCTTCAGGCAGACTCAGTGCACCTTCCCAGAAAAAACCGTGTAATTTACTGCAACAGATCAGACTAGATCTTGGCTGCAAGTACCCAAAATTGCATGTTCTGCTCTGATGTCCGGCAATGTTCAATGTTTTGCGGCTTCCACAACACCTTTTTCTTAAAAAAAAGTGTCTATTCTGCATAAATACACCCTCCTTTAGATGACTGAAGTATTAGATTTTAAAAATCTGTAGTATTGCTGACTGCACAAGATGTTTTGCATGTGCTGTCTGTTTTGCATCTGGTGGCAAGCGATAGTACCGGATGATTGAAAATAGCAAGTGTGGCCGTCGTACCACAAACGGACTCACGACAGCGGTCAGAGCAGGGTGTGGAAGACGTAAAGATAACTCCACGGAGTAAGTTACTTATCCCATGACGCGATGCTTACGTCTAGGTAGGCTGGCACGTTGGTTAATACTTGGATACCGTGTCGGGAAAATTCAGGTCTGACTTGAAAGCGGACAAGAACGACAAAGAGGCGGAAGTGCTTGGCCGGATAGTAATGCCATGCTTCGGGGGAAGCAAATGACCCCCATGAGAATCTGAGCGCTCGGGATGGGCCAAGCGTCCGCGCTCTATCACCTTGACATCGATATGAATTTGCAAACCGTGAGTGACGAGAGTGGGACAGGCCTGTCCAAATGGACATGTTGGAAGGAGATAAAGAGGTGAACGGGAAGGCGAGTAACTGTGTATCACAGTAGATGTATCTTTCCCCGTGCGTCGGAGGTCCAGGCTGCAACGAGGGGCGTTGCTAATATACGATAAAAGGTCCGCAAGGGGAGTGGAAGGCGTGGCATGGTGCTGGCGGAATTCCGTTTACAGAGCCTCGGAGACGACAGATCAGTGTGCGTGGGGGATGTTCGGTGTGATCCGTGTGATGTGGTGGCGAGAAGAGGCAGCGAATGTTGACGCAGTTCAGGACAAACGTGCGCGGAGACCCATGGCACCGCCAACCCCGGTTCGATCAAAAAGGGACCGAGCCCGTGTGGATTGGCTGGACCACCACCATCTTAATACGTTTCGTTCTTTTTAATATGCGTCGACCTTGACCTTCCTTGCCTGTTTGTATTCAAGTGGTTTCACCGGGAACGTTGCTTAGTCAGCAGAGATAATTGGATGACGGTGGCACGTGTCTTCCGCCAATATATCGTCATGAAAGTCACGAAAAACCTAACTGAAATCCCTCCGCTTGCGTCCAGGCCAGGCAGGCTCGTTGCGAAAATACATAAAATCAGTGTCGCACCCTTCGTTCACGCCCTCTCTTCTTCCCCACTCCGTCTACATCGGGTACGTCTGTATCTGTGGTCTCCGTTTCACACCCTGACTCGACCCGGCCAGTCGCCATGCATCGCTACCACCACTTCCCGCCGTCTCCTCCTCCATCCGGCCCTCACACCGTCAACTCCTCGCCTCAGCATGGCCACCAATCCTTGCCAGATAACCGTGTCGACCTACAACAACCACCCTTCCGACGTTCTGTATCCCATACGGTGCAATGGTCTGCTAGACAGTCCGATGCCACACCACTTCACGCTCTTCCGTCGCCACCCAAGCGGCCCGGGCCTCGTAGAAGTCAACGCGCCCTCACCTTACCTTCCTCCCAACGTGATGCCACTTCCGATCGTTCAGTCCTACCAACACAGCAACCACCGTCACTGACGCGCAGATCCTCTTCCTCATCCGGCTCTTCTTCCTCGTCCGTTAGCAATTCTCCGACTGTTGCTTCCCAACCACTCCCCAGTGCAAGCATGGGTCGCAAGGTGGCAGAATCTCTTCAACTCTTCAAAGAATCTACCCCTATTTCCGATTTTCGAGACAACCCTGACGCGGACACGGGTGCCAATCATCACCGGCACTCCAGTTCCCATCACGTTGAAAACGTCGCAGAGGCAAAGTACGAATTTGTTAAACGCGCTGATTGGCCGGATCCGGAGACGGCTGCAATCCGGAGAGAACGCAGCTCGACAGCTTTGGAGCGCGTCAAGACACTCGATGCTATTACTCATCAGCAAGTCAGCAAAGAACCTGGTCTGCCCAATGACCCAGATGCAAGACTGACCGCTCGTGATAAGCCTTTCGGTGATCCGTCTCAGCGGCGTAGAGACATCACCTCGCATACAGAACCTTATACACGTGGTCGACGTCGAGACAGGGTGTCCGACGTCCCCTGGGCCCATTTTCGGTCACCACCTCGATACCCCTGAGCGTTCATCCAATCATGCCCCACCGTCACCTTGCATTCGCCCCCATTCCAGAGGGTATCCACCGTCACCATCTCCTTCACGTTGTCCCACAAATCGTATCCCTCCTCTGGCCCTCTATAATTTCCCTTCTGATCGTGGTGCTGTCCTCTCACAGCGTCACACCTCCGAAAACCAACCACCACACTCCATAGAACCCGAATCGCTGCAATCACACTTGCTCACCCATGCCCCTTCACTGTATGATTCGCGGACAACCTCTTCCCCTCCACCGCTTATCACATCCGACCACCGACCCCGTTCGCCATGGTCCACGGACGAAGAGTCTGCTTGGGAGACCTCGTCGATTACTTCCGATATATCCACTACGTCCGGAACATCAGAACATCCTGCTTCTCCGGATGTATTTCCTTCACCTTTGGCGGAAGACGATGACGAGGCTAAACGTTCGTTGCCACGATACAAAGAACGTGAGCAATTTATGGACGGTCCTGATCCTTGGAATGGCAATTATTTGGACCTGACGTTCAGCGAGTCACAAGAGAGCCTACCACATATCCCGCTTCGACCCTTTCGGAACCAAGTCGGCGGACATAGTGCCATATACAAGTTCACTAAAAGGGCACTTTGCAAGGTAGGATCCATTACCTTTCCTTGAAAGTGTTACTTACTCTTTCCCCTAAGCCTCTTGTTTCACGGGAGAACCAGTTCTACGAGGCGGTAGAACAGGAGGCTCCACCATTACTAGCCTTTATCCCTCGATATCTGGGAGTGATGCTTGTCACTTACCGGCGCATATCGAAGGGTTCGTCCACCCCGCCAACCGCAGACCTCTCCACTACACCGACCGCACAAGCGCCAATTTCGTATCCGTCTGTCCTGCAACAAACAAGGAACCACCTCTTGCATGACGATCCGAGGGACGTCGTATCACACTCTGTCCCTCCAAGCCTTCCAGAGGAAGACGGGGTGGGAGATATGGAGTCAGGTGAGGCAGAGATGCCCGAGGTTGTCTTGGACCGAAACAGACATATTGTTCCCAAGTGGATGTTCAACACGAACAGCTTGCGGAACCGTTCATATTCACAACCTTATTCCTCTACATTGTCCCTCGCTAACCAAGACACCCTCACGCTGACGCCCTGTCAACGCCGCGACAGCGTCGAGCCCTGCTTTAATGCTAAACGAACGAACGTCGTCGTTCAAGCGCAGTCCCTCTTGCTCGCCATGCAACCGTCCCAACGTTTACGGTCAATTCTCCTTGCCTCCCCGGTGGACCCGTTGCTGCGGTTTCTGAATCAAAGTTTGCACGTGGATCACTGGATGGCGAAGTTTCTGGCCGTGATATGGGCCAATTCCATGCCGAATCAAATGTCTCGCAGCTATCGATGCCTAGTTGGTTCGGAGGTACGGGCTCGACGACTGTGAACACCAAGTTGAAAGACCACGTCTTCAATACCATATTGCGTCGCTTCCAGCGCCGTGGAAAGCGGTGCTTGTCTTCTTCTGCGGCTAAGATGGAAGACGTAAACGAGCCAACCCCATCAGTGGGTCACGCCACGGGTGCAGCTACTCGTCGAGCCCCGTCATCCCTACGCACATGGCCCACCGAGCAACTGAAGCAGGATTGTTGTCCGGTCTCAGGCCGTCCGGCGAGTACAGAGCGAGAGCGCGATGGATGGAAAGAGGGACAGGATACTTGTGCTGGTTTAGATTGTAGTAGTTCGGGTGGCGCCGGCGGGGTGGAGCGTGCAAGATTTTCGAGGGAGAAGGAACTCGGGCTAGGTGCTTCTTTATCGCGTGGAAGGAGCCGTTCGCGATCCTGCAACCTTACCAGTGCTGCCGACACACACTGCCACTCCCCTTCTGAACAGACCTCTGTCTCGCAACCACAGCGGTGACTCGGTAACACGCCAACATCACTTCATCCTAATGGAGGATCTCACGGGTCGATTGAAACGTTCATGTGTCCTGGATCTGAAGATGGGGACGCGGCAGTACGGGATGGATGCGACGTCATCGAAAAAGAAAAGTCAGCGAAAGAAATGTGATCGTACAACAAGTCGGCGTCTTGGAGTCCGGGTGTGTGGTATGCAGGTAAGTTGGCAACGTGGGGAATATTGATTGAGAGATAGCTGACGAGTACCTATGAAGGTGTGGAATAATGTCACTCAATCGTATGTGACACAAGATAAATACATGGGCCGTGACATTCGTGCGGAAGACTTTCCATCTGTGCTCGCTTCTTTCTTCCATGATGGCGAACGCTTGTTAGTGTGGCAAATTCCTGTCCTGCTCCAAAAGTTGTATGCGCTTGCACGCATCATCAACCGTCTTAAAGGATTTCGGTTCTATGGCTGTAGTCTCCTTCTGATATACGACGGAGACCACGATGTACTGGAAAATTTTCGAGTGTCTGCGCAGGAGCAGTTATCGCCGCGCAGTAAGAGAGGCGAGTCGTTGAAACGAGCTAGTGTCCGCGCTGCTGGCAACAGCAAGAGTTCATCCCTCAGACGAACCCATAGTGAGGACTTACTCTTTGGGCCGGCTGCAAAGCGATCGAGTGGCAAGCGCAGGCGGGGGAAGTCAGCGTCCGCATCGTCGACTTCGCACATACTACAACCGGGCATGACTGGGCACCGTATCCGCCACCAGCAGGTCGCAGGGTTATCCATCAGGTGTCCAGTTCGAAGGGTATCAAGCAGAAGTAGACGAAGAGACCGGCATTATCTATGCACGCTTCCCGCCCCATTATCCTGAGGAGCCTGACCGTGGTTTTCTTTTTGGGTTGAAGAATTTAACGGAGGCTCTTGAAAAGATCTGGAATGAGGAACGTATGCGGAGAACGAAAATGTCAAGGGACGACCCTGGAGTGAACGTCCCGCAGCTCCCACCTCTACCAACTGAAGGCAAGGAGGTGTTTGTCGAAATTTTTGGGACCATCGCACCGGACGAGGACCCTGGCATGCTATCCACATGACCAAGCATTGTCAACCTTTTAGACTCTATTGCCGCCGCAGTTTATACCTTGTTGGTCGGTGTCGTCTTTCGCGCTATTCCTTCTTCATCTGTGTATTCCTGTGCCAATCTGCTTCCTGTCGGCACTTGACGAGTCTATTCTTCTGTTTTCTCTCTTCTTTTCCACTCATCAGGTCGCTTTTGCTATCTTGTCCTGTTCGCCTTGTCTGCACCAGTCCAGTCGTGTCGCTAGAGTTCGCTTTGTCACTCTCACACACATACACATTGTACATTCTTTGCATCTTATTCTATCAGTTCACTTGCATATATATTAGGCGGCGTCATCCGCTTTCGAGTGCAAGTAAGGTTTTCTTCATGAAAGGTGATATCTAGCTCGTTCCCTTGCCTCCCGTTAGTGATATGGCATACATCACTCGCTGGTGGATGCCAACTGGTCCCTAATGAGGGTTGCAACCCCTTCATGCACGACGTCCTTTCCACGGCTCACCACAGCACTGCCGTGAAGCATTGGCAGGAAGACTGTATATTAGGCGAAATGAAACATGTTCTATGCCCCTGGGCAGGTATTACGACTCCTCAGCATCTTGAATATAGCGACCACGAATATCCTTCCATTGGCGCTGTTGAAAACCGTGGAGGGTGAGCGGCAAGGTGTTAAGATAGGAACATGGCCTGTTAATTACTTACGCCTCTGTTCCAATGATCCCAGAATTGCGATATGGCAATATCAAAGCCGATGTTGAACGCGAACGCACCAGCAAAGATGGTGGGTACGAAAACACCTGGTAAAGAAAAGGAGAGTAAAAAAAAAGGAGGTTCACGAAGGGTCATTTGAAGTCAGGTTTCCGGTCTCACTGTTGCGCTTAAGTATCGCATTGTAGAAAGCGTCGGCGAACTGCTTGGAAAACCAATTCAGAAACTGCGAACGAAGTGTTCCTGCGTACTTACAGCCATGGCGTATAAGTTTTGCGGGAGTGACGAGCGAGTTCTATGATTCCGGTGGTGTCCGAGTCGAGAGTTGATTTGGCGTCGTCTCTTCCCACGACCACAAACCACCAAAGTCTCACCTGCCTGCCCAAGACTAGTGAGGACATGTCCGCTGCTGCCCTTACAGTCCTGCCTTTACGGCCGTTTGCGTTGCGAGTATCGCGGCTGGCTCTTCAGAAACCAAGAAACGTTCACGCAACAACCTCCAGAGCCGTGACTTTCTCCAATGACATATTTGCCGACATGGGTGTAGACAGACCGCGTCCGGTCGCACCAGCATTCCGCCCAAAGGGCCCATCCGAGTGGAGCCACGAAAACCCAGTCGCGCCTTCAAGGCCTCTACCTGGCAGACAAACTGCAGAGCCGCCAAAGTACCACTTCCATGCACACTTCTCGGCGAACAACACCAAGATCTATCTCGCTGACCCAAAGGGACGTCCTATCCCTCGGGGATGGTGGTCTGGAGGAAGCTGTCGTTTCAAGGGTGTAAACAGGAGCACTCAGGAAGCGGGCTATCAGTGTGCGGTACACGCGTTTCGTAGGATAGAGGAAATAACCCAAGAAAAAGGGCCTATAACACTTTCCGTTCATCTCAGGGGATTTGGGAAAGGTAGAACGGCCGTGGAACAAATATTCCTGACCAGCGAAGGGGAGAAGGTGCGCCCGTTGGTTACGGAGGTGGAGGACAGGACACCCATAAAGGTTGGTGGTACGAGAGCCAAGAAGGCTAGACGACTATAGTCCCAGGTCAGTTCCTTGATTATTGCATTGAGTCCGGCGCTGACGAAAATTTATAGTCTCGGCTCATATCGCCCTTCCCTTAGCAGCTGGTTACTCTATCGTGGACCCTAGGAACAGTGCATGACGATACAATAATTATTGCCTTCCCTGCCTCCCTCAGCTGGTATGAATTGCATACAATATCTATGGTATGTGCGCAAGAGATCTAATCTGACGAAGGCCCTGATCTCAGGCCTGGCTGCGATTGCTGAAGAATGGATCTAAAGTGTACTTGTATCCTGGCCTCGCTAACGAAGCCAGTGCAACCTTCTTGTCTATCTCGATGTCTTCTATAAGCGCCTCTGTTACTGCGATTGAGCGTCGCAACGATTGAACATGCTTACACTCTCACTTACCACGAGACGTGTAATCTAACTCGGGGCGAATGTAACCCAATACCAAAGCTCTCATGTTATACCCATAAAAATCATCTGAAAACTTATGCATGATATGAATTTCCTGGGAGGGGGGAAATAATAAGCAAGGGCACCCTATGTTACAGGTTGCGTACAGCAGTCATACGCTCATTCTTGTAAAATGGATTCCACCCAAGGCTCATCACCATTGGCCAGACTTGATGGTCTTCGGATCGCAGACGCGATTGCTGTCCTTCGGTGGAAGTACTTGTGCGTACCCGTAGTATACGCCGGGTTCCACCGTCGCCACCTATGTCTGGCAGCGATTCATCAGGGTAAATTGGCTGCGTGCGACAGTCAATCCATCAGTCTCGTGTCACCCACAAACGAGCGGGGCAAGTGCTGACCGGTCGGACATCCAAGATCTTTACTACCTCTGCCGAAACCACGCTGGACGACACCCTCCAGCGGTATTGGATACGGAGGCTCCGGGACATCAGGTCCTGCGATACTTGATCTATTAGCGCGGAACGATTGCGTCTGAATCTGAGCAGGTCGCAGTGGTCCGTTGAGCAGGTGTTTGTGTGTAGCTGGCATGACGGTACCACAAGCCAGAGAGCACTTGTCCCATCCTATGGAGATTCTTATATTCCAGCAGTGGTTTGAGTTTTTGAAGTGTCAGAGAAAAGAGCAGACATCAGTCTGCATAAGAATCTTTGACTCGTTTCGTACTGCCAGCTACAGCCTCAGACTCTCACCATCATGTCGACGCCGTTTGCAGGCTATCCCATGTATGCTATCAAGGGCCGTATCCTGCCTATGTCACTGCAGCTGGCCAACCGACCCCCATAGTGTATGCCGCGCAATTTCCCATCCCAGGGTATCCAGCACTCTATGGCATCGTGAAAGCACCTACACCGACGAACCAGTTCCATAGCGCTCCGGACATTCCTGCTATCTCGTCAGAGATAGCCTCCAAGCAGATGCAGAAGTTGATCGTTTCGCAACTGCAACAGTCGCAGTTCGACGCGATAGAACCGCAGGCACTCGCCCGCCTGGAGCTCGAAGTCGTAGCATGTAATCGTCACATGTTCTTCAGGAGTCAATACCGACACTCATTTCTTCTGACAGTCGTCCAGAGATTATACGAGGGGGCCCATGACTATGCTAATCTCGCATGCCGAGCCTCTCCAGTGGCGATGGACGTGTTAGCGGCTTGCGATGCTCAGGGTGTGAGAGTCAATGACTTGCACGCCATCGCAACCACGTCAAAGTCTACCGGTGAGGAGGACACTAGTCGAGTTGTTGCGAAAAGCTGAGCCTTGCAGCGCCGCCTATGGGGACTTTCGAGCCCCCGCCACCTCGACCGCGTTCCCCCGACCTCCTCCCATCAGATGACGAAGGGGCTACGCCAGCACTGTCGACAACGTTGCGGCAGATCCCGTCCAACTTTCCGCCTCTACCACCAAAGCATTCGTATCTCAAAACTCCCGTACGGCGCTATTGACCTTTTGTCTACTCTTTACTAAACAGTCACGCCAGGCATCCCCACCCAGAAAGGCAGCACTGCCATCCTTGGAACGAAAGCTGAAGACTGCATCCCTCGTGCAGGAGTCCCTCAAGAACTTACTGACAGCTACCGAGGACAATCTAGGACAAGAAGACGGCGAGCTTCTAGGTCATATAGTCAACTGGGAAGCCTCGACCTATCCAAGGAAACGCTGGAAAATCTCGGCAGAATAAGATCCGCCTAGCGAATATCACCTCTTGCTCGTGAGAGCGTGTCCAGCCTCGTGCATGAAAAAAAAGTCCAAGAATCGGTGGCCATCATTTCAATTATTGTGCCACGCACCTTCGGCCCCCAATATCATCAAATATTTCAGGGGTAGCCGAACTCGTGGCCTCGCGCAATGATAGTGCCGCGCATCTGGATTTATAGGTGTCGCGCTTCAATCGGCTTCTCGGGATATCACACCCGCAGATCGTGAGGGTCTGCCCGTGCTTGTAATTGTTGTGAGTATTAATAGGAGAAGTAAACTATGTAATAGACGTCCCTAAACTTGAACTTCTGTCTTCGTCGACATCCATGGAGTGAGCAGGAATTTGGTCTGCCGTAGTTTCTCGGGAATCAGCAGAAGGTGTTGTGGGCGTCGGCACCCTGCTGTCAGCCGTAAGTGCAGAGCCAAACGTTATCAGAAGTTGGCCCTCCATTCCGGCCTGCCTTGGACGGGCAATTTTCCGTCTTTTCGTGGGAACCCGCTCCACGTTACTACTGTCCTGTCGCTTTTGCCTTTTCTTTCCCCCCCTCGAAGACGATGATATCGATGACGCAGGGGTTGATAGTCGTTTTGGTGTGTTTGATGCGGATCCAGGCGGCATCAAAGGTCTCGTGGAGCCTGGGGTACGCTGATTGACAGATCGGGTCCGAGCTGACCACCGGTTCCAAGAAAAGTAATAGAGACCCTTCGTTG
Source organism: Pisolithus thermaeus (assembly GCA_024663475.1). Classification (NCBI taxonomy): domain Eukaryota; kingdom Fungi; phylum Basidiomycota; class Agaricomycetes; order Boletales; family Pisolithaceae; genus Pisolithus; species Pisolithus thermaeus. The sequence goes on along the minus strand of JANFAF010000015.1, from coordinate 626,352 downwards.
CGCGTATAAACGTCTTGTCGAAGTGGTGAGCCTCGAGCTAATGGTCCAGGTGACAGGGACTGAACATCTGATGGTGTGCGTGACGATTCTGCGGTCGTTGTGACTTCGGAATCCACAGAAGGATGACGAGTCACCTTGAACTTGACTGAAGGGAACTTCAAACCTCTTTGGAGCGATAGATAGCGGTTTCGACACTGAGGAAGAAATGTTAATGGACACACAGCACAGGAAGATGAACGTACCATAGTGTCTGTCCGACCAGTCCCAAGCAACTTACTGATCTCTTTCCAAGCTATGTTCTCGTTTTCACGGACGATGTCAAGCAAGGCCTTTCTTCTTCTGGACTCCATGGATTCCTGTTGACGTTGGGGTTGACCTGTTCGTTCCACCGATCCCTGCACTGATCATTGGTTCGACCAGGCATGGCCGCTGCTACATCCACCCACGATTGATCGTATGCATCAGCGGCAATCCGAAGTCGCGCATCCTCCTCTGGAGTCCAGTTGACACGCTTCACAGAAGGATCTAAACTGCGTTGATATCTGGTACTGCATTGCATGGGCGTCGCGTCCTCCGAAACGTAACGAGCAGCTAGGCCATGTCATGAGTGGCAAGCCATGGAGACAATCACGGAGGCCTACCCAGCGACCAATTATGACCGAACATGTCAACTGCTTTAATCAGTCGTTCATCAGACATAGGTGTCCAGACGTGATTTTTTCGTGTTGTGCCTTGGCGCATGCAGTCCACGTGTGTCCGATTGGTCTGATGGAATGTCAGACGCGCAGGAAAAGACGTATGGGCGAAAGACCCTACACCTAGCTTTTGAGCTATGTCCGACCAATCCGGCGAGCCAGTCTCTATACTCCGCAACAAGCTGACTTTAGCCTGGCTATTTCTTCTTCTTTCCAAGGATCATGATTGAAATCCGGATGCCGGTCTCCAAGCCATCGGATCTCGCACTCTTTTGCAGTGCGAGTGGTCATCGACACCCTAGATACCTGCAAAAGTAAGAAAGGTGAGCAGAAAAGAAGAAGGAATTTGATCTACCTTCTCCGCAATCCGATCCCAGTCCAGACCTTCGCAATTACACTCTAGTGATTTGGGAGACCGTTCGCTCATGTCATGGAAAGTTGGGAGGCCCCTATTAGGCGGTGATCAGAAATGTAATCTAGTTCAGCTGGTGCACATACAGTATCTGCGCATCGAAAGCCATCTTGCGATAATTTTCCGTCCGAACAGCTTCAGCCAGAGCATCAAGCTCACGGGCCTTCACTGGGAAGCGAGTTAGTTGGATTGCGAATCAGAAGAAGGGACGCAACGGTTACTGGGGTGACTGTCTGTTAAGCTTTTGTACCGATTTCGCCGCAGAGCATCGTCGCGGAACGGAGAATCCTATCAACGATCGTGTAGTTACACAAAAGAAATATTGAGCTTGGACGTACTGGAGATAGCAATTCTGAGGAGGGAATCGCGCTCGCTGCTCGCACAGCTCCTGGCACGAGGACGAAGCCCGGAACGTCAAGGTCGGAGTCGTCTTCCACCTCTATGTTAGCAGCGTCCTGTATCAACGGTAATAGTTTGTTTAGAGCGAGTTATCCATACGATGAGAAATGGAAAACACACGATTAATCTTTCGACCATCTGCAAGCTCGGCCTCGAGTCTTTCGATGTAAGTGCTCAGTGCCCGCTGATGCTCTCTGTTAGCCTCCAGTGCCTTCTGAGCAAGTCGATGGACATGGTTGGCTTCTTGCGACTTCCACCATGAAGCTTCACTGCCAGACTCCACGAGATGCGAAATGAATTGAACGAGCAGTCCACATGCACAGACCGCTAGTACTTTGTGGTGGAGAGGCCACTGCAAGTGCAACTCTCCACAAACAGTGACAACGGCTACTTCCAGCTACCTACTGCCATGGCCAAAGGTGCCGCTAAACGTATAGGTAAACAGACAATCCTTTGTTCGCATGCCTTGACCAATGATCTGATTTATAGCTGGTCAGAACGAACGAGCCATTAAAAATCTCCGTCTGGGGATGGTCATCCCGACCATACTGTCGCTCGTCCTTCGTTTACTACTTAGACGGGACTCACTGCCTCCCTCGAAGGGCTCTCTGCTCATCTACGTATTGACGTATCTTCCCGCTCTCTTTCTGTCGCGATACTTGGAAAATATCGGGACTTCTCGCCGCGATCCTACAACGGGAGCCCTCATTTCGTCTGGCGAGGATCTCAACCAACCCGGCGTCACGGAATGGTCCTTCGACGTTCTATATGTCACTTGTGGGTTTTCTACTCTATCTAAGCTTACATTACTGTTTAAGCGGTGGGTCTGTGAGGCAGGGGCATGCCAGGTTGGCAGCGGAGCATTCGGGGAGTGGTTTTGGTACTTTCTATCTGGTGGTGAGTGCTTGCACGAGTTGTCGTCCGGCGTTGTGGTAAGGCGGGTTCACAGATACCGTTATACGCGCTCTTCAAAGTCTGGACCGGTCTCGTCGGTCCATTCTTGTGGCCCTCGTCAAGTGTCCCGCCGCAGGACGACGCAAAGAAGGCAGAGACATCGAGTAAACGACAAGAAAAGCTCCGCAAACGGAGTGAACGAGGAGATCAGCGGGTTCGTGCTTCGCGCAAATGATATGACAGACGGATTCGCTGTAGGACCTCGACGTCCGGCCTATACTCAGCGTTCAGCATTCGCCTGTGTCTACCATAGAGTCGAACGTTGACCAATTTGCATATCTACTTGTGGGCTAGTTGGCGTGGGACCCTGGATTTAGGTGTGTGTTGCAAATCCGTCAGGGAACATGAACCTCCGCTAGAGGCAACCCTGTGAGCGACGAACCGACGACGTCCGTTTTGTGCCAGCGCTCGATGAGACGAGAGTTTCACAAAACACAGATGCGAGTCGTTCATTGGCTCCGTGCTGCTTGAGACCGAGCCTACCACGTGACCCGGACACGGTCATGCATACAGTCGCCCTGGGGGTCATTGGATGTTCGCTTCGGGTCCCGCGTCATCATCGACCTTGAAACTGACCACCACCATGGAGCCAACGATAGAGCGACCTTTGAGGGCTGGTTCCGACCTATTCAGCATGAATAGCCCCTGCAATCTGGGTTTTCAACCTGACTACGCTCGCTCTCGGAGTGTAGGTGTCATTATGCATATACTGAGAGAGTGGTCTCACATGCATACATCTACTTTTGGGGGCTATTGACCATGTAGAGTGAGCCCGGATTGCACAGCGATAGCAGCGTCAGCACCGCTCATCTGCCTCTTCCGGGTCTTGCGATCGAAGGTGTTTCCCATGGTACCGAGACCCCCGAACTATCATTGCAAGTCGGTACCGAGCGGCACACTGTAGGCGATATGCTTGAAACTCCCACTGTTCGAACGCAACACCTCGGAAGTGACAGCAACTGTGAGGAGAAACACACAGGGGTCACCGAGGTCAACGAGCGCTTAGAGACTACAGATGGCGCATGTGTAAGTGTCTTGGTGGGTCTACCGTGTCATTCATTGTGACCTATACAGGGAACACCGTTTCTGCTTGCTGAGATGAACGGACGTGTCTTGGAAGATGATGATGCTTCTGGCGCTGTCGACAACAATCCGCCTTCTTCCTCTTTGCCCCCGAGCTCAAGTCCAGCCCAGGTATTCTCGTCCTCGCCACTCGCATCCACCCAGTCATCGTTCGTGCCCAGCGATAAAGTCACAGGGGTAAGAGCATTCCATTGACTTTACCAAACACTAGACCCTTCTCCCAGATCACGGAAACGAAGGAGTACATCCCTCCCAATGTCCTCTCCGAGACAAGGACTCCACTCGTTGGTACGTAGCAGCACCGTTTCCCGGGGTTTCGGACATTGGTCAGGTAATGACATGGTATATGCATCGGCACCAGAACCTATCGAACCCCCAGTATTCTCCAGCGTAGGAAAAAGATCTGCCAGATTCAGCGTACTGAGTCGATCTTCCCATTTATCAGTGACTTATAGTATCAGACAGGATTTAAGCGCCTTGTACCGAGATCAGCGCAGAGCAGATGTCGCCCCACTCTAAGCGCATGGTGAGCTGCTTTAGAACATGCTATATAAACAATTAACTAATCCCCGTATCGCAGAAGGTGGACGTGGACGATGTACTACCCACTCCCAAACGGTCGACGCTAGCATCGCAACAGCGACAGTACAGAAAATTAGCCACACCGTTTCGGTCACCCGTCTTGACCACACCTGTAGAGCGTTCTGGCAAAATAGAATGCGCCTCTGCGAAGTCAGAATCGACTGGTAGACCTACGTCAGCTACTATTAGTTCCAATTCCAAGGAACTCCTTTCTAGTCCGCCGCCACGAAGACAACTCGTCCGCTCGAAAAAAGGGCAAGAGACGAGGACAGAAAGAGCCGCCGCCCAATTCAAGTCACCCATTATACAATCGGGCGTCCCTTCCTCTGGCGTATTAAGCCGACCATCCATCCGTCTAACGCCCACGGTGCAAATGCTTGAGCACAGACTACAGGTACTTCGTCGTGCCGTAAAGATCAAGGAAGATAAGGATGAAGAAGTTCTACAACAGCTCATGACGAGGTGGACCGACGCGGGAAGGGAAGCAGCCTATGAGCTGTGGGGCTTGTCAAAGATACTGGAGATTTCCAAGGAAAATCATCGGACTTCGGAAGCTGCTGGGGTCGTGGAACAACACTTTCCGGTGACAATAGTTGGGGGTGGGACAAGTCTGAAGATGATGCTAACGACCACACAATTTGGCGCTGTACTGAGGGAATGCGATAGCTTGCGAGGAGGACGAAACTCGAAATACATTGGGCACAATGCTCCGCCAGCTGCGAATCGACCCGCGACGTTAGGTTGGGATGAGCAGTATGGAAACGTTTGTCGACTGACTCCTACATGACCTTCGATAGTCGACCCTGACATAAATTACTGATGCTCCTACCTACAAAGCACTAGTCATTGCGTGTATATCAACCTGTCATATGTGAATCCACACACATCAGAATAAGAGGAAACCCAACATTGTGATTACCATGAGCTAAAAGGAAAAAATATTTCAACCCAACCAGTGGGGAAAGTGTTCTCAGAACAAGCTGAGGTCTGAAAAATTGGGTAACGCGACATTGAAGTGAGGGCAACCCACGGAACGCCCTAGTAAAAGGCGAGGGCGTTGTCTGTTTGTGCTGCCCCCTGTCGCCAAGTTTAATTACTGGCATTTTCTCTATGACGACAAGGCTTTTGAATTTGCCCTGGCCTGCGGGTCGAGCATATTTGCCTTTTTAGGTAGTGTCAATAAGCTACTTCCAAGTGAGTATTATACACCCTACGAGGTCATGGCAGACGACGACGAACTTGCAAGTGTGGTATCTTCTGCGTTGCGCGATGCGTTTAGTACGGGTATCTTGTCAGCTCCCATTAGCTCCAGGGACCTTCTCCTCCATTTCATCTCCTTCAAGGCTTGGGCCGGTTCACCAACACTGAAGTTGACAGACCTGCGTCGGCTGGATTCCATCTTGGAGAGATTGGAAAACCACTGGGAACATGGAACGATAAGGACTAGCCGCGTTAATGATGCTCTAGCTATCGTCGATATATACCTTGGGAACGGCCGCGCTGATGTATCAAACCCCCGTAAGCGGAAGCGGGCAGTCGACGAGGAAGCTGATTCCGCTGCTGGTGATGAGCATGACGAGCGCTCCTCGCGTAGTCAGAGCCGATCCCCTCCGCCCTCTAAGACGCCACTGGGAAGTCTCGGCAAGGAGCTGAAAGAAGTGTATGCCCTTCTGCAACGTAGCACGGCCAAAGGGCGTCTCTTGGCTGAACGTGTGCGTATTTACTAGATTTATTAACTGAAACGCGATCGTTGACTCACATAGTTTCGCTCTGTTCAACCAACCTTTAATCCAATCTGTCCGCAAGTTACCAAGGACGAATGTTCTAAAGTTCGTCGCGAAGCTTCAGGGGGTTCAGAAGCTATACAGACAACTTTGCCTACTTGTGATCGCGTGCACTTCCGACCACTCATCCGACTACATACAGACCCCTCTCTTGGACATTGTTCCTATCTTAACACGTGCTATTCCGAACCCACGTACGCACAGTCTCCTTCGATACCACCTTTCCCTTCGGGAAGCGCTACGAGGTCATCCTTACCCTCGGGACTTGGAGCTGGAGGTAGAGGTAAGGAGAAGGCACCCTGCCGCTACTTGCATTTTGAGGTGGATTGGGACGAGAGAGATGGACCTGCTGTTGGCAATGACCATACGAAAGAGGTATTGAGAGTGCAAAGGCCTCTCAAGTTGGAAATAGGCCTTGGTCCAAACAAAAAAGACGCACAGGCGGTAGGTTTTCCTTCCAAGTCTGAAATTGCCTGACTAAGACGAACGTATTCTAGCTGCCACCTCAATGGATTAATTGCGACTTGCGCCATTTCGACTATTCCGTTCTCGGGAAGTTCCACGTTATCATGGCCGACCCCCATGGGACATTCACATGAGTGTACGTTTACTTTTTTGTTATATTTCTTTTGGTTGTTTTCATCAACTCCTCCGAAGTTACCCTATGGGACAATGACGGACGATGAAATGCGGGCCATGCCAATCCCCGCTTTACAGGATGAGGGCCTTCTCTTCCTATGGGTCACGGGCCGCGCAATGGAAGTCGGGCGAGAATGTCTTCGAGTCTGGGGTTATACGCGGGTTGACGAAGTGGTTTGGGTGAAAACCAACCAGGTATCCTTCTTTAAAATCGTTGGTGAGACCGTGTTCATTGCAGGCGAAATTTTCAGCTTCAGCGGGTTATTCGTACGGGGCGTACAGGCCACTGGCTTAACCACACCAAAGAGCACATGCTCGTAGGAGTGAAAACTCACCTTGATGAAGCAGGGAATCTCAAGTTCCCTAGTTGGGTCAACCGGGGCCTTGACACGGATGTGATAGTAAGCGAGGTACGTGAAACGAGCCGCAAGCCCGATGAAGTGTATGGCCTCATCGAGAGGATGTGTCCCGGAGGTCGGAAGGTAGAAATTTTTGGACGTAAGCACAACACCAGACCAGGGTCGGTACATTTTCTTGCCTGTGAAAACCTTTTTTTGATGTTAACGATCGTGGCTAGATGGCTCACTCTCGGGAATCAGCTTGGCCCGGATCAAATATTCGAGGAAGATCTGGCCACTAGAATACGAGCCCGTTACCCAGAGAGACTCGTTGGGGGACCCACTGCAGGACCTTTGCAACCTTAAAGGAGTCATCACCGTCTCACCATGTCGCATCTACGGTGTGCAAGGTCGTGCTTTTCCTAAGCTAGTTGGCGAAAACATATTTTTATTCTGCTGTGACAATGAATTGCATAGAAATCCCCTTGAATGTAGTCACAGTGAGTAGTACGAGTACGTCGCTACAATGACATGCCTCTATTGCATCAGGGAACCGGCAATTGGTCAGGACTGGTCACAAACTGGTTTGTGACTGGTTCTGACTAAAATCCCATTCACTGATGTGTACTGTATCTTGTATGATTGAGTCTTGTAATTAGTACGTGCAGATTACATCGACCAACTTGAGCCCACCGATAAAGTATATCTACATACAGCTAGGTATATCAACCGAACAATGAAAAAAGTGGACTGGGTGCGTGAGTGCGTGGCCTTAGTGTTGCTTGTCAGTTAGGTCAAGTTCTTGAATCAGGAGGTCATCGACGGCTCTTGGGTTCTCCAAATACACTAATGTATGTCAGTCTCGGCCGTTACAAGTGAATGAAAAAAGGCGCACGATGGTGTCCAGCACTGGGGATGACGAACATTCGCCCAAAGTGGTTACCGGCTTCGCGGAGCTGTTGAAGAGACTGAAGCCCGCCCACGGGGTCCATCCAATCATGTTCCCCGTCTGCGCATGCCGCAGCCCGGTCAGATCCAAGAACCTGTTGAGGAAATATATACGCACAGACGAAGGTTATCGGCATTTTGAGGGCCGATATCCGATCTACTAGTGGCATGCGTGCGTGTGCAAAGGGTGCAAGAATGTGAGCTGAAGAGAATTGGCGTGAGATAATGAAATTCTGCGCATACAGCGAGACTGACATATGCAATACTCGCCAGATCCTTTGGAAAGCGTAATATTCAAGATATATTCATGCATGTCGCGTGTTTCATCCTCTGTGAGAGAAGAAAAGCGGCGGCTAGAGTACTAAAAACCATCGTTGGATGGCAAGTTAGGAGGAGCGCTGGGGGTACTTACTTTGCCGACTAGCATTGGTCCCCAGAATAGGGTGGAGCGAACTAATTGGAATGGGCTCCATCCTTCTTCCCATAGATACGTGACTAGCTTCATCGTTCGGCTTTCCTGATTCCTGGCTGCCCTTTGCTCATTTCTTATATGGCTAACTGCGCTAGTCGAGGCGGAAGTAGCAGGTCGTGCATTGGCAGCACTGGCCTGAATCACCTGTGTCCGTCAACTCCCTGGAGGGCATAGTAAGGTTGTTTGGATCGCGAGTGACACCAGCGGGAGAGAGTAGATGAGTTTGTTCACTCGCGTAGGATAGCGTAGTGCATATGCGACGCTGAAATACGCCCCAAGTGAATGACCAATCAAAGTCATCTTATCCAAGCCCATCTTGTCTCGCCATTCTTCAAGTGAGTCCACAAAGAAGGCTTCTGCCTCACGCACTCGACCAGCCACGTCATCGCGCTTGGCTTTCACGTGGAAAGGGACACGGGCAGACCGACCCATACCGAGCCAGTCAAGGGCATAGACATCCGTGCCTCTGTGACCAGCCCAGGTGGCGAGTGCAGGGTAATTACGGAAGAAAAATCCTAAGCCTGCTCCATAACCATGTAACACGACGGCAGGAGGCGGTGCGTTTGGAACTGTGTTAGTAGATCTAATGGATAGTGTATTGAGGTAGTGTTTCGGAGTTGCGAGGTCCATGCGTTCCGTGCGCGCAATAACAGGACTGTCCCCAGCTGATGACGTAGGCATCTTCTCAGGGACGAAGAAGGGCAAACGTCTGAAGGAGAGATCAGCTCCCGAGGGGTGAATTCAATCAACTCACGTTCGATACCTTAAGAGACGCTCCTCTGCAGCAGGCACCTTGCTTCTCGCCAGCGTGCCACCTTAAAATAGTGATGAGAACGATTCATATATATGCTGGATAGTAATCAAGCGACGCACCAGCTCTTCAGACTAGCGGTGAATGTCAGGGGTATGTCCCTGGCTGGTGGGATAGGGAGAAACGAAGATGGGCTGGCTGCGACTGAAGCCGACATCACTCCTCTACTAAGGACGCTAACAACGACGGGTATTGCGGAGGACGACGAGGTGCCGGACGAGGGGAGGGGGATGGGTGCCCAGTTATAAGCCACTCACACAAGGATGACGTGCCGAGTCGGCATGGGTGATCGCATAAGCACACTTCGATTTCAGAGTCCGATCTCGTCCTGCACTGGTCTCCTAAGAACAGCCATGTACAACGGAATTGGTCTCACTACTCCTCGCGGAAGGTGCGTGGCAAATACGGAACCTGGTCATATGCTGGCACCGACATACTTTGACAGTGGTACAAATGGTTATGTTCAGCGCAACCTCTCCGCGCTGCGCGTCCACCAGACTCCGGCAGACAGAGCTGCCGCGTGGGACATAGCTCCACCTAAGCATAGGGAACCCGACGGGGCTATCCTGGAACACGAGAGGAAACGTAAAGTAGAGGTAAAATGTCTGGAGTTGCAGCTCCAACTTGAGGACGACGGGTACGTATCCCATTAGCTTTGGTCTAGTTGCTGACAACTTACTTGTCCTCTATCTAGTTTGGACGAGGCGGAGATCGTAGTCAAAGTCCAAGAGTTGCGCGAAAAGCTCAATGGTGACCTTGCTTCACTTTCGACGACAGTCAAGAACTTGAAGCCTTCTGATACGCATGCTATCGCTGCTGCAAAAAAGGCTGAGCTCGATAAGATGGCACGTGCGTTGGGTACTAAAAGGGACTACGTAGAAGGAGACGCTTCGATCGTGAAAAACAAGAAGAGAACAGATTACAACGTATGGTAGAACGGGAGGAACGGAGAGGGAGAGAGAGGAAGACCGTGCCAGGATGCAGGAACAGCGCGAAAGATGGCAAGCCGAACAAAGGGAAAGGGAGAGGCGGAGAAGAAGAGAGGAGATCGAATCAGGAGAGAACAGCGCGAAAGAGAACAACAACGTGCACGGGAGCGGGAGCGGCAGAGGAGCCGAGAGAGAGAGCGTGATGATAGGGATTACGGGAGCCGAGAGCAAAATGAAAGGGGTTACAGGAGACGAGAGCGAGATGAGAGAGAATACCGGACGAGAGAGCGAATGCCACCACCACGTCGCTACCCCCGGTCTCGATCAGGCTCCCCTCGTCGGCGTTCACCTGTAACCACACCTCATTGGATTCGTGAACGATCCGAGTCACCTGTGAGACGTCACAGTTCGGTCGCCTCCCGTACTTCGGGCGTGACCGCTCAGACTCCCCGCCACGAAGGACTCGAGACCGCTCGCTGAGTAGCGATCGCCAGGAGAAAGATCGCGACGTATCGAGGTCGAGGTCACCTAGTATACGCGGGCGTAGTCGCGAACGCTCCGTGTCTGCAGGCTCTTCTATGTCAGTCAGCACAAGCCGCAGTCGTTCTGGAAGTCGTAGCGACTGACTTGTTCCGACCTCGGCCATTTTGTCTGGCAGTTCTACTTGCTATTGTGATTATCTTCTGTCCAAAGATGTTTTCTGCTGTAGTACATCTTCGATATGACAGTGTTGACGACACCGATCATTGCCATTCGTGTGGTACCGTAGTCTGGCGAAGAAACGAAGGGCTGATGGTTCAGGAACGCTGACCGGTTTTTTCCTTGGAGTGCTTCAAACGAACAACCCGTCCTCCTTGCGTTGCACGGCGAAAAAATGCATTTCTCTTACCTCCGGCACCCAATCGCGGCTCTCCGACCTCGTTTACTAGGAAGAAGTCCCTGTGCCAGGACTTTGCAGACTCGTCTTGCATCGAATGCTGTAGTAAAGGTCCGTCTATTTGTCGTTTGATTCCCAAGTCGATATCATTTCAATGGATCCGTAGATTCCTTCTGAACCAAGCACTGGCTACTTGAAACCTACTTACGACCTCTCTTCCTCTCCGACCACCAGAACAGCCAGCACTCTAGCACTCGGAGAGCAGTACCTCCTCCCCATTTACGCTCGCCCACCAATAGTACTGTCACATGGTCGCGGATGCTGGGTGTGGGACACTGAGGGACGAAATACTTAGATTTCAGTGCAGGTATTGCTGTCAATGCACTAGGCCATGCTGACCCAGGTGTGGCCGAGGTCAGTCACCATTGCTTGGTCACGAAATACATCTTAATCAGCGGCAATAGGTTCTGCACACGCAAGCTTCCACCCTTCTTCACTCGTCCAACGTCTATCATAACGAATGGACTCCGAAGCTAGCAGAGTTGCTTGTCGCCGCTACCGCGTCAGAAGGCGGCCTCGGTTTTCCTACTGGTTCTACACCTACTACTCAGGTCAGGGTCTTCTTTGCCAATTCTGGAACAGAGGCGAACGAGGGCGCTTTGAAAATAGCTCGTAAAGTTGGGAAAGATAGGTGGGCGGCATCCACTGGCAATAAGCCTGACGACCCGGCATGCTCCAAGACGAAAATCGTGTGTTTTGAAAATGCGTTCCATGGCCGCAGCATGGGTGCACTCAGTGTCACCCCAACGGAGAAATACCAAGCACCGTTCAGGCCGCTGATTCCTGGTGTCGATGTTGGGAAAGTCAACGACTTCGAACGCCTTCAGGACCTGATTACCGATGAAACCTGTGCAGTTATAATCGAACCCGTGCAGGGCGAAGGTGGCGTCGCAGCCGCAGATGAACAGTGGCTAATGGCGCTGCGGGAGCGTTGCAACGAGACCGGCGCCGTCTTAATATACGATGAAATACAGGTCAGATAGTTCTATAATCAGTTGTGTATGAGGCCTGATGGCCGTTTGTCAGTGCGGACTTTTCAGAACTGGGACAATGTGGGCGCATTCTACTCTCCCAGTGGGCTGCCACCCGGATATCATCACAATGGCAAAGCCACTGGCAAATGGATACCCTATTGGCGCGGTCCTACTGCGCGATACTATCGCGTCTACGATGACAGCTGGTGAGTGATTGTGGCCGTCCGAGACTGCCGCAGACGACGGTCTTACATCGTTTGTCAGGCACCCACGGAACTACCTTCGGAGGATCCCCGATGGCTTGTGCAATGGGTCACTACGTGCTTAGTCGGCTCAGCGCACCGTCATTCATCGCTCACATCAGCGACGTCAGCAAATACTTGAACACACGGCTGGAGCTATTGCCGAAGTGGTTCCCTGATATTCTCCAAACGGATGTTCGAGGCCGTGGGCTTATCCGTGCCTTAGGTTTCAAAAACGAGAAACATCCAGGGCGAGTTGTGGAACTAGCTCGGGAGCGAGGTGTCTTCCTCTTGACTGCTGGGAATGACGCAGTTCGACTTGTGCCACCCCTTACGGTTAACGAAGAGGAAATTGAACTTGCTATGGATGTATTAGAGGGATCTCTGGGGGCTCTCCAGAACTAGTATACTTACCCCAGAACTAGCATACTGAAACACTAGACTATATCATCGTGTCTCACATTGACACAGGTCTGCTATCTTTGTGTTCATTATGATGATGACTGTTCCATGCTTGCCGGTAGCCTGGTAATTGGCCCTGACACGTGATCTCTGGGACAGCCAATCACAGCCGTTCTAATTCGCATTTAATATCACGTCCGAAGAAAAGTATCGGGACCACGTCTGTTTTCCCTCTCACCGTCCGCTCCCGTACTCGCGTCCATTAGCTGCGCCTTGTAAGTCGCTCTTCCATGGTCTTGAGCTCGTCTGGCTCGGCGTGTCTGAATGCTAATCAATATTCAGACTTAGAGCCTCAAGGTTGCGGTCATGGAGAGACTTTCTGTACTTTCTCGCTTCAAGAATATCTGCCCGTTCTTGGGTAGAACACAAGTATCTACTTTGCGCATGTTGTCTACTTCATCGTCCCCCCAGTTTCCCTCTCTGTCTTGCCTCACAGAGACAGCCACCAAGTGCCCCATCATGGGTCCAGCCCTGCAAATGCGCTCTACTCAACTTGTTGCCGGTTATGCTAGCGTAGCTGGCCAGGAGGATGTTCAGAAAATCCATCACAGCAAGGGAATTTATCCTGGAAACCTTGCTAGCGATGCCGATATTACAAAGTGTCCGCATGCTTCCGCTGCCCGGGCAGCTGCACGGATGGCCGAAGAGCTCACCTGCTGCCGCTGCCACGGAAAAGAGGGACACGAAGGCGGAAAAAGCAGCAGCGGAGGCTGTCCTTTCCATAAGGCTGCTACTGCTCCTAAGCCTGTTGAAATGCATGACACCCATCCAGTAACTGGACAGCGTGCCTCTGGGACCTTCAACTACGGTCAATTCTACGCTACAGAGTTGGAGAAAAAGCACAAGGATCAATCTTATCGTTATTTCAATAATATTAACAGGCTTGCGGCCAAGTTCCCCTGTCGCTCATACCGCGAACGTGAAAGACGAGGTCGAGGTGTGGTGTGCCAACGACTACCTTGGTATGGGCAACAACCCCGTCGTTTTAGAGACCATGCAGTTCGTCAACATTGATCTTCTGCTCCTACGCATATTCGGTTCTCATAGTTTCCACAGTCGTACTTTGGACAAGGTACGGAGCAGGCGCGGGCGGAACGCGAAACATCGCTGGAAATAGCGCGCTGCACCTGAGCCTTGAGAAAGAGCTAGCTTCACTTCATAGGAAGCCTGCAGCTCTTGTGTTCTCCTCGTGCTACGTGGCCAATGATGCGACTCTTTCAACGTTGGGGTCAAAGTTACCTGATCTTGTGTACTTCTCTGATGCCTCCAATCACGCCTCCATGATACAAGGCATACGTCACTCTGGTGCGAAGAAGGTCATTTTCAAACACAACGACCTTGAAGACCTCGAGTCAAAATTAAAGATGTGGCCCCGAGAGACTCCCAAGGTCATTGCATTTGAAAGTGTCTACTCGATGTGCGGGAGTATAGGACCTATAAAGGAAATCTGTGACCTGGCTGAGAAGTATGGTGCCTTGACCTTCTTGGATGAAGTTCATGCAGTTGGATTGTATGGCCCTCACGGAGCTGGTGTCGCTGAGCATCTTGATTTTAACGCTCATCTTGAGGCTGGTCAGAACTCGAAAGCCATCAAAGGAAGCGTAATGGACCGTGTGGATATCATTACCGGTGAGTAAGCCAGCTTGTCTCTAGGTACGACGTTACTGATCCCGTTCAAAAAGGAACTCTGGGCAAAGCTTATGGAACTGTCGGAGGCTACGTGGCAGGCTCCAAAAACTTCATTGACATGATCCGGTCCTATGCGCCTGGCTTCATCTTCACCACTTCTCTTCCTCCTGCTACTGTTGCTGGGGCTCGCGCTTCCGTCATTTACCAGAAGCATCACATGGGTGATCGCGCGCTCAAACAAATTAACGTTCGGAAGGTGAAGGAAAAGCTCGCAGGCGATCGATATTCCCGTCGTCCCTGGTCCTTCCCACATCGTCCCAGTCCTAGTCGGCAATGCTGGGCTAGCCAAAGCGGCTAGCGATAAACTCCTTGTGGAGCATGGTATCTACGTCCAGGCCATTAACTATCCCACGGTTGCTGTTGGCGAAGAACGCCTGAGGGTTACCGTCACTCCCCGTCATACCAGTGAACAAATCGACGGTCTCGTCAAGGCGCTTGACACTGTTTTCACTGAACTGAGTATCAATCGAGTTGATGATTGGACCAAACTCGGTGGCTGTGCTACCGTTGGGGTTCCCGAAGCCTCCACTGTAGAGCCCATCTGGACGGATGCACAGATTAACATGGCGGGAAATCAGGAGACGTTGCACGATGGACAAGAAGCTGTGATTGACACTGCAGCGGTTCATGCTGTACATAAGGAATTCGAGGTGTTGTTAGGTCCAACGGAGATGAGCGAGATGGGCAGGGAGGCCGATGCGGTGGTACTTGCAGAGGCGATGGAACTGGCGGCTAACGCCATGCCCAAGAGTGCCCCTCATGCTTACATTCCTTTTAACCGTGCTGAGGCTACATTCGTACCGGTTGCCGTCGCTGCTTGAACTTGACGTGCCTCTGATTCAGGTGTCGTAGTTTGTCTTTTAACAGTGACAAATATTAGAATGTGCGGTAGTTGGTTTCACGTCACAAGTACTGTAAGAGCTTGACGCGTGACAAGGAAGCCTTGAAGACTAGCACGATTCCTTTTGAGCGATGCCTCACTTTGCCGGGCGATTGAGGCTCCGTTGGACCTGCATCAAGGGCCATCTCGAAACAATAATATTACTTGTGACGTGAGCGTACAACTCGACACTGAGACGTGGGCAAGTCTTGTCATTACCACGTGAGAGACGGCTTTGTATGGGACTATTAGCTTTGAGACGATCGCGCAAGTTGAACTCACCCGATGTATCAACCGACTTTCTGTGTCGATTTATTAGCGTTCAAGACGATGGATCATAGAAAGTTTATACGCGTATTAAGGCAACACTGACAACGATGCACGAGAGGGAACTACCCAGCAAGCTCGAAACATGCAGGCAGTCGATTGTTATCCATTTCTTCATCAAAACCCTTGTCTTCCGCGAGCGTTAATTTATATTTATTCAAGCACCAAAGTCTACCACTGTCTTCTGGAGTGATTCGACCAACCTCTCCAACCTTCATTTTTCCGACTTCGGGGTACAATCGAGTTTATTGGCTTGTGATCTTTTCTCAGACCGGGGCTCGAATGTCCAGTGCATCGAGACATTGATTCGGTTCCACGTCGTAGAATCGAGGCCACGAGTGCAGCCACTAGCAATCGTACTGCTGGTGGAATGAATGAAATGAAAGGCAGAGTAATTCGACACGTGACTAGGGGCGGTTGCTTCCCTCAGACTGGAGAAGAAGAGCCGGATATTTCGCAGCGTACTAACTTAAACAAACTCAAACCCTTTCCTGTGTTCAGCGACTACCTCTAGTCACTCATTTTTCCATGGGCCTCACGTTTTCAACGCTGTTCCAGTCTCTGGGACAGCTAATGCGATGGAGCAAGGACCAGGACGTTCGCATTCTCATGTTGGGTCTTGATTCTGCTGGGAAGGTGCGGGCCAACAGGGCGGTACGAACGATCTCCGTGCTTACAACGACGACAGACTACTATTCTATACCGACTGCAAGTGCGTAGCCTGGTACTTCATCCCACATACCGAGTACTAACTCGTTGGTAGATCGGGGAAGTAGTCTCGACGATACCCAGTGAGTCTGTTTAATACTACACTTACGCAAAGTGATTGGCTGATGTCAGTGTCTGGGAAACAGCAATTGGTTTCAATGTCGAGACCGTCCAGGTCATCCCCTCCCTTCGTATATTCGATGGAAACTTCAGTACTGACACGTTCCTCAGTACAAGAACATCAAGTTCCAGGTGTGGGATCTTGGAGGACAGTCAAGCATCAGGTGCGCCTCGCTTTCTGCTGTGCTATAAACAGTGCCTGATCCCTGGTTGCCCTAGGCCGTATTGGCGGTGTTATTTCCCGAACACGTCGGCAATCATCTATGTCATCGATTCGTCTGATCACGCCCGGTTGTCTACCTCTCGGAGTGAACTTCTGACGATGTTGTCGGAAGATGAGCTTTCCGGCGTTCCCCTTCTCGTTTTCTGCAACAAGCAGGATGTCGAAGGTGCATTGAAGCCAGACGAGGTCAGCGAGCGGCTAGGCCTTGCGGGTAAAGAGACGTCAAGACAATGGAGCGTGCGCGGGAGCTGTGCCACGAAGGGGGAGGGCTTAGAGGAAGGCCTAGATTGGTGCGGTCTCCTTTCTCTGATTCCGTTTCGTGTGGGGTTCACAATATAAATAGGCTAGTGAACGCTATCCAAAAGAAGTAGCGGCAACCCGGTTGCCAACGTGTCAAAATGTCATCCAGTTTTTTTGCACGCTTGTCGCCATCGTTACTTTCGTCGGACCTGGGTCGTGAGATAGCGAACATTTATATATTAAGTACTTCTAATATACCTACTAGACATGCTCTCGGAATAACAGTATCGTTGCAGGGTTGCGTAGTACGACGTAGCCCTGACCATTACCCCCGGTTATCTGCGCACCAAGTTACTTGGCCAATTCCGTGTGCTCTGTAAGTACCTGACAAGCAGGTTGAACGGGATATCGTGAAGGCAGCATCAACTCGGTCAGTTAGGGTAAGCCTCAGTCGACCATGACCACTCCCATGCCCTCTCCTCCGGGTGGGCTATACAATCTTGGTACACGCCTAGGTCTGGCCTCCACACACGCACAGTTTTGTCATCAGCGCAGGAGGCAATCATGTTGGTAGCCCAGTCGACAGCACCGACCTCGCCTGTTTGCCCACGTAACTCCACGGCAGCGGTTGGAGGCATCGTAGAGGAAAGACGTCCGATGTTGCTAACGTCGTAGAGAAAAACACTGCCACTCTTTGCCGTACATCCACTGGCAAGCCATCTTCCGCACGGTGAGCTTGCCAGACGGACATAAAAGCTGGACAGCATCTTGGGGTGCGTTATCGATTCCACGGGTATCAACGATGAAGAATCATAGGCATGAATATAATTATCAGCTCCAAGCGCGAAGAGAAGACCTGATGTAGGTCCCGAACCGGCACATAAAGTCATGAGGCCCCGTGCACGACGGGCACCGTGAAGCATCGTTGGATCCGTAGGAGATGTGCACGCCGGAGCGGCTGGGACATGCTTTTTCGTCCGCTTTCCAGTTGCGCTGGTTTGGGGCTGACGGAGGTCCCACATATTGAGAATGCTGCACTCCAAGTGAGTAATCGCATGGTAGTGTCACAGTAACCTCACCCATCGAATGACCCACAGCTTACGAGGGTGCAAGGGTTGGTATAGAGCAACCCAGTGACACTTCTTGGCAAGGGTGTGGTTTTTCTCCTTCCTCTCTTGTTCTTCTCTTGCCCGTGGGCGGCATCAATGGCCATAACCGGTCCCAACGGTGAGGCACTTTCGCTTGTCCTGGTGTTTTCGACATTGGTAGCGACCCGTAAATCCCAGAGGTAGATATTTCCGTCTCGGCTTCCCGTGCTCAGAAGATCCGGATGTGATGGGTTCCACGCAATACATTTGACAGTGCTTGAGTGGCCTTGAAGCACTTGTATGACTTGCTGTGTTTCTACGGAAGTGAGGTGAATTCTTTTGTCTCCTGATGCTGTTGCCAGAACAGAATCGTCCAGGTTCCACTTGATATCGAATATGCCATTATGGTGCGGTTGGAAAAGTGTGCGTTGAGACTCTAGAAATAAAGCCATCCATCATTTGGATCGACGGACACGTACGGAGGTAAATACCGAATTCCCAGTCTTGCCGTTTCGAGGTGTTCAGGATCATGACGCCCCCCTCTTCAGTAGCTACCGCCAGGAACGGGGTGTTACTGCGTTTTGCCCCTAGGAAGCCGTCAGTCGGGGCGCTCGAACGAGATTTTATTTTCAGCATGCTTACCATTGGAATATGCGCAAGCATAAGGTGGGGTGACGAAATGGTTATTCGACAAAGAATGACAGGTGTACACGTCGGACTTGTGTGATGATACAAATGATTGCAGAATGCGGCGAGAAGGGACTGGGTGAGAGTGGATTGAATTTTGGAGAATAAACGCAGCCCGACAAAAGTTTAACGTACGGATAGTCCGAGTGGGGACAATCGGTGAACGGAAGGATGCCGTTCTGAGCAGGTGGAACATGGTGTGACGACGTGTTTTGTTGTTGACGATATCAGCAACCTCCATGTCGACATCGCCACCCTCGCAGAAACCCTCTGCGGTCGGGTCAGTCACAACTTTGGGTCGTTTGGATGGCGTTTCATCAGATTGGCGGATTCTGCGTTTGCAACCAACGTCTTGCAGAGGCGTCGGCAAAGCTGCAATTGCACAAAAACTGTCTCTGCTACCTGGATCAACGTTGGTAGTATTTGACAGTGGTCTGCAGGGTGTGACGTTGGGTGTAGGAAGTGGCATCGCTGAGGGGACGGAGACGCGTCGTAGGACGCGTCGATAAACTCATCGCGTTGGGTCACGTGACCATGGACACGCCAATAACGACTTCGCTAGCTATAACGTGTTTATAGTACTACAGGCACTACAAATGCGAGACACCCATCTGGAACGGGCGGAAGAGGACCGGGACCACCAACCTTACACAGATATGTGTAGACTCGCTTGCCACCTGGAACGGCACCAAATTTGGCTTCAGGAAAGAGTTTCCCATGGTCATGACGTAATCAGTTCCCACGATTTTTGCCCTCGGAGAGACCTTGCTTGATGGTTTGTAGCGTAGCTGGGGCGAACTATTTTTCGTCCCGTTTCTTTCTAAACCATCGCGTATATATGGCATTTCGAGCGCCGTTTCGCACTGTGTCCACGAGGGCCAGGCAAACTCTCAGAATTGGTTTGATTCCTGCAGATGGTATCGGTCACGAGGTCCTGCCAGTATGTCTACTTTTGATGCTCTGGTCGGGCTCTCCCCCAACGCTTGTTAGGGCGCAAAAGCTGCAATCCAAGCGCTAGGTTCATCTATCCCAAAAACTGAGTTTGTCGATTTACTCGCGGGTTTCGAGTACTTCACAAGAACGGGAAATGCGCTGCCGGTGGAAACTGTCGAGGCGCTACAAAATGACTGCTCATGCGCCTTGTTCGGTGCAGTGAGGTGAGTGAGGCCAAGGCAGACGTTTTCGCGAGGTAACTTTCGGTGCATTAGCTCTCCGTCTCGCAAGGTGGCGGGGTACTCGTCACCCATCGTTGCTCTTAGGAAGAAGTTAGACTTGTATGCCAACATTCGGCCGGTGGCCGCTGTAAGTTCTCCTCAGTCACCAGGCGGAGGTGTCTGAGCTTTGGTGTCAGGTTGCTTCGAGTCGCGAAGACAAGCCGGCCGTCGATTTAGTGGTCGTGCGAGAGAATACCGAATGTCTTGTGAGCGCGCGACGAGTCCAGTCAAGAAGGTTGCATGCATGCTGAATGAACGGCGTAGTACGTCAAAGACGAGACGCAGACTGTCGGCACCCACGGCAAAGAAGCTCGCGCCACCCGACTTATCACCGAACGGGCATCGCGGCGAATCGGCGAGATGGCCTTCGAGATCGCCCTGAATCGCCCCCGCAAGGTATGTCACGTGGACACCGTCGGTGTTGTATCGCTCAGCCGGAGACGGTCTCAAAGCATCTCACCATCATACACAAATCCAACGTTCTTTCGATAACCGACGGTCTGTTCCGCGAGACCGTCCGTGCCGTTCCCACGTTACCTGGCACAGACGGCAAATACGATGGCGTCACCGTGGCGGAACAACTCGTGGACAGCGCTGTTTACAGGTGGGACTTGGCACTCTTCCCTCTGGCAAACGATCTCTGACGTGGCACTAACCTCCAGACTGTTCCGAGAACCACAGTAAGTGTTTATCATGATGATATGTGCAGACTGATACAAGCTCGGACGGGGTGGTCAGTATCTACGATGTCATGGTCGCGCCGAATCTCTACGGCGATATCATCTCGTGAGTCTTGCAACGATAAGGTTCGTGATGGCTTACTGAGGCCGCATTGCAGTGATGCTGCAGCAGCGCTTGTTGGATCTCTGGGTCTTGTGCCGTCCGTGAACGCGGGAGACACGTTCGTCATGGGTGAACCGTGAGTGGAGGGTGTGTGGAGGTTACCGTCACGCACTGAGTTGGCTCTACAGCGTCCACGGATCTGCACCCGATATAGCTGGTCAGAATATTGCAAATCCGCTTGCGGCCATCCGTTCTGCAGCCTTGATGTTACGCCACCTTGGGTACACGGACGGGGCAGATCGGATCGAGCGGGCAGTGGACGAGGTGATAAGGGAGGGCAAGTGTCTGACGCCTGACTTGGGGGGAAAGAGCAAGACTACCGAGGTAGTGGAGGAGGTGGTCAAGAGGATATAGGGAGGTCCGCAGTGCTGCCTAAGACTGGGATTGGGTTGGACATACTAGTTGCTGTATTCCCATATGAACACCTCGTGTTTGCTCACGGGACGAGTCGTTTTGCCTTGTAAGGCACCAGAAACGTGTTTCGTAGCACATCCTCGGTGGGGTACATAACGTGGAGGTATTTGCATGCCCTTTGCCACGATAACCTTGAGTTTTTCATTTCGTTTCGCGTGCACCCACGAGGCTAGCAATACTCGTTCTCTGACTACGATCGACTTCGCGAAATGGGCAGGAATACTAATAAGAAGGGGAAGCAGAAGGAGACAACCTCAGTCGTCCCTGCTTCCTCGCAAGCGCCTCCTCCACCCCCACCCCCACCTCCACCTCCTGCTTCAGTTCCGACGATACAAGCACCATCCCCACCCACCGCGAAACACATACGTCATCCCCCTACCACCATGGCCGTGATCGAGGAAGAAGATGCGCAGGCGGGTCCCTCCTGGTAAGCCCATCCTTACTTACGTTGCAACGCGGACAACACGAGTCGGTTCATTTACAAGCCGAAGGCTGATTAGATCTGCATAGGGGACTCGTATGAAGGCACAGAGGGATGGCAAGACTTGGGTCAGCAGGAAGACATGACGGACGCTCGTTGGGTAGTGGGATCCATTATGGAGCCCGGAAATGGTAATGAAGACTGGGGCGTCGCTAACGACAGTCACTGGGAAACGAATTCTGTTGCAGCACCACCACCACCACCTCCTCCTCCTCCTCAACCTCAGCAGAAAAACCCGGGTGGAAGCAGGGCCCAAGCTAAGCATCAACAACAGCAGTTCGCTCACCCGCACCAACAACGACACGAACAACAACACAAGCAGCATGCTAACGCGTCGTCTATGGGACAAACAGCTTGGAACCACCCAGAAGGCGTAAACAAGGCGACCTGGAATACCGCCAATAATAACCACAATATGAAAGGTGACTGGACTACGTTGGATGCCGCAAACTCGTGGGATGTCCGGTCTGCAGCACCGGAATCGATGGAAGATTGGGGAGGCGATGACGGGAACGACCTCAATAATTGGAGTCAAACGGACCCCACTTGGGATCACTCCGCGTCCATTCCCTCTGCACGAACACATACAACGTCGCGTCCACAGCAGGGCGGGTGGCAGAATTGGAGTGCAGAGGCGCAAAGGTTACCCAAGGTAACATTCGATCCAGCCATCCCCCCCTCCTCTAGCACCGCCGGCAACAAGCCCGTTCCCTCCCAATACCAGCTGTCCCAGACTTTAAATGGATTGCTTAACCGATCACAACAGAGTCACCAACCATACCCTGTGCCTCAAAATCAGGGTGGAACATACCCTCAGGCCGCCAGCGGGGGCTGGCAGCAGGCGCCACAGAGGTGGCCTCCGCCAAACATGCAGAAAAATCCTCATCAACAACCTCTCAACCATGACATGCAACACGAGTACCACGACGGGAACGGGAAAAAGAACAAGAAGAACAAACAACAGAGCAAAAAACAGAAGAAACAACAGCACCAAGAAACCAATGACGCTTGGGGCCTTGGAGGCGGTTGGAGCGACCTAAGAGATGAGGCCGAGGATGACTCCATACGTGATGACTGGGGTCAGAAGGTACACTTCCCTCCACCTAATAATAGTGTCAACCATGCGCCTCTTGCACCTCCTGTGGCCGTTGATCCTTTCAGCGTCTATACATCTCCGACAAACAGCTTGGGTCTTACTTTACATCCTAGCGACACGCCAATGTCCAAAACACTCGCCTATGCTTATCACGGCACCGGAGCGTCACCGGGCGGCAACACCGGTCGCATCGCAATGCAACAACTTGCAGACGTGCACTTTAATGAATCACGTGGAAAGGCTATCCAAGGCGTGTGGAATGCCTTTTACAACCAATCGCGGAAGGCGGATGACCGCTTTCATTGGTTGTTCCCTCCCGGAAAGAACGAGCGCGTCGCAGCGCTCATGGCTTGGATCGACACCATGTCTCCCGCCATTGCGTCTTATGGAGTTCGTTTTTTCTCCTTCTGTTGATCGGGTGCCCTTATCCACTGCTTAGCTTCAGAAGTTTCTGCAGACCCGACAACGCGGGGCTTTCTTTGTGAATGCTGAGTACAGTTCCTCCCAAGCGCCCAACCAGCCTGCCCTAGACTGGATGAATTGGGAACAGATCCAGCCCACCATGGACCGCGTCCTACAGGAATCCGTCGGGTACTACAAACCTGCAATCCACGTGGTCATCTTTGTCTACCTTCCGTCCCCCTCTGGAAATAGCGTGGCAATCTGGAGACGGAAGCTTGCTATACCCGATAATGTTCGGCTTGCATACCAGGCCCAGATTACCCAGATCATATCTGCTTTGCCAACAACATACGTAGTCCATGTTGATGAGTGCGTAGATAAATTGGCATATGTCAGTCTAAAGTATGCTAATGATACCACAGGTTACCCCGGAAACCCGACGCTACACCTCCCCCACCACCTCCAAAGAAAAAACGGAAGTGGTACAAGCTATGGCTATCCTCGTGACTTTTTACTTGCTCTTCTCGTAGGAACAGTATTGCTTTCCTTCTCCGCTTGTTCACCATGCTACACTACTTATATGTTTTCCATCTTCAGATGCGGGTGTGTTTGTCTTCTTTGCGCTGTTATGCAATGCTGTCGATTCTATCTTTTACTGTCTTCGTGCAATTAGGTCGACCTCGACTAGAGTACATCTGCGACACAGTACATCGGTGTAAGTTAGTTATCATGGCGGATAATTATACAAAAGCCTGTTGGGATAGATCGTTCCGTCGTAAGGGTCAAGAAGACGTACTAAGGACGAAATGGACTCCTTAAATATCGTCTTGAGGCGTTGCTTAGAGATTTAATTGAACGAGGGCGTTTGTGCAATCGCAATGCAAGGGCGTGCGACCTTTGGACACCATGTTTGTCCGCAACGCCGTGGATAATTGTACTTCGTGCATGAATTCTGCAATATTGACCAGTCCAGTCGCAAGGCAAGCCGAGGGAGCACAGTGTTCAGGTGTTCCCTGTGGACTTTCAATATCAGATGTCACAAAGCGAGAAATAACCTTGGCGACATAGAGTACCTCGTCCGCCTCAGATTGGAAAATTGTTTCAACGAATGAGCTCTGATGGCATCGTCGGATGATTCAATTGGAGGGCGGTGGTGTTCGAGGCTCTGCCGAAGGAGCAAAGTTCATTTTTCTGCAACTTCTAACTCCTTCCGCAGCGCCGCATGTGGGTCAACACCTGCACCTCCGGACAGCGAAAGTCCTGATGGCTGGGTGTTGTTGCCAGGCGGATGCTTCTTAAGGGCCATGCATTGCGAGACCTTTGAAATTCGAACGTTCTGTACCGACGACGATGATTGAGTTTTTGATCCGCCCTAGGTCCTGTTATGTAAGTAGTGACATAGCCGGAATTGTATGGAGTATCTCTGGCCAGGGGATTTCTTAGGTAATCTATACTGTTGCTACCTTCACCGTTTCAGCCTCGTTGGAGTCAAGCTGCAAGACAGCGCCGGGTTTGCAGCGTGCCCGTCAGCAGTCTACACGGCCTTGCTATTCACTACCAGCATCCCGGGAAATGCTATATCGTAGTGGTTAATTACTTCGTTTGCAGTTCCAAATCTTCCATTCTCTATAGGATGTGCTCCGACAAGGCCGTACACACTCTGGCCCCCACAACCGATATAGCGTCTGGCACGCTTCCTCCTGACATCCCCCACCAGGCCTTTGATGGCTGCTGAAGTCTCCGACGCCCTTTCTGGAGATGCTTGCGACCCCCAGGTATCAGAAGAAGAGACCCTGGAGTCCCACGAGGTGATCGAGCTTCAGGCGTTCAGCGAGCGGAAAGCATGGATAGAGGAGAAAATTAAAGTGAGAAATCGCGTGGCTTCCTACGCTTTTGGTCTCATTTCCAATCCTACCTACCTAGTTCTTGGAGGGTCTTCCACCCATTGAAGTGTTCGTTGGTATTGACGCCTTGCGGAGCTCGGCCGAGGTTATTCCCGGGTTACCCACGCGCCAGCAAGTAAATGAGTGGCTTGCCGAGCATGACAGGATTGAGAAGGAAACCGAGATATTCGATTCTGGCGAACTTAAAAAGCTTCGGAAATTCACAAAGGGTACGGCGCAACATTACGACTACAGTCTTCGTCCCGACTGACGTGGTGCTATAGCGGCTACTCAGCGCCACCTGTCACCAGAAGACACCGATCTCATTGAACTTACGCTCACTACCATTTTGGAGTTGGACAAACTTCTCCACCTCCTACGCGACCGTTCTGAGCACCTCGACCTCCTTGGCATCCGACTCACTTGGGAAGAGCAGAGAGCTGCAGCATGGTCAGACCTTCGTAAGATATCTGCCGACATCGAAACTTTCCTTGTTACTCGCGCCAGGTGGTCCCCATCTATATACGAGGTTATGGCAAAACATGAAGAGAAACCTTCGGCGCGGCGCGGCTCGGTCGCTTCTATGGCTTCGGATACATCTGCAACATTTGGTGCTGGCTTCTCTCGTTCCGCGCGCTTCAAACTTGCGGAAATCCTCTCGCGTGATGCGGCTCAGATTGCTGGCAGAATCTCTTCTCTTAGGCACGGGAGAATAGCTTCTGCGGGGAAAGCGTTAGACAAACTCATCGAAAATAGTCGTAAGCCAGTACCGGAAGAACTCCTGGATGAACAAGACAAACTGGAAGAAAAGGGTATCAACGACATGGAAGACGTAGGCAAGTTCGTTCTGAGCGTAGTCACCCAATGGCGAAAGTAATATTGTAGGCTATTTCTCCTGCACATTCCAGGCTGACTTGTGTTCAGGGCGGACGAACTATATGTGGAGACTTTGAAGGATCGCAGCGCAGCGCAGAACCTCATGGAAGAGATAGAGACGGCCAGGCTTTACCACCCAACGCCTCGTCAGAGTGGCAGTTTTATGTCTCGCGCAGATACATTAGTGAAGCGGCTTGCCCTGCGTGGGAACCCGTTTTCGGACTCGAGCCTGTTCCCCCGCCCAACACACTCATTGTTTCCGGAGCAGGAATCTTTCAACGAGAATCTCGCTCAGAGTCTTTCGTCTGATTTGTTTAGCACTGGAGAACTTGTCTCAAAGGTCGAATCCCTTGCTAGAGAGTATCGTAGGGGCTATGAAGCGATCAAGGAGATTGATACTCTCTCGCAACGCATAGAAGAATCACTGTCGCTATGCCGCTCTATCATCCACAGACTCTCAAATGGCGTTACTACCTCCGATGGGGACGGCTCCCCACCGGATTTATCGACGGACCATTGC